>JAYKAV010003042.1:0-348460 GCA_035582835.1 Phoebastria nigripes | reverse complement strand
TTTTTTTTTTTTTTTTAATAGGGCTGCAAGATGAACTGAGGAATGGGATCCTTTGGTATAAGTATGATGCACACACCAACAGACAACTCCTGTCCCAAAGAGATTATGACTGACACTAGATACAGGAACAATGTACACAGAGTATATGTATGCTGGGGAAGGGTGGGAGAAAGGAGTGGGCTGTATGATGATTGTCTGAAAAGAAATGAGCAAACTTTCAACTCTAAAACAGATAAAATAAGTCCTAACAGAAACAGGTTCTAATGAAAACAGCAGCTCCTAAGGGGCAGCAACACAACGGCATGCTAAAAATACACATGATTTGGCTTGATTGTCAGGAAGAAATTGAAGACAGCTGCACGGGTAACGGTATTTTCTATTTTTGCAAAGTTTTCCCCTCTACAGAAGCACATACTTACCAGGAAACTATAGAAGAATTCGTGCACACAGAGGCCCAGCATGCAGACCAGGACATATGCTACGTGATAGAGAAAAGCCATGTCCATGATGACCGCTCTGTAGCCACGGGTAAAAGTTCCACGGTTCCCAACAAAGCTCACCAGAAACACTATTTTGTTACAAAGCTGGGGGGGGGGGGGAACAAAGGTTAGGTTTATTCCATCAGAAAAATCCTGTTATTTGTTGTTTGCATGGCTGCAGCGTGCGAAAAGTCTAGACAGGTTGCTTTGACTAAATGCTCAACTTTTACATAGCTGGAGTCAGATGAGAGAAATTGAACTCCCAAGGTACACTGGAACGAGCCCATGAGAGTAAGTGGAAGTACGTCACCCCTCTAACACTGCACTGTGCCTCATTACATTGTGATTTATTTCTATAACATTAGTGAGTAAGCAGGGTGGGATTAATGTCATAAGGCATTAAAAAAACAACTGGGGAGTGAATTCCTCAATTTTGAGTTTAGACCCCAGACTATGTAAGAGCAGCTAGGCATGCTACTACGAAGAGAACAATAGTAACACAACAGAAAGTGTGTGGGGTATGTGTGACATCTACCATTTCCTTCAGATCATGTTTTTCAATATAAAATCCCTAAAAAAAATAGCAGGGGCATTTTTGAAGTACAGCATTTAAGCAACAGCATCAGATTCTCCATTGCTCCTGAGCTTTGCCTGCACGCGAACAGCGATGCAGAAGTAAATATGAAAGGGGCTAACCCCATCCGTTTGGTAGTCCAGGACAAGCAATGAGGACTCAACATGTTTTTTTCTTTCCCAAATTTGACATGGGCAAGCGCAGCTTACTTGCCTTTATCTTTGATTATATGTCTGGGTAGCTTTAAGTATATGAAATTCTCACAGAACTGGTGGCAAATAGCCCAATACTTTGCTGCCTGGTGCTGAGGTGAATTAGAGCTGTGGCAGTCAGGCAGAAATCTACACAGATGACTTATGAGCATGACTGTATATCTTACCAAGCTCAGTAAACATGCAAACATAGACATGAATAAGTTAAGAAATCTGGAAAAGGGCTGAGAGAATTTTTAATTTTGAAAACTTTTTTCTTCTCAAAAATATAGATTTAAGCTGACAGAAACATCTCACAAATTTGTGTCAATTTTGCTGAGTGTATTGGTAGAGAAAATTACTCTTTTAACATGAGAAACTGTAAATTTGATTCCTCTTATTTGGAAATATTTCTTTAAATTTCATATTGTTTTTATTTTTGAAGTATTTGCATATGCACAAAACCAAAACAGCTTTTTTCTTAGCTTCCCACTTTGCTGATACTGCTGTTTCAGGATGACTGGAAATGATTTCTTTTTTTGGCTTAACCAGTGAACCAGAAAAATAAGTTCTTTGCACAGCTCTAATCAAGGGCTTTTTTTAATAGGAGACGCTTAATATCTCTGCTTCTGCTGAAAGGGAAATTCTGCTTGCTTTTTAAGTACTTACATTAGCAGCACCAAGAAGTATCAAGGTAGGACCGAGCCCTATAGTATAAATAGACCTGAGAATAACAGACACCAAAAAGGGTCGAATACCAACAGGCTTGGAGATGAAAAACAGCATTGCTGTACAAAACGCCACTGCTATCCAAAGGAGGAGTGAAAACAACGGAGAGAGCGTGCCTGTATAGAGGAGAAAGGGAGATTTGAGAAAGGCATCTTTGGAGAGTCCATTTTTCACCAAGAAACAGATCCAAAAGATCAATTCCTTTGCCAATATAGCTAACAAAAAGCATGATTCATGCATCACAACTGCTGACCACAACTTTTGCAGCAAGAACTATTATTACCATAGTATTGTTGATTTTTGCACAGGTAATAATAAGAGCAGCTAATGAAATTTCCATTAAAATCCGAGGAGTGCTCAGAGATGAAACAGTTTACCCCTCTCCTGGAGCAAGCTACTAATCAGCTCCCTTCTGCAGGGATCATTAGGGCTCCTCCAGTCTAATTCCATGATTGCTTAGCTACAGAAATAGCCGGTCCTCAGGGTGGCACAGCAAGTGGCACCCCGCTGCAGTGTCATGTTTCGATCCCCAACAGCACAAAAGAGCCCTGGTTTTAGAAAAGCAGCTTTCTTCTGAACGGGAGCCTCCGCCTCTGCATGGGAGCAAGGCACTTGTCGCAGCGGGAGGCAGCCACGGGGACTTCGGCAGGAACAGGCAGCATCTGCATTGCTGAGAGCAGCTGAATAGCTGTGCCTTGCTCCTGGGGAGGCAGCGGGTCCTGGGTCTTGCTGAGCTCCTGCGGGCATGTGAGCCACTGCCTTCAGAGGCAGTCTCTTTGCCGCTCTGCAAGATGCTGGCTCCAGGCTCTCCCTGAGTTTTGAGCGATGCCCCTATTTTCCCTCTCTCCTCCGTTTAAAGCCCTGGAAACACACCATGTTGCTGTGATATAAAAAGCACATTCAGATCTCAGGGCACTGTCACACTTGTACACTGACTTCTATTGTTATCAGATGAACTGAGAGGTCAGTGACGGGGGAGAAGGGAATAGAAAATTTAGCTAGACTCACAATAGAAATCATGCTATCTCTTTGGCAACAGATACACAGCTGAACAGCATCAGTGGGACTAAGAAACAATGAGATGAAGCCCTAGCCCCAACATTCAGATGGCATCCGAACTTTTCCAAAGTTCAGGGGTGTTTATATCCTTGGCAGGAGGTTCAAGGCCAGCTCTGTCAGATAGCTTCTTCACCAACAAGATTTGAAAACTTTTAATGGATCCTAAAAAATAACTTCCAAGTGGATCTGAAAGGTGAGGCCAAAGCACTCAGTCTTTCTTTAACAAATCATTTTTCCTTCTTCCCTACTGCAGGTCAAACAATTTCACATCACAGGACCCACACCGGTAACGTCTGCAGACATGCACGCCACAGGCAGAGTGTCCTCATCGGCAGCACAATTTCACTTATGTCATATGATGTAAGAACTGCAGAAGTCTACTAAAAGGCAGCATTCTTGGGATGATTAGATCAGCCCAGGCACCTCAGACATCTGAGTATGGGTGGATTTACTCAAGGTGAAGGGGAAAAATGGGAGCCAAATTCCATCTTTTAGGTTTTGGTGGAGGGGAAGGCTGGAAGTAAGGAGGCTGCCTCATGACCCTGCTAATCCCATTTGGCCACACCTATTGTTTATCCTTCAGCTTTTGCTGTTACAAGCACTAGGAACTGGAATCCTGAAATGCGCTATCACTGAAATCACTGGATTACTGGGGCCACTTAAACTAATACTATGTAAATCTGCAGTTCAAAATAAGTATTAGTACCTACTGATTGCAGACCAGAGGATTTCCATGAGTACAGATTAGCTAAAATTTAGTAGTTTAAAAGGTTTATTTTTAACTCTTTATTTCTCCTCTCATCCTGCCTGGGCTGTAACGTGCGTGCACTCCGAGTGACTCTTCAGTTTACAAACAGGAAAGCACTAAGTACAAACGCTTCCCTTTTACACGGCACAGCCCTGCAAACTTTGCTACGCAAGGCTGCGGAGATGCCTGTGCCATGACCTGCAGAGACCACTCCGTAAGGTGAAAGGGCAACATGGTCTCCATGCCAATATACTTTAAGCTGCTGCCTTTCTGTTTAGCCAGCCAACAGGAATGCTTGCTGGTGCCAACTCTGGTGTTTGTGAAAAGCACATGTATCTACTAGAAGCTGGACGGCTTCCACCAGCCCAGTTCACATGCCATCAGACAGAGGTGACTTTCAGTCACATTACTGACTGGACTGGACACGAATCAAAGACCCAGAGGTGAATGGCTCTACTCCCATTACCAGTATTCTGAACTATTTAGTCTCCTTTATCCCAATTAAGCTTGTTTTGGATTCAAAGACGCCTCCCACTAGCCTGCTGCATTTATTTAATGAAATTTATTATTTGCTATATTTCCTGTGACATGTGATGAAGCAGAGACAGAATCATAGATTTTAAGCATATTTTTATATAATGCATTTATCTCTGCAACAGTTATGTCCTTTTAACACAACAAACAAAATAGTCAAAACCCAACAAGCTAGTTTTCAAATCATTCCATTCCGTATCTTTTTAAGACTGCAAGTCATTCAAAATGGTCAGTTTTACGGAATCTCAGTCCCTCTACTGCCAGGAATCTTCCTTTAGCTCAGAAGCTGTAACTGAATGTATGCAGTAGCACACTGCAGTATGGCAATATTAAAAAAAAAGAAAAAGAATTAGCTCAGATCATCTAGATAATCTTCAGCTCAGCAGTTATGTTCTGTCCATTTTACTTCACGTTGCATGGGATGTGACACACAGAAGACCAACTACTACATTTCAGACAACATCTGGTACCTACTTAGAAGACACTAAATGGCTTCTGCAGATATGAGCATACCTGAAGGTGCAGTTTTATATAACTGTGTTACCTTAGAACTGAAAGCATCTAAAATTAAAAGGAAAAATAAAAACATACTCCACTTGCCTTCATCTCCATCATCTCCAAAGGGGTAGAAGAGAGCAACTGCTAAATTGATGAATACAGCAAGGTTGAAGGAAATGCTCCCCCAGAGAGAGATGTGTCTGGAGAACCAAAACAGGGGTGGATTATCTAGAAAGCGGAGAAGAGCAGCAATTAATGAAATGAAAGTAGGCAGGAACTCAATCAGTAATGGCCTCAAGGGAATTTAAAAAAATACAGATGAATGAAGAAAATTGAAGAAAACATGCAGTGCTTCAAAATTAACTAAAATTGACAAATATTAAAGATAGGTTTGCCATAAAACACAGTTTCAAGCAGAGCCTTTAATCCAAGGATCCCAATACAGTTTACTATATATGAGAGTTTTGCCTCTGCTAAGATTTTAGGATTGGATCTTGTGTGAAGGAGTCTTTTCACCTGCCTCTGAAACTGTAGCCTCTGTGCATGGAGAAACAAAGTCAAGCAAGGAAATAGATTTCAGCACTCTGCATGCCAGTCAATGAGAAGACCCAGAACAGGTCATCCAAGAGACGCATTTGAACCAAGAACACTGATGACATTGTTCAAAGAATGATGGAATAGGCAAGGTTGCAGAACGGCAGTATTTTCCCCACCTCTGTCAAACTAAATACATCTTGATCTACTTTGGAGAGCACGTAAAATTTGGTCTGACTGGGATTTGGTTCTATGAAAGCTGACTACTTCCTGCATGATCCTCAGACATCCAAGGTTATCTGCTGACAAACAGCTCTGTACTCCTGCTTAAAAGGACTCGAATGAAGCCAGGATCTCCATATGTGAAATGCTGTACAAATACACAGAAATAGTCTCTAACCCAAAGAACCTATAACCTAGTTAGAAAAGACTAAAAAGGGAAATAGGGCAAAACAGGGCTAAGATTTTGTCCAGAGTCACATAAACGATTCATCAAAAAGGCGAGGAACAAGATCAGAGGGTACTAAGACCCAGGCAAGCACTTCATATATATGACTGCACTATAATACGTTTAAATGAACATTTCAAACAAGATTCTATGTGCAATGGTGTGAAAAAATTTCTAGCCAGAGAGGTTTATTTGAAGACGATGTATTCCTACTAATTAGATTTTAAAGTACCGAGAGCCTCCTGCAAGTATGCAGAGCGTATTCTTGACTTGCCTGCACTCAGCTAACTTTTTATAAACGGTAGACTCCTTCAACTGCATATGACTGTCTCAGGCTTTAGTCTAAATAGACTTTAATTGTGATTAGGTAAATATTCAGATTTCATTGTAATAACCTTATGCTGTTGGCTGCTGAGATTTAAGCATTTGGTGCCATTGCAAACGACATATGTCAATTTAAGCAATGCAGACTGCATGCAGACACTCGGCTAAAGAATGAACTGAGCCTCAACCTGTATTATCTTTTCAAATAAGAAAAACACATGGAGACTTGTGGGCCATTCCACTGATGAAAGGAATTGAGGAATTTCTGTTCTGAATAAAAATAAACCAATTTTCTTTGCTTATAGCATTAGGCAGGTCTGGTCTATGCAAGTGTAGGGTTGGGCTCTTTTATTTGTGTTTCTTAAGCAAAAAACACAGATATGATTTTGTTACTAGAGTAATTTTTCTACAATATAGTGACTTTTATTCCCAAATAGACTGTGCAGATAGGGAGTTATTCTGGAATAATTTATTTTTCAACTTCTACTCTGGTCAGTTTGTAAGTACAGACAAGTTCCTACAGTGCCACCAAGGGAAGCGGACCTGGGCTGATAGGATTCACACTGAAAACTTACTACCTCCTCTGAAAAGTATAGCCTGGGAATTGACATTTATAAAAACTGCAACCAACATTCAAGTTTCCATCACGTTAAGGATGCTACATTAAACCATATTGCTTTGACTATCCAAACTCCCTGACCATAGATCCTATTCTTTACTTCCTTCCTAATCAATTGCATAACGCTGCTGTGAGCTGTCAAACAGCTGATGTGTGCCACCCCAGCAACATCTGCATTTTAGCTGTGACCAAAGCGACCACTCTAGCGTATTTTTTATCTATACATAATAAAATATAACTTTCTTCCTTATCCCTCAAGGATACTGTAGATGCTTGCAGCATGTTTGCAGCCTTGATTCTCTGCTCTAAAAGCAAAAGGCACAGTTGACAGTGGCTGAGCTGGCAGGAGCTTCCTGTCCCTGGGACATCGGCAGTGGCAGCAGCCCCATTCCTGGCGAGGGCCAGCGGCTGTAATGCCCACCAGTGAACTAAACAAGAAACTCAGGGTACCTGGCTTGGCTTCACTGCACCTCCTCTTCAGGTCCCTGCTTTGATCTCTCCCCCATGATCTTGACTGTGCCTGTCAGATCTGCAAGCAGCTTAAGGTGGTACATATGCCTCTACCAGTACCACGGGACATGCACCAGTATATGAGCAAACCAGTATATGGGCTAACAGACTGGGACATACTGCAGCCTAGTCAAGCAAGACTGATGTGAACTGGCAAAGGGGAACTGACTCCATGGGAGTCAGGCAGATTTAAAGCAGCTGAGGTTATGGTGAGCGATGTTTTTAAGTGACTGACATTTACAAGCTTTTTAATGGTCTTTTAGGAATCTGTAAACCTCAAATATGCAGCTACACATGTTTTTGTTAAATATTAGGGGCCTTGGCTTAATTACGTGCAACTCTATTGAGTTTAGTAGAACTACACCCAGTTCATCCATCCCTCAATTTAACTTTTGGAGTCCAAAACATCATCTTGAACACATTACTTATATTACTAACTGCTCCGTATTACGCCTCTTTTATGGTGGCATGCAAGTGTCTCAGCTGACCTACACTCTCAAGCCCTGAACAGTTTTGCCTGTTGCAGTATCAGAGTGAACAGAGAAAAGTGTATTATCAAAATGAAAAAATTAGAAGGCTTAAAAGCAGGGTTTTAGCATAATTAAGCTATTTTTTGAAATTGCAATACTTACTCCTAATTTTCTTTTGCCATTTCATCTCATTGTACAGATCCTCTGTTTGTTGGAAAAAGTCATTGACTTTGCTCCCTTGTTCATCTCTCTCTGTTGTATTGAATACCCGACTTTTGGATTCCCGAGTGAGGAATTCACAAATATTGGGGACAGGGAAGACGATTTGTTCCATTGTTCTATCATGGCGAACAATCTATAAATAAAATGCACATTTTTTTCAGGATCAGTGACTTTCCAACCATTTTGTCGTATCTTTTCTTGTTCACAGCTCCCCTTTTATTTATAAATTAATGCATAAATTATTTGAACATTACAATGAAGTTGAACCAATCAATCCTAAAACAAAGTAAAACTGATTTCTTCTCTTCAAAAGCCTGCCTGAAAATAAAGTGGCAAATGTATGTCTCAAGCAAAACCTAGGTCCAAACTTCCCCCAAATATAAAAAATTTTCTAATTCAGAATGCTTCAATTTTGCAATAAATTGAAACGAATCTCTCCCAGTAAACAGTGCAGAAGTTTAGGGGCTTTATGCTCGGGTTACGAAATTCTTTTCTCACCTTGAGTCTATTTCTATGATGAGGTAAGTTGTGAAGGTGAACATGCAAAAATAGCACCTTGTTACTCAGCACCCATATCTTGTCAGTCTTTATCTGCTTACTTGGCAAAAACCAAGGTTTTGCATTGTTTATATTTCAGAGCCTACCGACTTATCACGAGTGAGCTAGATTTTATTCCATCTCACCACACTGTCATCAAAATTGCTTCCCCATTCTGATCATGGACTCTACATTACTAATAATACAGAAGTGGGTAAAAAACTCATCTTGACTCTTAGACCCATGTCTCTGTACAGTCACCAGTGAAAAAAACCCCCACTATTTGACTTTCAAATCAAACAAATGAGATACCCTGATACAGGGGAGCTATATCGGAAATGCCAAACAGATCTAGGACTGCCTCCAGTGAAAGACCAGCGAACATCCTCTTGATATAG
Source organism: Phoebastria nigripes (assembly GCA_035582835.1). Lineage (NCBI taxonomy): Eukaryota > Metazoa > Chordata > Aves > Procellariiformes > Diomedeidae > Phoebastria > Phoebastria nigripes. The sequence continues at coordinate 339,586 of JAYKAV010003042.1, read as the reverse complement.
CAGCAATGCTGGGTTGAGTTTCACTTTTCCAGTCACAGTCCTGCATTCAAGAACCCTCCTTTCTCTCTGTTAATTCATATTTAGTATGTGAACATACTAAAAACCACCTGTCTTAAGTCATTTTTAAGAGTAACATATTCAAGCAGATTTGCATTAGAGATGAAGGGCAATTATGCTCGTGTCTGCCCATGGGCCTGAAATTTGAACAGGCTATTTTGAAGTGTCCTAAGTAAATAGTTGTGTCTCAGGCCAGTTGTGCAATGGGACTATGTGACCAGCAGCTAACCCGGTGGGGCGAGTGAAGGAAGCTGATGGCACACCTTCAATTCAGTCAGGGACTCAAATGAAGAGGTAGGCTGCATGTGCTGCTCTGCAGAATGACATTTTAAAAGCCTCCCTGAGAATAGAGGCCTCCATATCTGCTCGAGGAACAGGCTTTGCAGCCACGAGGTTTTAGCAGGTTTCAGAAACTACATCAGGAAGAAGCTATTGGCCACATAAAAGCAGACCATAGTGCTTGTTTAATGCCTAAATTTACAACCTACCCAGATAACTCAGCTGATACTTCCTAAGAGATACCTCAGGAGCACCCAAAGTATTAAAATATGTTAAGAGGAGCATTAAGCTGCCCTCTGGACAACCACAGCCATGGAGCTTCCATCTGTCCTGTGGTGGGATAACAGGCAAAAAGGATGGTCAGAAACAGAGAAGGACCCAGCCATGGCCTGCCTTGATGGCAGCCAGGACAATACCGACCTGAGGTGCTTGCATCAGACTGCTCCCTATGCACACAAGCTCAGGTCCAATGTTGATGGAGCCTGGGAGCCCAGTGAAGGTAAAACTATTGGCTCAGATTCAGGCTGGGCCTGCGTGCAACCATACTGTGCAGTCTTCATACTTGGCCAATTTTGGACCTGATATAGCATTTCCAAAAGAGAGCCAGATGCCTCCTCTTCCTGCAGTCTCTCGCAGCAGCTGCCTTTGCACCATAGAAATTCTCCTCCTTACAAAGTCACTAAGGACCAGAGATACTACAGTGCCTAACTCCTATCTTGATGCCTATAATCCCATGAAATCTGTAAAAGCACAGGATCTGATATGAGTTAAGAACCTAAATACCTCTGTGGATCTTGATCTAAATTCAGCCCATGGCAGGGGTAAAGTTTAAAATAGAGAACAGAACTGATGAACCAGGCCAAGCCTCGGTCTTTTAAACAAAAGCCATACTGAATGTCTACACCACTTCAAAACCTCTTTGTACTCCAGCCAAACTTTTAATTTGATCAGTTAGCACCACTGGCTTTGAAACTCATGATTATTTATTTGAGTGATGTACCATACAAGATTATTCTTGACTTCATGACACAGCTACTATCCACAGTCATTATTTCCCTAAAAAACCATGTTTGGTAACATACAGGAAAGCTACTGTAAAAATGATTATTTGGAGCCACTTTTAACATAGGTGCATTCCTTTTTCTCGCATAGCCAAAAGCATATTATTCAATCTTCTTCTCATAAATAATCTACACCATTTGAATAAGCTTTGCTGTTCAGAAGCTTAAAAAGAGGTGATACACCATGCACAAGACGCAAACTTGTCTCATATTCAATCTTCTAGTGAGCAATTCTTTACCTCTATCTGTGCCGTATGATTGGCATAGTACCTCAAGGCTTCATCTCCTTCATCAGGATCTGACCCTGGCTTCAGCATCTGTTGCAATGTTTTATTGTGACGAGCCAACTAGAAAAAGAAAAAAAAACTGATTTATGTCCTGCTGCTATGTTTTCAGCTTTATCATCTCCACTTAACTAACACAAATCCTCCTCCCCCCACCCCCATATACTTACATGCTCAACCCAGTGGGGCTCTTTCCACAGATAACAACAAAAATGTAATTACTTGAGAACAATAGAAATAATTTAGTCTTAAAAAGTCAGCAGCAAGTCTTCGGCTTAGATTTATGAAAGGCAGCTTAGCCTGCAGCCTAGATGGTTTTTGGAGGGCTTTTGACAAATGCCAAAAAATTAGACTGAATGCTTCTTTTCACTTAAGTTTAGCCATAAAATTTGCATACCTCTGACTAGGTAATTACATTTACAATTAAATTTTCTCTGTGATTTCAAATGGCTAAACTGTTCTTCACCATATTGTAGCATGGTATTTCAGGGCTGCCAAGATAACGTCCATAACTATTTCAGAGGCAGCTGGACTGCAGTGGCAGGCAAATACATTCTTAACTGTGTAGTTTCTATACATAGCACATATGTGCACACACAAAAACACACAAATATGTATCTCTTCCTACAAACTTTTACAAATTATATACTCTACATGATTCATAAAATACATCTGTTCTTGTTGACTAGTAAACATTTAGAATGCTCAATAGCTGAACAAGTTTAATACTGAGAATGTCAGCAAATACATTCATGATGTCTTTTAGGTTGGTGAGGAACAAAGACTTAATTACAAGGCATGAGGAAACACTACTAAAAATGCAATTTTCCCTATAGCATAGTGAGTGGTTTTCATCCAGAAACTCTGAGGTGTTTCACCCATTTTAAAGTGCGGGAAACTGAGGCAGGAAAGGAAAGGTTGTCATCTTGCAGATGTGATCCAGGTCTTAATCACTACACAGACATTACCACAACAGACTAGACACAGACATTAGAAATGAGGCAGGCATAGCACTCAAAATGACCACAGGAGTGCGGTCACTTTGAAGTGATGATCACCACAGGTGGGTTAGGATTGTACTACATGAAATAACGCAGTATGTTGAGGAATTATAAAATAATTACAAATCTACAAAAAGAGTGTCAGGGATCAAGTCTAAAAGTAACAATGGATCTAAACAGATATTGTAATAATCTAACCAGAAAGTGATCACACTCGTTTATAAGCCATTTGCATGTCTCACCAGCCCCTTTTTATCTAAGAATGGTGGGGACTAGATACATATACAATTTACTCTATTTGTTGAAGTTCCCTAGAATCTACTGATCAAAATAAATTTTCTTCTGAATCTTGATACAAACTTATTAGCTAAAGATGAATAATGAGTGGAATATCCAAAGGCAAGAGAATACCAGAAAGGAATATTCAGGAAAAATAAATGCATTTCCTACAACTTCCTCACGGACAGAAGTCTGCTTGGCCCGGACAGTAGAGCACTGAGCCAATGTGGCAGAACATCAGCCTCTTATAAAAGGGTCACGAGCAGATATTCAAGGAGACATGCAAAGAATCACAGGGGGGATAACTACAGAGCAATATTCTTTCCATCAATAATAGATTTCTGCCTTGAATAGTTACTTTTTTACTCTATCTAGCAAATGTATGGATAGTCTCATTACATGTATTAATATCTTATGCAACTTCCACTTATTTTTAAGGCTACAAAGGATCATTAAGACTATCTAACTAGTTCTTCTCCTTCACACAAGCCATATAACCTGACCCAGTCAGTAGTCTTTGCAGTACACCCACATCATCATCTCAACAGGACAACCTGAATTCATTTTCTAGAGGTCTTTTGCATACCCTTCAATATATGCTCTAGCATCACGGAGAAACAAGATGAGCTTGTGGAAACAAGGTAGTTACCGTATAAAAATTCCCTTTAAACAGTGCTACTATTTTTGCCTTTCAGCTTTATTGAATGTCCCTCCGCTTCTGTATTTATCACAGGGCAAGCAAGAGTGCCCAATTCCCCTACTCTGTATCATTCATCATTCTGTACACTACTGTCACATCCTTTCTTATTTGTCTCTTCTTTAAATTAAAACAATCCTTATCTTTCCCATCCCTCCTCAAACAGAAGACTCTATGTGACTCAATTATTTTCCTTGTCCATCTCCAAATGCCCTTTACTTTGGCTGTATCTCTTCTTTAAGATACAAAGAAAAGAACTGACTAGACAGAATGCAATCACACCCTGTTTGGAGTGATGAATTAGCATAACCAGAAGCAAATATATTCCCCTTTTTTTATCTTCTGTAATACAGAGGAACTTTGCCTGTATCTTGACCCTTTTTCTCCAATGTCAACCATTAAGATTTTGAGTTTTCTAATAAATGACAAGTCAAGGATCTATGGATAGTTGTTCTCATATAAAAATTATGTCAGTTTGGAAAAAAGGACATGTACAGGTTCAGAAATTTCCATTAGTACCACGAAAAACTTCTTTTATAAACACACTTGAATTTGTATACAGAATTGGAAATTCCATTTGTAAACCACATGAAATCTCAAGGTATTGCTTCCTGATATGCTTTTAACTGTCCATAATTTTTATTGTAAAAGTATCTCTCGATAGATATCAGTAACAAAAGTTCCCTTACCACGTGGAAGGGAAAACCCTCTCAGCCCTCTCATGCCGTAATGGGACTGACTAGCACAGCGCGTTAACAGACTGCTGCTGATTTGAGACAGCACTGATGCAGCGTATATTTTACTATCAGGTTTCATGTGAACAGCAGCCATGTACTTTAAAACTATACGCATTCAGTGATCTTCATTATACTTTATTAGACTGTGCTTTCAGGCAGTGACTGTCTTGTGCTGATGTGTGTACAGAGCCTAGCACCATACAGCTGGGGCTTCCTGACACTAGCACTAGACCAAATGATCTGAAGAACAGGCCAGGATCCTCTGTGCTAGCACCTCGGCTGCCAGCAAAGACACATCAGAAACAACCAGGGATTGCTGACCGAGCTGGAGGAACTACAGCAGATTTCAGAAGGGAAACCTACCTAAAGCTGTCAGCAGTAGTGCTAGGCAATAAGCGCTCATAACTTGATTTCTTTCTGCTTCCCCATCTCTCTGTATCCACTTACCTTCTGTAGTCTAGACCTTCAGCCAGTAACCTCAGGGCAAAGGGTCTATCTATTTTCTGCTTGTATTGCAGTTTCTAGGTGGGATGGATTCCTCTACATTGACACAATAATAAGTACTGCTAATACTTCTGTATTGTCACAGCTACATCGATGAAAGAATGGTGTGGACAGCAATCTGTGAAAGCTCAGATCTGAAGCAGAGGCCCACAGTAAGACACAGAACAGCTTTAGAAATGCTATGTTATTTGGCAACTACAATGTTTTCTGAAGCTCTGCTTTCATGATCCTTCCTTCGCCCTGTAATGAGCTCAAAGGCCCACATGGGCAAAGGGGACTGTGTCAACAGACTTCTCGACCAGTGCAGAGCTTTTTGTGAGATCAAAGACATAGCAATGAAAATAACAATGTAGTGACAAACTGTGAACCTAAAATACGGAAAGTTTATCCAAGCTGATAATACACTCTAGGTGACAGTCTGTGACTGGCATGTAAAGGCCGTGCAAGCTCTCAATGACGTTTTTTCATATTTAACTCCTGTGATGTAGTTAAGTGTTATTTCCGAAGTGCTGCACAATTCTTTTGAGGCAGCTGAAGAACAAGACACTAGATGGGCATGGACAATAGCAACTATAATGAAAAGAACAGCCCCATTTATGTTTGCAAAGCAAAGCTCAAAAAGCACGGCAAGCATAACTGATACAAAAAATAACCGTCACTAGAGCCTGAATTTGCAGAGAGCCCCCAAAAAATCACTTCTGAGGAGAAAACTCTCTCAGTCAGTCATTCACTCACCCATCAACCATGCCAGTGACAATATTTTAAATGTCAACACTGTATTTTACTACTCATTAGGGCATGTAGGGATGAGGAAGCAACAGCATACAATGGAACAGTGATTTCCAAAGAGGGGATGTGTAAGGCAATAGCTATATGAATAAATATAATTTGGCTTTCAGTCAGTTCCCAAGGAAGGACTGTTGTTCATCTTGAAAGACTTTTACTTCAAAAATTTGGAAAACACTGTAATAAAGCATCAAAACGTGAAAGATTGAGGACAGACCAAGAACGCGGAAGACATTAATAAAGAAACAGTAGAGATAAATGACAGAATTACAAGTAATACTCACACAACATGATTATAAAATCAGATCTGCTGGGCACCTGGGATTCCATATATGATCAGCAGCATGGAAAACCACAGCAGACCCATCTTTTGCAATTAACAATATATGGATTTCCTGCAGGCTTTTTGTTTTAAAGTCAAGATATCCTTGAACAAAAATGCAGTTATTTAAATGTTCTCAAAGAAGAAGTGATTTAAAGCTGTGAATGTCACGTCATCAGCCTGTCAATAACTCATTGACTTAGGATACTGGATTGGTTTGCCAAAATACAATGTGTGTGCTTGTGGAAAAATTGCTGGGAAAAGAGAAAGTAATTCTCCACTTTTCATGATCTCTGTAAAACACAGACCCCTTCCGTATTTTTACAAGAACGTGTCAGTCCCTGGTTGTAACTTGTAAACTGCAAGGGTCTCCTCTGTAGCCCAGTCCTCATTGGAGGTGTGAGGTCTAACCCAGTACACAGCCGAGATGGTTGTCAAAACTCCTGCTGATTTCACCAGGCTTTGCTTCAGGCCCAAAAAAGGACAGGAGTCCGAGAAATATGACCTAGAAACAGCACACTGAAGACCCCCAAATTCTGTGAGATCTATTTCACTCTCTAGCATTTTGAGACTGCCAAACTTGGTGGGTAAAGGTGACTTTTTATGACTAGAATGGTATAAAGGGATCTAAGTTGGTGAGGCTTAGTGTCCTGTAAGCAACCAGGGTTTTCACGGAAGACTCGGTTCACTGGCAAAGTGTCAAACATGTTAAACTGATTTTCTAGAAAAGGCTGATGGAGTATTACTATAAGCTCTGGATAACTGGCCGAGAGGCACAAATAAAGACACAAATAGTTTCTGTGCCTTGAAACACTTTATATTTACAGTATTACTATTAAGAAGTATTACAAACATCTAAAAAACCAGAAACAAAATTATTTAAAAAATTATTATCCTTGTCACCAATTCTCTTGAGTTTCTTCTCACAGTTGTAAGGCAGCAGTAAGGCTGTTATCTGATGGGGGAGATACCTGGCACACAGGCACACCTGACAGGGGAAGGGCACTGGGTTAGGCAGCAGTTGGGAGTGTGCTGGGGACTGGGGCTCGCTTTGGGGAGGGAACTGGATGTGTGGTGCACTTGCAAGCTATAGCACTGCACAGTGCCCTCTCTGCTCCTACCTCATGCCCCAGCTGCAGCTCACTAGCCAACCCTCTGGTGTGCCAATCAGCCCCGTCTAGCGTGTCAGGGCAGAGAGAGGCCACTACACAGTCCTGGAAGTTCATGAACTACAGACCTTGGGGAAAGTGAGGCAAGAGCTGTTTGTACAGACCTGATGTCCAGTGGATGACATCTGATAGATCTGCTGTAAATTATCTTCATCTCTACCCTGTCAGTAACCAGACATGCTGCAGTGTGGGTTGCCAGCCCAAAGGCCAGTGGTCTTTCATCAGGGAGAAACAAGACGAAATATAACTTGCAGCAACAGCAGAACAATTGCATCTGTTCAGATTAGTTTCACCTTGCTGTGCAGACTCGTGCAGCTGGGGCTCATTTACAGCCGCAATCTCTTCTTTTTTTTTTCCCCGTCAGTCCCTTGGCTCCTGGAGCCAGGCAGCATGAGATGTGGCAACACCAAACCCCCTCACAAGGAGAAACCCCAGTCATCTCACCAAATGCTTCATTTTCTGCTTAGAGAGCAAGAAAGGATAAAAACGCTGCCTGGGGACTGACAAGAAAAACCCCAAGGACTGAGAAACAACAGCAAAGAGAAAGTCAAGGGAGTAGCAAACAGGATGGGCGAGAGACAGAAGAGAACAGGAGACAGAAAATGAGATCCTCTTCCTTGGCATGCCAGGACCTTACCACACGCCAGCTCCCTGCCCAGGGCAAATGAGAACACTCCTATTCCATCGGTAAACAAGGAGAGAGAGAAAGCAAGGAAAAAGGAAATGTCATCTTAACCATAACTGAGCAGAAATTTTTATTCCAACTGGCTGTACTAACAGTAATAACAACTTCTCAACTCCCCATGTTCCAATCAAAACTGAATGGTGCTTTCTGCAATACACAGGGCAACTTCCTTTCCAGAAGTCATTACAGTTTTATAGAGCGGCACCTTTGCACTCTACCACAAAGCAATCTGTTAACAAACATCAGGAACAGCAGGGACGGCAATGGGAGACTCTCAAATCAAGTATTCATTGATTTCATTTAGATGATTATACTGTACAGAGCAACCAAAAGGGTTTAGAGTTAATCTTCCCCTGATGGCTTGTGGTACATGAGCAGGGCCCTGGGTGGTCCAGACACTTTGGATTCTGTTGCTAGGTCTTCCATGGCCTCGTGTAACCTCTGAGACACCACCTCTCCTCCCCAGCCTCCATGTGGTGAGCACTACAAATTGTGGATAACAGTGATCTACTTCACAGGGGAGAAATAAAACACCTCAACATTATCACATCAGAGAAACCACCACAGTTAAGTGATCTCTATCACTATTATGTTTGCAGCCCCCATAGTTATTTTATTGCTATTTTTGCTGTGGTTTTGCTGTTCTTTTATCCCTGATGAAAGCCAGCAGAAGACAAAATGACTTGCTAATATTTCAATGAGCTTTACTTCCATTTGTCTTCTTTGTAATTTCTTTCGCAGGCAAAGCTTACTTGCAAAAAAATAAAGTGTATGTCTGGGGAACGTTCAGGTCAGATAAAATGCGTTGCAACGAAACAAAATTAATTTGAGGGGGGTGGGTGTGAAACATCTCTGCAGGCTACTTGTAAACTGTCATGGGCAGCTGTGCCTACATGAGCCAAACCGTCTCAATGCATACATTGGTCACATTTGGTTTTCGGTGTACACTGACCATACTCAACATAGGATGTGGACAGCAGTACGCAATCCAGAGCGTTCCAACAGGATGACACAACTGCACTTGTAGACTGCCTCCTATGATTACTGTAAGCAAAATTTTGGAGAGTACAGGATGGAAGGACATAAGGAGATGATGGAAGTGTCAGACATGACTATGGGAAGATAACAAGAAAGTTCAATGGAAAAGGAAGAAAAAGAGAGCAGAGTTACTGCAACTAGTCTTCTTCACAGCATAACAAGGAAGAAGATCCCAGCCACATGCAGCTTCTATGAAACGCAGATAAAACATTGTGCCCAAAATAAGACTTAACTGGCATGCTCAACAACATTGTACAGACCCAGCCTGAGAAAGACCAAAACCAGCAACAGAACAGCAAGCATACGGATCCCAAATCCACACAGCAAGAGAACTGTTCACCTCTAAAAGCCACCAACGCTTTATATACATACGAAATATACACATTAACCTGAGATAAGAGAGCTGTGAACGGCACACCCTTTTCAGGAACTCTCAAAATCCTTTTGCTATCAAGCACTTTACTTTCTAGGTTTCTCTTCTTATTCAGAACAGTGATTCTCTGCAAAATAGCTATCTACTGCTGTCTAATATGTGGCTTCTAAAGAAAAGGAAGGCTAGCACAAACAAAAGGAGGAAGTGCTTATGACTTATTTTGGGGGCAATGCGGTAAGGGGAACCACAGTTTTAAGTCTTTAATCTTAAGTATGGACATATTTCCTTCTGTAAGCCGTAAGACTAGAAGATGTTGACTGGCAGTCAACCTCCCTTCCTCTGGCACCAAGAGAAAGTAACTCATGGGTTGATACTTCCAGAATGGACTCATCCTCTTCTCCAGGGTCTACCCAAACTACACGGAAACCAGCTCAGTCTCTGACCTGAAGTGTGGAATTTGCATCGCTGGCTCCTTCCTCATGTTTTCCCACCCTTAAGTCTCATCTCATACATTTGCAGTATAGTGCCATGGTGTCTTTTGCACACTGTGACCCCTTAAGCTGGATGCAGTTCACCAACCCAATCTATGATATAACCACCAGCTCTGCTACACACAGGTATGGCTTGGAAGACAGCCACTGTACATACACTGCACTTGTAGGGGCTGGGATAAGCCATCTACCAATCTTCAATGAAGCACATAAAAGAGACTTAAGTCCTCAGTTGCAGCTTGGTATCATGGCTCAGCCTCCATGATTCAAGCACTTGAGTATGGCCATTATGTGGTCCTCTTAGTTACAGCAATAGCAAAGTAAAAAGTCTGTTCATAGCCAATCCTGTTAGCAACCCACCTCTTTAATAGGTATTTCCACAACACACAGAAAACCATAACTTGGTCATTCAGGGTCAAAAACATACGAGACTAAAGTAGCAAGTAAACAGCTGAAGCTGCAGTCTGTCAAATTCACAAAAGACACGCATTTCCTAATCTCTGCAGGGGTCTGATGTATATACTTTGTGGGGTAGAAAACAGGGCAGTTACCATCTGTGGAGATGGACAGGAACTGAGAGATGTCTCCCTTCAAATTACAGTGGTGAGATTTTCCAGCTTTTTCAGTCATGCTGTTGAATGTTTGCCTCACCCTCCAATTAGCAGAGCAAAGTATCTTTTAAAAAAAGGTAATTTAGGGGCATAGGAACAGAGAGAAGAGAAAGTAAAATGGTGAGTTGCTCTTTCCAACTCTGTATTATGGCTACTGTCCTCAGGAGAGCACTTTCACCTGGCACCTATGAAGTAACAGTTCCCGGTGGGAGAGCAAAAGGGTAAAAATTTCATCTCTCTCCTCATCAGACATTCACAAATAATGCTGCTTTACCCAACCAACTAGCAGCTAAATGGCGCTCTGCAGACAGACTCAGCAGAAAAGGCTGGAAAGACCAAGTTCATTTAAGGCTACCGTCATTCATAAAACAAATTCTGAAAATCCTTGCCCATACATAACGGCAGAGAAACCATTTCTTTAACCCCAGGTTGATTAGATGCTTATCCATGTGCCGGCCTGAAGGTGTTTTACTCCTGTAAAGCTACTGGTGGTTGTAAGTAACTGATCACCTCACTTTTGGTGTAGAAAAGCATAATCAGCTGTTAAAACTAAATTTCACAGCTGGACACTTTTAATCGTTAACTCTTAAAGCTGCCTCAGAAAAAGTGCAAGGTGGAGCTAATTTTCAGTTTTCTGCACTGTGTTAAATAAGTGAAATAAAGAGGATGGCAACTGAGGTAGCTCTGCCTATTTGTAGATTACAAATTCAAATCTTGTCTATTCTGGAAAACTCTATAATGACTGAGATACCTAATTAAATTATGACATCAGAGGAGATGAGAGTTAAAATTGAGCAACCGTGAGGAACAGACATATTTTGACATTCTGATTAATGCTTTTTATTTTTGTTAACCTGTAATTACTTCAATGACTACTGAAGGGATAAAAAAGTATGTCTTTGTTAGAGAAGACGCCCCCCCTGTTTTTAATTAAGGTGTAGGATTTCACAGTGCAGATATTTGAGGCCTATTAGAACTGCTCTGATAATATTAAGTAAGACCAGACTTCACTTTCATGGTATTTCCAAGGTTACCCTCACTTCCCCTCAAAACAAACAAACAAAGCGAGTTCCTCCTAGCTTAAAATGTTTTAGTTGTGCTTTAGATATAAGAAAAAGAGCACTTTGGTTCATTTAAAGGTCACCTCTAATGGAAAAGCCCCAGCTATGCCTCCAGAGCAAGCCTTCACCTACGGTAGACTATTACAATTCAACACTTTGTGTAATTCAGCTTTCTTAATAAGAGGGGTTTGCTGCAATCTGAACGAAGTAAGTAGCTACATTACATACATCTGTGAGCAGACAGTACGTACACACTGCAGTTGAGGGCAACTGAAAGGGCAGTCTACTTTGAAGAGTGACTTTGTAAAGATGGCACTGTGTGCTTCCACATTTATTGTCTCTCAACGGCTTCTGGATTGAGTTTACTTAGTTTACAAGTAAAATGATTTTTAATTCTACTTAACGCTCCTCCATGCAATTTCAATCGAAAAGCTTTAAGTCAAGCCATCCTCTTTTTCACCCATATATCATCACTTTTAATGAAGACTGTGCATGCCAAATGCAAGTGGGGAGCTCTAGGGTAAGAGTACGGTTTGAGGGCAACAGGTCAAGTTCTCTACTAGTATAAATCAGTATCGCTTGCCTACTTTCAGTGGAGGCATTCCCACGTAGACCAGCTGAGGATATGGCTAAATGAAGACCCATTCTTAAAGTGCAAAGCTAAGTAACTGCCCTGCTGGGGATACAGAACCAAAGGAGAACTAAAGTCATTCTCCCCAGCCCGTGCTGCTTCAGATAGCCGTAACAAGGTAGTATGTTTACTACTGATACAGGACTGCAAATAGAGCCTGAGAACAGAGAATGTCTTAAACAGTATGTCATTGTCCCACAGCCAATTTTCAGAGTAAAACCACAGACTAATGTGAAGATTTCACAATGCAGACATTTGACAAAGAAAGGATATTTCTTCTGGTGTAACGTTTGGGCCCTGACACCAATATAACATTATTTCCCAATGACAAAAAAATCTTGTAAACCACAAAACACAAGGACACAGGATTACAGAAGTTAAAGATAGAAGAAGAAACCCACAAAGCAGAAATATTAAGGCCACCTGTGCACTAGTGAAATGCACAGTCGCCACAGCCAAACAGGATATATCCCTCATTAATACTACATATAATAAAACACACACATATGTATAATAGACATGTGATCTTACTCTAGAGAAGTAGAGCCAGAAAAATGAAAATGAGCTAAAACCTTTGTGGCCAGCCTACAAGTAAAAAGGTCCAACCTGAATCCTAGCAGCTCTTAGCAGCCTAAGTCAACAGGACACCAGAGGGAAAACAGAGGTCCCCAGGTAGATCCCTATCAAAGTCACGACAGGATTCTGAGGTGAAGGAGGAGAAAAAGAAAACATCGAAGGACAAGTTGCCAAGGTTTTAACCCGAGACCTAACAACGAAGCACAAGTTGCCAAGGTTTTAACCTGAGACCTAACAGCAGCCACAGACAATTGTTTAATCTTTGAGGTGCTCATTAGTGTCAAGCCCCTGTGGCAGTCTCCATACTGTCTCTCTATACTGTAGCTGGCTGAAGGTAGAGTTACATACCATCCTAATGAGCCGCAAGGAGGGTGATGTGTGTCATTGGCTTCTGTTTCAATCTTGGCAATCTAAGTGTAAAAGCCTTGCAACAGCTTCTGATTCTGCTGACATTTAATTAGCTGGTGTCATTTTGATGCCATAGCCTGTCTCATCAGGATGATAACTACAAAACAACATGTGGAGCATAAAAGTTCTATGAGAAGTTTCAGGTCTGGCAGCCAAGGATACGAGTCCCCTGACAGTCACGGTTCCTGGGCCTGGTCCCCATTAGCCTTTTGTTTTGGCACTGCTATCAGCAAGAGCTTCTCTGTTAAGGAGAGAGAAACAAAAAAGACCCCCAAAAATGCAAACCTTAGCAAAGCCTGCAAAAAACTACATTCTTTAGCTCGAAAAATTCTACCTGTCCTGCGGAAAGGGAGCATTCTTATTGCACAAACTCACAGCTATTCATCCTGAAAGTCAGGTTTATCCTAAAGGATAGATTTGATCATCTTCTGGCCTCAAAAGGTAGTCCTGTTTATTTAAGTATGTATAGCATTTTTCTCCATTTGCCATCAGGTGCTTGGGAAGACAATCTTCAACACCACCTGCCAGTTGCTGCTTGCTCACATCAAATTTTGCAGCTGAAAATGGTCATTGCTACACAAAATGTGACTGATCTATATTTTCACTCAGTATAACCAGTGATTCTGGTACAGTACATCCATTTACAACAGACAAGCTCAGACCTTTTTGTATTTGGGTCTTTTTTCCAATATCCTTTTCTCATACACTAAAGACATGACTTTTTTAGAGTCTACCAGTCAGACATGTATAAAAATTCAAATGAACTAAGCCATTTCATTCACGGAACAGAATCAACTCAAAATCTTTGTCAGTAGAACCCAGGCACAACTTAATGTTTTATAAAGACAGACACTTATGGGACTAATGGGCCACAGCTCCATTTTTGAGCAAAGCATCTACCTGAGGCAGAGGATGGGCAGAAAGAGGTCAGCAAGCTTAAAAATTCACTGAAGCAGTGTGGTCCCCAAATCTCAGCTCTTTTGGAGGATCCTTGCTGGAGCTGAAAGCTGCTTCCCAACTGGATAAGGATAAGCCTATCTTTTAGAGCAAAATGCTCTGGGAACTCGCAGCTCCCACAAGGACAGTGAGATCTCTTTTAGGCAAATGTTGTGGGCCACTAACAGTAACACCACCATCAAGGGTGAAAGTGTTCTTGCAAGACTTTTCCACTTGGCTTCTGCTCACCTCTTTTCCATGGTATAACCATGATGTTATCGTTTCAGCCAGTTAATGCCCACTGCAGACTACTGAGTGTTGTGACTAGTTCCACTCGTTCCCTATCCTAAATAGCCTTCCAGGTGTTTTTTTGCTGTGTCTTATAGAAGGTGCTTGTCAATGCACCGTATTAGGTAATTAATTTCTGCCTTCTTCATCAATATTTCTTTTTAAACAGACAAATTTCACCCCAAATTTACCCCTGACCACAGTCACACTTACTTCACGCAGAATACTGTTTTGTCTGCCTGGGACAACCCAGCCAGTTCAGAAAGCTTTGGATTCTCATACTAAAGAAAAAGTTACATGCAGTGATCCTATCTCACATTTGGAGGCACACATTCACAGTGTTACTTCTCGTGTTCCCCATGCATTAAACCACAGAAAATCTGCTCCCATCATTTTAAGCAAGGTCTTGCCATGGAATCCTTTGTCCTGACTTGAATTGTATGCGGGTCAAGACAAATGGATGGGTACAAGAATTCACATTTACTTTACAGTATATGTTTTAATAAATGTGTTTTATTTTATGCATGCACACACAAACACAAGGGAAAAGGAGGACCAAGGTCTAAGTTTATCTGTCTAAACGTTAAAATACAGCTAAGTGAAGGAAAGCCAGCAGCTGCTCCAAGCTACAACACCAAAAATAACTACCCACAAAAAAACTTAAGCCTTACAATACCTCCCTCAGACACATGCACACACTTATATCCGTTATCTTATGAAAGCTCTTCTTGCCTTAACAATCCATAATATTAGCAGCACAAGAAAGTTGATTTGAAAAATATACGTTAGCATGATCTCTTTAAAAGACTCTTGGAGTACTAATGTGCTCAGTGATTATGCACTTCTCAACTGTGCTACCCGATAAATGCCAATCTTCCTCATTAGTAAAGTAACTGGGATCGAGTGAGCAGAGAAGGAAACCCAATGTAGCAGTTAAAGCAAAGCACTGGGGATCAAGCAAGCTGTATTTGCTTCCCATGACAGCTAATGACTTGCTGTCTACACCTGATTCTGGCTTGGTGTCTCTACCTGTAACACCAGGTAATACCACCTACTTTAAGAAGGGGGGAAACAAAATTGATGAAAGCTTTTAACTGTTCCAAAATCCTATAAAAAGGAAGATTAATTCTTTAAATACTTCTGAAATGACTATTATTATTGTCATTTATTTGTTCTGCTGTAGTATGTAAGAGTCCCAGAACCACGCAGTTCTAGGCACAGCATTGATGTGGAAAACAAAGCTGGTCCCAGCCCTTGCTGTACTCAAACCTGATGAAAGATATAGAATGACATGCTAAACAGAAACCCACAGAAACAAAAGGCTTTGGGCTTCTTAGAATTTTACATATTTGGATAGCTAAATTTTTTAAAACTTACTTTAGTTTCTCCTTAATGAATGTATCATATCCAAGTCTCATTATCAAACCAGTCCTATTTCAAATGTCAGAAATAGTAACTTTTAAAAAATTGCCTGTAGTGCACCACTACTCCCAAACTATAAATCCATGCCATCAGTTATTACCATTTTAGTTGCCTAGTTAGCAAATATTCTTCATGTGTGTACACTAACATGCAACATACTGCATGAAGTAAACATGGCAATAAGACATTAGTTTGATAAAGTTTGCCAAGTTTGATAAATAAATCTTGATTCTGCTATTAATATATTTAATATATTAACAAATATATAAGGCTGAATGACTCATTTTGCTCAGTCCATTTAAAATTAGCACGGGAGAGGAAGGAGTATTACTTACTCATGATGTCCAATTGCTACAGTATGCTTAGTAGTACCTGCAGCAAGAACCTTACAATTCACAGCAAATCCTGACTCTTTTCCCTCGGTTTATTTTAAGAACTTATCAATGGAAGAACACTTCCAACTGTGTTAGTCTATCAGAAGATAGCCCGGTTCAAGCTCGTGTTCATTTATGCTGTATACCTGCACTGATATCAAGCAGTGTTAATTTCTTCTAACCTTATGGGGTGGAGGAAATTACTTTTCATTAAGCCTTGATGCCACCAGGAAATTATATAAATATAAGTAGTTTTGGTGCTCCGTTGGGATTTAAATAAATTTTTAGCTTAACCTCATAAAAACCTCTTCTATTTACTTGGAGGTTACAAAGATATTGTGGAATTCCAAGACCTACGCTCCCTCCCCAGCCAGGCATTTAAGCATATGCTTAAAATTGAGCATTTGAATAAACATTTTGCTTGTCTGAGAGCCACAGAACATGCATCATGAAAGAGGTGACACACTAGGTCAGTACCTCTATACTCCTGCAACAGCTTTGGAAACCAGATGGAGGAAGTCACAAGACATTGAAAATTTGAAAATTTTGTTACAGTATTACAATTTGCTTCCCTACTCCCTACCCACTCACATCCTTCTAGATCAAGGACATGTCTACACAGCTCTACAGGCAGATGAAAGTGCATTCTTCCCATGCTGCAAGCTGACTAGAAGCTATGTAGTTATTTCACGTTCTTCTGAGCCTCATGCGTAAAGCCCCTGCTGAAAGCTACAGTGTATTAGCTTGGGCTTCATGCCTGATTTAGACAGTTTGCATCTAGCTGAAAAACACTCCAAAGTATCTTCTGTTAACAGAAGCACATATATACATGTATGCAAACTATAGGAGCCTGTGATTATAACCAGTGCTTTATCTTACTTCATAGTAAATGTAAAGGGGTCATGAACCTCACATAAATACCACTAACTCCAAGGAAGCTTTTTTTAGTTTACAGACTCCTGAAATACTGTAACAAACAAGTAGCAAGCTCAAGCAGTCACCTGAAAAGCCAGAGGATTTCTTTAGCCTTTTAAGATTTCTTTTTTTTTGGGTAGCTATTTAAAAACTTGATTCTCCTACACTAATGCTTCTGCACGTAAGAGGTGAGTAGGTATGAAACTTTTTTGTGCTACTATGTCAAAAGCTTCTGTAATCTCTACAGAGACATCACATCAAGATGAAGACTCTTTGTGGACAGCCTTACTAACTTTGCAAAACAAAGTGTAGCCTGCTTTAACAGGATCTTTTAAAAGGACAGCATTAAAAATATCACACCAATTTCTTTTGACTGAGGCTGGAAAGAAGAGGTAAGAGCTGATGGAACTATCCATAACACACCACTGGCATTCACCTGAGACTACAGTAAGAAATTAGCAATGTCAAGTTCAAGGCTTGGCTCTGAGCATGACATTTGAACAAGACAAAGAAAACAGAATCTTCTCCATGGATTTTCAAGAGAATTGTGAACGCTCTCTGTCTAGCAATAATAAGCTTATTTTTCCAGGATGTGACCTCAAGCACCAGTTTGTGTCACTCCTCCACAAGCAGCTGTAGAAGAGCTACCTCTGGAAGGAGCCCCTACCCCAAAGCCAGGCTGCAGAGTAGGGGTGCAGCTCAGGGTAGTTCCTCATGGATAAGTCAGTTCTGCTTTCTCTTGGTGGCGCTCCCTTCTCCTCTCTGCTCATAATAGGCTGTGTCGAATGGGAAAAGTGAGGAGCAGCAGCGTCCAGACAGCCTCGAGTCAGTGCGGGGGAAGCAGCACAGCTATGGCACGTGGCAGGCTGGAGGAGGATGAAGAAATAAAGGAAAGAAAAGAGGGGACAGAGAAACATGCGGAAGAGACGTGATAACTATCATGACATGGCATATTGCCATGACATCAGCCTCTTACCATCATGTCCCAGGCTGCTGTGCCCACACACCTCTGTGTGTGTGTGTGTGTGTGTGTGATGTACATATTTGTGTGTGTATGTGTGAGATGTACATGTGTGCACATGTACTTGCATACGTGTGCCTGCGTATGCATTTGGGGTAGGGGTTGGGAGGCTGTAAAGGAGATTTAGTAACAGAAATCTCAGCCTTGGTTGTGACATATTTATAACTTTCTATGCACTGCGGGTCAAACATTTACAAGAATGCCTTTTGCTTCTGGTAAAATCAACCACAGGAAGGGCAAGGAAGGATGTAGTGGTGGCAAAATGCAGAACCCACCATCGCCCTGAAGAGTGCAACGACAAAAACTGAAAGTTTGAGCTCCCCAAAATAAACTGTCTGTGTTTGAGGGCTGTAACAGCAAAAAGAGGAACTCTTGGTCTTTATTCTGCTATTACAGAGGGACCAAAAAGCTGTAACTAGAGCAAGTGGTCACAAGCAAGTGTCAGGAAAGTGACTGAAGAGCCACACTGGTTGTAGAAAAAAATAAGTCAGCTGAACTGTGAAACTGTAAGGAGCACAGCAAAGAAATATTATGTGAATCAGTTCAGCTAAGCCGAGTGGAAGGCCCAGCCGCCAAAAAGCCACTTCAACATAGCAAAGCATAAGAGGGTGTTTGGAGAGTGGAGCCAGCAAAGGAACCCGGCAACAATGGCCTTACTGAGGAGGGACGACGCTCGTATCCTGCCCATCCCAGGGTGAGCAAAAGGGCACACATGGAAAGAGTTTGGGGTCAAAGCTCAGCAAGTCCTGTGCCAAGAATCATAGCTTTTCATTAGCGGAGGAGAGAGAAAGCCCCCAGATTGCCTGCCCTTCCATTGCTTTGTTTTGATACGGGGCTTGACATGGGTGCAAAGCTATTGTAAGCAGACACATGTACTGTGTCACAGAAATGCAAGAAGAGGAAAACAGTCATTTTTTTGTAAAAAGATGGATATTTTTACAGCATACAGAGCCAATCATGCCATTTAATTCTACAGAACAGGAAGGAGCTCAGTAAACTGCTGTAAAAATATCCAGCCTTATGCAACCATAATGCCAACTATGGATCAAGCATTTGGAATAGCTGTGGAGTGGCATCATGCATCTCCCCAGCACCCTGACTATGTATCTAGGGACAGAGCTTAATCTACACCTCAGCTAGCTAGTGTACCCTCGGTAGTGACCTCTTTTGTAAAATGACCCCAGCAGTCACTTCATATATAGTTTTAGGCCTATATTCTACTCCCCAAAACTTATTTTCCGTTGTCACAAACCCTGTTAAGTCACTTAACACAAACTGTAGGCAGAAGACATAAAATACAAAACATTTCCATTTGGCAGGCATTTAAATTTTCATTATAAGCATTCATACAAGGAGTAAATAGTCATACAAGGTAAGGAGCTACAGATGTTTTCTAAAAATTCTGTCATCTTCAATGGGTATCTGATGTACAGTCCTACATACAGCACAAGAGTAGAACATGGTCAACCACAACAACAACAACAACATAACAAGACTTACTTATTTAAATGTGCTGCAAGCACGCGAGCATAACTCAGTAACTGTTTTTGCATTCCTTGCTTGAAAGAAACATTGCATAATAATAGTGTAACTATAGATCGCTTTCTTTTCTTTTTCCATTGAGTATTCAATTCCTAACAACACTTAATAAGCATAACGAATGCAGACCACTCCCTATCCTCATCTTTTATTCCTTCTTACTTAGTAAAAACATTTTTTAAAACTTTGGCCCTTATATGAAATACCAAATGCTATCATTTATGATATAATCAAGAAATACATGGTCTTTACCTTTTTGATTTAAAAAATCTTTTCAATACTCTTAACATAATTGAAAGGTAAACTATTTTTGATACCAACTGCTCTGAAGAATTAATATCCCATTAAAAAAAAACCTTCAGTGTACAGTCTACCTTTACCAGTAGAAAAGCAAAAGTGATCAGAAAAAGCTTGAGGGCACTGCAACGTAATTCGAAAGGAAAAAACAGTAAAAAGGCCCAATTGTTCTTATTGGCTAACTAATATATGTAAAATAATAGGAATCTTCTCAATTCAAGTTCACTCGGTATGACAACTGAACCTACTATTTAAAATACACCAATAATGATAATGTGATTTATGATTTGATTGATATAAATGAGCTGTTAAGGTTAAAAGACAACAAAGCTAAGTGGACACTAACTGCTTTGCTCTACATCGTTATTTCATACAAAGAGCCTACCAAATCCCGTAGAGTGCCTATTCATACAGTGAGACTGCATACTTGTCCCGCTCTCAGCAACTTTCCAGATAAAGTCATGTTGTACACAAATATGAGCCAGAAATCGCAAGACGGGAAAACTCCCCTTTTTGATCAGACAGGTTTTGTGTGGACTTGAACCACATAATGCTTTTCTGGAAGCAGTCACGCAACAAATAAGACATACCTGATGTGCCAAAATATAGATATTATGGCCAACATCTTTTGGGGAGATGCCATCATCTCCATTTTCCTCCTCATGGTCACATTCGAGGCCTTGGTTATATGCATTCTTCATCACATCCACCTGTAACCCAACCAAGAAGAGATGAAATAACTGTCATTCTCAGGGAAAAAGCACCAAACACTGTTTGAACACGCTCGCTTTGTTCAGCTCAAGCCTGGATGGGTGCCCTGCAGTCCTGCAAGAAGAGCGAGCAGTCTGAGAAACACCTTCTGAAAAAAGACAAGCTTGAAGTATTTATGAAGCTCCAAACTGCTACATTTCTCATCAGCAAAACTTCTGCAACCACAAGAAAGTAACAGGGATGCTGAGCCTTTCTGAACAGGTGTTTTCACAAATCCTTTTAAAGACAGATCTACAGATACCACAGGTAGAGTCTTGCGGCACTGCGTTCTCCACACAGTTTAACAGAAAGAAAAACACTAAACCAAAAAGAAAAGGAAGATACAGATCTGGGCAGGGTGCTGGGGCAATTCAAAACTATTCAAAAGCCTCTTACAGGACCAATGGGGGGGAAATCCTAAATTCCCCACGCAGGGCCTGATCCTGCCATTGTAGCCTAGGGACAGCCTCATCATGCTGACATGCCACCATGGCGACGACTCCCCGAAACCAGCAGGCCACTGGGCTCTGCCCAGGCGCAGGGGCTGATGCCCACAGATCTCCCCACAAAACAGGTTTTTCAGTCACTGCTGTTACATGGTCAATTGGATTGGAAACAATTTCACCAGACTTACAATCTATTTAAAATTCCTGGAGATCTACACAAGCATCACGGTTGTTCCAAAATACAGCAACTGCTTGTAACTCTGTTTGCTCATGAGACATATATTTATAACATACAACATACATACATATAATGTACATATTGTATGTCTACACACACACTTCTGCTAGCACTGTTTCACAAACTGTACAAGCTTAATTTCGCAGCCCCTGACAAAGTGTACTTGAAGACAGTCTACCAGAGTATGATAATTTAGTTAGGAAACAATTACAGAAAAGTGCTTGGAACGGATAAAAATAATGAAGTCGTAAAGACTGAAATCCTGCATGCTTGATCCTTTTAAAGTACTTTTTGTGAATTAGTACTATCCTGATACATTGTGTCACTATATGCTGCCAACACTTTTCAGCTTAGATGCAGATCATTTTAAAAATGTTTTAATGACAGATTTTTTTTCAGCCAAAAGATTTATGAATATTCAGAAGTTTTCTCACCAGTTCCCTTGGTCTCATGTTGAAAAGGATTCTTTCCGCATTCTCACTGTCGTGCCTGCTTTCCATAATAGCCAGCAAAAGCTTGGAGGCATTGTTCTAGAGATACAAAACCAAGTTAATGCAAATTTAAAAATCTATTTCATGGATTAACGACCCTTGCATTTGTTTTAATTGAGATTACGAGGACCACTTTTTTAGCGGATAAGATTTTAAACTACTCGCATCTTTTATTTTACTGGCATATTTAATGGGGTTTTTCTCCCATTTTAATGTCAGCGTACAGTAAGGCGAACTAACCCTGCACGCTATATTGGAAGAAGTATTTTTAATATTGAAAAATACTCAAATTAAATACAGAGCCTTGTTCTTATACTGTGCACAAGAAACGAAATCCCATTTCCTTTTCTTACTGCCCACCTAGCAATTTTTGCCATAGCTTTCTGTTAAAACAATACTCAACAGAGGTAATTACAAAATGTATTACACGAAAGGTTTCATCATTCAGGCGGGTTTCCTTCCCCTTTGGTTTTTATAAAGTCCGACTGGTTATTATTTGAAAGGCTATAAAATAAACTGTTTTCATACATTCCTGGAATTTTGTTTCACTACCAAATATTCCTGGGGGAACGTATAAAGATATTCTTTGTCAACTGGCTGCTTTCCACCGAGACCCGTCCCAAGGATTAAATAGCATGAGCTTTAGCAGCAGTAACCCAGTAGTGCCTTAAACGTCAGAGACCTGTCTTACTTCCAGTTAAATCAGTTGTTGTGAACAGGAGAGGAAGAATGGTTTTGGAAGTTTGACTGCTTTCTGGCAGAGCGTGGTTGCCTTGGTTCACCTGCCACAGCATCCCCTCATCATCCCCCATTATAGACCCAGCTGTGTGAGTACTTGGAAGTAGACCGCAGCCCCATGGTACAGGTAGGGGCCAGTAAAGTCTGAACCATCATACAACCTCGTTCTCAGCTGCTTATTGCCTGACATCAGTAATTTGAACTGAAATTTCTTACAGTGAGGGTGTGCCTCAGACAATTAGTATGGGCAATTTCAGAGGAAAAGGGCTCAGCCGCTTTTGGGACTGAGGCAAAAAGAAAGATGTTCTTTTCTGCATGTTCAAGCAACTTCTGTTTTAAGTAGCCTCTGCTTCTCCAAGTTTTGATAGCAGAGCTGAAAACCTGGAGCACTAGAGGCCAAGATAACACAATCATTCAAGTTGTAGTCCCCAGGGAAATACAGCCAAATTTGTCCAACTCATAAGCATTTATTAAATTACAATTTGAATACTATACTGTAGAAACTTGCTAGTTTCACAGCTAAAAGCCCACAGAGTTTCTTGTTGGTGGGCACAGAATCACAAAACCAAGCAGGCTGGATCACAAAATCACGCCTTTGAGGCTCTCCTCTGGACTGATCGTTCAGCAGTCCCACCCGCTGCTCAAAGCAGGTTGCTCAGGGCTGTGTCAAGCTGAGGTTTGAACATCTCCAACTGGAGTACTGTAGGATGAGAAGTCAGCCCCAGAAGGAAGGGGTAGGTGGAAGGAGGGTAGATTAATAGAATGAGGATTTATACATGACAGGGTGTCCTGGTTTCAGCTGGGATAGAGTTAATTTTCTTCCTAGTAGCTAGTGTAGTGCTGTGTTTTGGATTTAGTATGAGAATAATGTTGATAACACACTGATGTTTTAGTTGTTGCTAAGTAGCGTTTACACTGGTCAAGGACTTTTCAGCTTTCCATGCTCTGCCAGGTGCACAAGAAGCTGGGAGAGAGCATAGCCAGGACAGCTGACCCAACTGGCCAACGGGGTATTCCATACCATGTGACGTCATGCTCAGTGTATAAACAAGGAGGTGTAGTCCGGGAAGCAGTGATCGCTGCTCAGGGACTGGCTGGGCATCGGTCAGCGGGTGGCGAGCAATTGCATCGTGCATCACTTGCTTTGTATATTCTATTATTATTATTATTGTTATTATTATTATTACTATTTTACTTTATTTCAATTATTAAACTGTTCTTATCTCAACCCCTGGGTTTTCTTACTTTTACCCTCCCGATTCTCTCCCCCATCCCACCGGAGGTGGGGGGAGTGAGGAGTGGCTGTGTGGTGTTTAGTTGCTGGCTAGGGTTAAAACCACAACACAGGGGAACTAGGACCTTCTGGGAGAGGAGACCGGGAGTTGAGAAGCCAGGAGAGAGGAGCCTGGGCCTGCCAACACAAGAATGAGATCAGGACAAAGAACAACAGATGAGAAGAAAAGAGCAGACTGGGACTGGCTGAAGAAGAACAGGACTCCATATGAATTTTTCCATAGCTCCCCTTTCCTTTTGCTCCAAAATCAAATCAGGACCATCCATTGGAAAGGTCTAGTCAGACTTTTTACCTTGCAACCTACATTGCAGAAGTTTAATGTGCACAGTGAATGAGAACAGGCGGAGGGAAAGGATAGCATTTTGATTAAGACTCTTAACAGGGTGCTGCTCTGAAGAACTGGATGCTGCTGCTTCTGCTGCAGTTTCCCTTACAATGGTGACCAAGTCAGTTATGGTAGGATCTCAAACTGAGGAGGAGGGAAGGGGTCAAGACAGGCTGCCAGGTAGCTTGAGAAGGGAGGGGAGGAAACAGTGGAGGAAGGCACCAGTTTACTCACTCATGGGTGCGGAGGACTTTGAAGCCATTTCCTAGTGCAGACAACCCTGGGGATGGAGAGAAGCCTGCTGCAGTGAGGAAAGGTAGAGAGTGGATAGGACTTTGTGTCATCAACAGCCAGCTTCTTGCTACTGACTCAGCAAAAGTGGCATGCCATAGCCTAGAATTACAGCAGGCAGGCACATCCTCTAGTTTTTTTTCTCTCTGATCACTTGCACCTGACGCTGAGATGCTCATTTGACTACTTGTTCTTCATTTTCCGCATGCTTTGAGACCCTAGGATCTGATTTCCATTCCCAGATATCAATGAGGAAAAGAGGTCCATTACTTGGAACATACAGTATAAAGTTCTTCATAACACATTATGCGAAAAATCAGATCCCAGGTGCTACAAACAGGACAGCCCAAAGTACTTCTGGCCTTCATTTCTCTTCACCTGGGTTCCCATCTTATCTCCTTGTTAAGAATTTTGGAAAAATAAGTTAATGTGTGAAGCAACTAGATACAGCGGAGTAAGGTGCTACGAGAAAAGCCAAAAAGGCACTCGTATGTATTAGACTCTCTCTACCCTTAGACTGACAACGCCTCTTCATCCTGCCACTACACAGCGTGGCAGATATTGAGGTCATACTGTGTGCCAGGGCTTCAATACTAGTCAGTAAGGAAGGCCAGGGGGTCGTACTCAAAATAACAAGAGGCAGAACAGAACATTGGCCATCTGTGCACTCAATGAACAGCGTCTACCCTGCTCACTAAAAGATTCGGGAGTCCAGTGGAAAATATAATCCATGAAGATGTAATTAAATACCACATCACAAACTATGTGCAAAACAAGCTAAATTAAGATGGCATGGGAAAATATAATTCTGCATTGCCTTTGCTTTGGTTGGGGGGTATGACTTCAACATATAATGTTCCCTGAAAACAGTGTCTGAGCTTGTTTGTATGTGAAGTGTGTGGGCCTATGTACTTTGCATTCTGTATTTTCACTGCAAAATTTATGTATTTGCAACTTCATAGTTGCGTATGAACACTGACAGACAGTCAATGTTAAACATTACCTGGTAAACTCAGTGTTGTATTATTTGGATGTGTTGCCACTCAAAATAAAAACCAGTAACTTCTTAATTTGGATCTAATTCTTGACATCACATCTGGCCCGGCACTGTGTCCAGTTCCAGGCTCCCTAGTACAAGAAAGATATGGACTTACTGGAACGAGTCCAGCAGAAAGCCACAAAGATGATTAAGGGAATGGAGCATTTTTCACATAAGGAGCAGCTGAGAGCTGGGACTGTTCAGTCTGGAGAAGGGGGATCTTATCAATGTGTATAAATACCTGATGGGAGGGAATGAAGAAGAGGGAGCCAGACTCCTCCCAGTAGTGCCCAATGAGAGGACAAGAGGCAACAGACACAAATTAAAACACACATGAAATTCCATCTAAACACAAGAAAACACTTTTTTACTGTGAGAGTGATCAAACACTGGAATAGGTTGCCCAGACAGGTTGTGGAGTCTCCATCTGTGGAGATACTCAACTGGACACAGTCCTGGGCAACCCGCTCTAGCTGACCCTGCTTGAGCAGGGGGGTTGGACAAGATGACCTCAAGATGTCCCTTCTAAGCCAAATGACTCTGTGATTCGGTAAAATCAGAATAATTTCCACAGTTTGAACCTTTGGTATCATTCATTGCAATTTTTGCTATTTAACTAAGAGTAAGGCATATAGTCTCCTGACTATGAACAGGGCCAAACTGGTCCTTGCAGCGACGTCACTAAATTCCCTTTTTGGTTATTACATAGAAAAGATGTTCTACAAACATTTGCCAGCTTCATGATAATAGCAAATGAAAATGGCACTGGAGTTACTGTAGCTAGGTCTTTACAGGGACTGAAATTTGGACTTCAAAAGAACTGTCTGCATGTTCAAAGTTAAATGTCTGCTTAAGTGTTTTGCTTGAGGAGGGCCTGCATTACAGTGCCATTCAAAAATGTAATTACAGTTATTAAAATCATGTGTAAAGCACTGTTGATTCAATGTTTCATTGTACATGATATATAGCTAAATTATTTTATTAGACATCCATAATGTTGCCAATATGATGCCATGCAGCTACCACGAAGTATTTGCTGGTTTTGGGGAGGAAATAGGCCATCTGCAATGGAAATACTTCATTTGGAAGGCAAGAAAAGGCAATAACCCAAGGCTCCTCCTGGACAAGTTCTACCCTACTTGGCACACACTACAGCTGCAGAGCTCCCCTCTGCATGCAATGGCACACAGACCAGAGAAACTTATCTACAAGCCTATCCAGCTCTCCAGAGAATACAAAACAGAATTACAAGCCCTCCCACTCTACTCTTTGCCCTCCCACTCTACACTTTGTCCTCCCCCTCAGAGGACACTGAGAAGGGAAATAAAACACAATTTACTTTAACCTTGTTTTCAACTTTATTTGACATTACAGGTCATCTGATATATTATTCTTTTTTCACAACATCTCCTTCTCAAGTAAATTTTTAAGAGTTCAGTATAAACAGAGAATGCCTGACTTGTTACATGTCTGTACAGTGTTGCTATTTATCAATCCCGTGAGATTTTATGCCCACAATATGGACTCTTCAATGCTAGCTATATCGTGTCTGTGTGATAGGATTTTTTTAAAAAAAGCTGAGGGTATAGTCCCAAACACAACAGTGGGTCAAAAGGCCTGTGGTAGAGGGCCTGATAAGGATTCAGAAGCTAAGCTGAATTCATTTGCAACGTTTGTTTTCAAAGGCTGCTGGGTATATTATGGTATGGTAAGATTAAGTAAATGTCAGGTTGCCTAGAGCTCTTGCATAGGTATGTCTTCTATTATTACTCAAATTTAAATAAACAAATTTACATTTACTGTACCTTTAGCTGAAGCACCAAGTCCATGCAGTATTTGCCAAGAGGGTTTATGTCATTCAAGATGAGTGCAATTATAATATCAATCCCATTAGATTCATGGGTGGCTATGCAAGTCTGCAAAATAAGAGAAGAGAAGGGAGTCAGGGGGGAGGGGGGAGAGGGAGGGAAGGAGGGGGCAAAAAGAGGGAGACGGGACGGGCGGAGGGAAGGAGAGAGAGAATATGCACATCAGCAAATTTCCAGAACAAGGACCCAGAACTTGAAAGACCTTGTAACAGCAATGAACCTCCCAGCCAAAGCAGAGCAGCCTGAAAATGTGCCACAAGGGGTGCTGGGGGAGACCTGTGTAGTACAGAACTAACCCCAACACTGCCAGTAGTGAAGTACACAACTGGAAAAAAGGTGGTGCAAGCTAAAATGTGCTTGCAGTGAATCATGCAGGATTTGGCACCAAGTGGTACAAGTTAGCAGCCCACAGGAGCACTGCCAGATTCAGCTGAACACATGTGCAGAGACATAAAAGACATGCTTGAATGTAGGCACAATCAAATTTGCACACTCAAATTCTTAATTGCATTCAGCAACCAGCATTAATATTGCTGTTATAGCATGAATTGTTTGCAAAGATTAAGGTTTTCTACATGCATCTGGACATGTCCTGCACAGAAGGACATTTCTGGACATGGAATTCAAAATTGTAGTTGTGACCAATGGTACTTCCCAAATGCTTTTACAGCAGGAGTCCTGGACCTTCTAAGCCTTGTAAATAAGTGTCAGTTATACAAGCCTATGATATTTTTTTCAAACAGCTTTATAGGCCAATAGGATAGGAAAAGTTTTCCAGAAAGACAGAGAGAGGGGGAAAAATGAAAATGAGAGCGTGGAGCATTTGCCTCTGAAATATGCTGAATCAGACTTGCAGTTGATGTAAACAAGCATAACTCAAATCCTGAGTGACTTCCCAGCAGGTAGGTCTAAGTAATTAAGTGTAACTATTAATCCCCTTCCATTATCAGTGTTACTCAAGTAAACTTGTTGGAGAACAAGTTAACTTGAAACATAGGTTTTGGGGTTTTTTCCATCTCCAGTCCTGTAATTATTGGTTTTTTACAGATGTTCTTCCCATCCATTAATGAATCAAATATCACTATTTAAAATTTAGTCCACTAAAGGATTTTTGTTTGTTTGTTTTTAAAGTATTAAGTAAAGGCTGTTGATTACCAGCAATGGCAATAGAAGCACTTTGCACTTCATTTGTGCATGTTAATGAAGTAGCATTAATACTCCATGTATTTCTTCAGCTATTTCTAGTATCAAGAATAGATTGCCTCTGTAATTTTGCCCACCACAATTTTCCCATTGCTAATCCATAGTAAAAATTCTGAAATTTCATCCACTGTGACAACTTCACTACAGTTCTCTTCAGATCAAATACAGCAGCATGTAACTACATTCTTTACCTTTCTATACTGCCTCAGCACAGCACTAAAGAGACATCTACCAAAAGTCACAGCTATACGACTTAAAAAGGCTGCATCAAGCAAGGCACAGAAGATTAGAAGCATGATCTTTAGTCTCATTCGTTTCACTACTGATATCATAATTAAAGATGCTGATAGGTAGTATAGCAGGATAGTAAGTTAAACTTTGTGGCAGTTATGTGAATTAAGGAAAGTAAATGTTAGCAATCTATATAAACACCAACAAAGGCAAAATGTATGAAAATGAAGAAAACAAGATTATGTATGCAACGTACTTCCACAACCGTGACTCGAAATCCAGTCTCACAAAGTGAGGTTTAAGCCATAGACCCACTGACATAAGACTCTCAACAACTCTCTCCAAAAGGACTGGAAACCCTCCATGTAAGCAGACATACTACAGGAAGAGACTGTATTGAGATCTGACTTAAAAGGATTGCTCAGGGCTTATGAAAGCTTGAAACGTGTTAAGCCTAGTCATAGCAATTACAAGTGAATTTATGTTATTAAGAACACCGAAAGATTTATGATAAGCACACAGATACCATACATTCAGGTATATTCTTCTGCATCCGCAAGTTATTTCAGCCCTACCTGATTTTCATGGCATGGACCTTGACAATATTCAGTCAAGCTTTCCAGCGTCTGGTTCACAAGAGCCACATTCCTCTCATTGATGTAAAGCCCCAATAAGCCCAGTCCACCTGTTGTGCTTCCACAGATACAGTCCAAAAACTGAAGGGTCTCACAAACAAGGTTGTAATTTGTTTTATTGTTCTGATGTCTTAAAAAATTCTGGTGGATGGAGAAAAGGAACACCAAAAAAACCCAACACAAAACCAAGAGAGTTAGAGTCAAGTCAAACACACAGTCTTTTTCATGAAAATATTAAAGGGAACAATTTATGACCATATGACCACTGTACTTTAGGTACTGAAGTACACTACACTGTAGAAAATCTGTTATGCCTTAGTGCAGCAATTGAGAACCATTATCTGATTAAATCAGTAGAGAAAGGAGGGCTTAGGAAAGTGAACTTTGCAAACACCTGTACTGGCCTTAAATGTCTCATATATGTCCTGCATACCTGCCCCCATCCATCTATTATGACCCTTCTGTTGGAATCTTGTTGCCCCACAGCTGAGCAGGTATGGTGGCACATTACAACTGCTCCTTGGCAGTGTCAGCGCAGAATGGTAGCTTAGCTCAAACCACCCCCAACACTGCTTTAAGGGAGGCTGCTGGACACAGCACTGAGGTATATTTGCAGAAAATTCATTTTGCAAAGGTTGCTATGGGGACGGTAATTTCTACCAGAGGAACTGACAGCAGGGACTCACGTAGCATCTTAAAGTCTTCAATCATAATACCTAGGGAAAAGAGCAGTACCCAAACTTTGCCCAGAAACTTCCTGTGGTCTTCAAGCCTGTGGTAAGTGATCTGCCATTTGTGCACAGAAACTGTACTAACAGGGACATTTAGACACTTCTCAATTCCATGTGGCTATGCTGCAGTCCCCAAGCAATTCTGAGGACATAAACATGAGCTCAACCAGAGCATGCAAGTGATTCTTGAAAAGGGTTATTTTATCTCTTGGACCAAAAGAACAACAACATTTTAGACACGCCTGTTCTGTAACAGGAGCCAGGCACAGGCGTGTTTTTCTTCACTTATGAAGTTCCAGCTCCTGTAATACTTCTTTTGGAGCTCAGCTCAAAAACACTTTACCTGGAGCTCTCGGTTGTGGTTCTCGCACAGCAGCTGAAGAAATCTCAATATTGGCTGCATGATTGCAATGGCAGGGCTCATGACTGCTTCTTCTGTGGACTTCTCTTCTGCATTTGCAGCATCTGTTCCTGAGCCCGTAAGATCTATTTCTGGGTCCATTTCTCTTCTATACACAGAATAAGCCTTGGACGTTGCAGAAGATGCTTCTGTTAACTGTCCTTTCATACCCTCTTTCAGATGCAGGGTTGAATCCTTTACTGAAAAGAAGATAATTTTCCTTCATTTTTGAAACTCTTTCTCCTCGTTTGATTAAACAATAAGAAAACAGTAATAATGAATGCAATTTTTTCTTTGTTGGTGCCTAACTTTTCGAAGACCTCTAGGCAACTTACAAAGAATATCAAAGCAACATTCATGCAGGGATAGCATGTTCCAAATTAACCACAAACCAGAGTGAAACAGAACATTAAAACAAAAAGCCCTACTATTTCTTTCCCATATACAATAAATGATGAGAACAATGGAAGGACCACAGGGTGGGAAATCAGTTCCTGCGCTTGCTCTTGTGAAATAGACCCATTAGCAGCAGCCTCTACTTCTGCTTCTCTAAAAATATGGTTCTACATACTCTACTGGTGTAAACTGGCATAGCTTCACTGATTTCATCAAAGCTAATTCCTGGTAACCAGCTTAAGAGATGGCCTATAATTTAGAGAAAGACAGACAAAAGATGCGAAATAGCAATGATTAATATTAAAGCTTATTGATCAACGCAGTATCAGCGGTGCAGTACGTGCGGTTTGAATATAATGCACTTCTCCCCTCTTCTACATGGGTGCCTCCTTACCTCTCTTTTTGGGAACAGCTATGGTTAGGTCACTATCATCATCTTTCTTTTTGCTCCCCAAATCAATAGTGTTCACTGTCACTGTCGATCGTATCTCCTGCTGAGCGGCTTTCATGCGGTCATACAGGACTTTAAAGAATTTTTCTGACTTTTTTTGCTCCTTCAGTTGCTGGTAAGTCGAATACTGCAAAAAATATATTCTTTAGATACCAATCTTCTAAGGAAGAAGAAATACAAAAATACACTATTTTTTGTGAAACAAATGATGAGTAATTACTTCACTTACGCAGAACAAATGCTGGCCACTGCCTGACCAGTTATTTCACAAAGTGATACACAAGGCTGGTAACAAAGATTGATGATAACTTTTTAAAATTTGGATAAAATGGTGAACAATGCTATTTGCAATCTTTAAAATGTCACAATATTACACTTGGAGTTAAATTACTTTGTGACACTCTCCATTTCTCCAGGCATTCTAGAGTTGTAATATTCCATCTACAAATAATAGTGAAAAGTAATTGTTATTATTTAACAGCAAGAGGAAGCATGAAACATCTAACATGTAATATTATAGCTTAGATCATATACATTTTTTATGCTTCACACAGAATTGGAATTAATATTTTAGGTTATTAAGTCCAGTCCCTTAGTATTACTGTCAAGCAGGCTGAGTACCATTTTCAACAGTTTAGAAACACTATCTTAAAGTAAAAGCCTTTTACAGCCCCTAACAATTCATTTTAGAAAGATGCAACAAAATCTCACTTCTTTAACATTTTCTGGACACTCTCTAAGGGTCACAGAATGTATTATCTTTTTTACAGAGTAAAGATACAGGATGGGATTCCTCTCATTTAAAACTTTTATAGTCTTGCAATGAGGTATAAGTTGGTTATTTAGGCTCCCTTCACAGGCAATGATGAGATATGGGGAAATTCAGGCAGTGATTTATACCATCTCTCCTCTCTTATGATAACTCTGCTGATCATAGAGTAAGAATAAAGAATCATCTTATTTGGCTAAAGTTGGGTGAGAGGGATATCAATCACAAACACTAGAATCCGTAGTTTAAAGCAGTTATTTTCTGTGGACTGGGATACTGGTCTTCTCAAACGGCCAGTTTTTCTCTCTTTAGAGATTTTGATAAATGTCCCTAAACGTTTCCAGAAAATAACTTAATTTTATTGCTATTATAAACTTGAAAGTATTGTAATTTTTAATTTTACAAAGAGAGATATGAAATAACTGGAGATAATGCTCATATGGCAAAGACCAGATTAAAAGAAGCACTGTGCTACACAGAAAGGGACAGTTGAAAAATGTTTTCTCCTACTGAAGAGTCTACACTATGAGATATTGCATAATAACAGGGCATATGTACATTTGTATTATAGCAATACATATTATAGTGATAAACTTTTCACAGAACTCACAGCAAAAAGCTTCTTTTTGTCTCCAGACCACATGCATTTGAAAATCAGTATGTGAGTAAGTAAATGAAGTAAGTACCTGTGTTTGCGTATTTCCACCTTCAAGCAACGCAATACCAAGCAAAATGCCTTCTGAGAAAATTCTGTCATTTTTGGTGTTTACTATAACATCTATGACTAGTTCTGATGCACCTTCTTTATCCAGAAGGCACTGAATATCAAACATGGTTACCCCAGACTTATCTGAGTCTTGTCCTGAAAATCCACCTGCAAATTAGACAAATACATACCATTCACGTTTGTTTGTTTCACTACTATTCTATTCTATTTCTATTATTAGTAATAGATGAAAATGAATCTATTAGTAATAGTAATTTGTCTTATGCACACAGTAGCAATGTAATAAATTTAATTTTGAAATTCTGTTTGAGGCAAAATTCCCCTTGATACAAACAAGATTTTTGTGTGAAACTGCAATGTCGGGCTCTAAGAATAAGAAATAAAACAAAACCCCGAACCATTGTTGTGTTATGATATTCAGACAATAAAGAAGTTGGAAACGACACTGATTTGTCCACCAAACCGCTTTTTTAATTTCACTGCTGCATACGCTAAACTGTGTCTATGGTCAGTGCTCTGAGACCACTTTTAGATCTGCTTTTCGGTCTCAGGCCTAATCTGTACAAAGACTGTGTACTGGTAAATCCATTCTGGTTACGGATATGACCTTCTAGCTAAATGCTTTTCCCAATACAACTCCTAGACCATTAACATCACGATGACATTCTTTAAGAAGAGAGTTGAGTTGATCCAAATTAAAGGTGTGGTTTTAAGGAATTTTGTTAAATTGTATTAGCTCATTAAATCAACCATCTTTTATTATCACAGATTATCATCTTTCCTGCTATACTTACTTCTATACAGATGTAACTGCATCTACTTCATTAGGAAAAATATAGTACTGCTTTCATCAGCCAGTACTGCTTTGATTAAACTGATTAAAATGGTTCAGACTTTGTGATGAAGCCATACACACACACACACACTTTTTAGACAGAGAACTAAAAAAATAGTAAATCTTTACTCTCCTGTTTGTCAGGGAGCAAAATTTGGTGTACAGGATATTAAGACTGTAAACATTTCCAGTGTCTACACTGAAATAATCAAGGAGGATCAGTTGGGTAACATATGGAAATGCCGACAAATCTGGGCATGCCTTTAATATATGCTGAAAATATGTAATATAAATAATAAAATATAATAGCAAATATTTTGACCTGGCTCTATACCTAGCTTCTGCCTCATTTCCTATGACATACACTATTTTGGGTTTTCTTAGAAACCACCCTACAGTAACTCCCCATGGCTTCTATAACAGAATCATACAAAACAAAAGGTTATAAGGGACCTACAGAGATCATCTACTCAAACTTCCTGCCCACGGTAGTTAGAGCAGGTTCGTCAGAGTCTTGTCTGGTAAAGTTGTAACAAGAACTGACACATTCTGCAGCCTCTCGGGGAAATCTGTTCCATTGCCTAATGAGTATCTTTCTGAGAAGCTTTTCCTTATTTTTTATATCTTTTATATCTTATTTTTTTCATATATCAATAAAGGATCTGGAATTTAAAAAAAATTTAGTTTCCAGAAACAGCAACATCTTTGTTCAAACGTTTCGTGCTTTGCTGAGTTTCTGCATGTGGATTTACTGGCAAATTAAAATGGTGTTACCAATTGGAACTGAATTGAATGATTTATGGGGGGGCATGGGGAAAGACCCTACTTTGGTACCACCAAATGCACACCAGCCATCTGAGACAACTGCGTGCAACTTAAAAATAGGAAAAATCTGATATTACCTCTCTTCTAACTGGTTACAGAACGTGTTTATTTATTTACCAACTGAATCCCTGGAGCACTTCCAATGTGCCTATTAGAAAAAACGGTGCTGCTAATTTTGTTCTCTTTAAATGATCTGTGTTGATTTACCTCCCACTTGTGCAGTTTTGCTGTAGCTGGCAGACAGAGGCCCATTCATACCACTTCCATATTCTCCTTTAAAGTAGCGATATAGGAGTATTTTCCTTAAAGTGTTGCCCTTTAAGAGAAAGATAAAAATATAAGGAATTAGAGTTGTGGCCAATTTCCTTTGTTTGAAAAGCAAGCTGTTTAACATGAATACATAATTTATTAGGTCCTTCCGTTATAATTAGTAAGCGTACAAATAGTGAAGTTGTCCAGAAAACAAACATCTAATGGTCTTATCTAACAAATCTCATGGGAAGAATTCTAAAATACTGTTGTATAAACTTTCTTTGAAGTTTCTTTTAAACTTATTGATTATAAAACAAATACCTCCACCTCAGTAATTCTTACTGGCTATCTGTAAGATGTGTATATTGAAACAAGTTCTACAAAGAGCCAATGCTCTGCAGTCAGTGTGTCTGTGCCCTACCCTGCCATGGCAGTACTTTCTTCCTATTTGCTGCAGCTGAGTAGTATCGCTCCCTTTTCTCTGATCTCAGATAATCCAGCTGATCATCTGAAAGAAGCCACATCACATGAAATATTAAAACAGAGATATGACATTTGATAGAATAGCTTAAAAAGCATTCTCTATATCTCCTTGTTCCTTTACTTCCAAAACCACAACCAGTCAAAATTTGCATGCAGCTCTCTGAAGATCTTCCCTTTCATTTTGCTTATGTTCTGCAACACACGACATGTTGAATTAAGAGTCGGGGGTACCAATTACTTGGCATTTTTATTTTGCCTTCAGTCTCCTGGGAATGCCTGCAGTCAACACTCAGCTTTGCAGAGGCAGTAGGTGACACAACAACTGTAGGTGTATATGTAACCTCAGATTTTATAAAGAAAAGAGTACGGCAAGGTCTCTGATGATTACCACACTAAGGGGAAAACTGTTCATTTCAACAGCTTGGCAGTAAAATGGGACAACTTCTTCCTTACTTTTACTCACCTACTGGTTTTAATGAAAAACGGTTCTTAAAAATACGTCCACCAGAAGCAGTCTCAGTACTTACCAGCTCACCAGTGCCTGCATGTTAGTGCAGCAGTCAACTTTTCAATCAAAACATCTCTGTGGCCACCACAGACAGCAAGCAGTGTGGAAGCAAGTCCCAGAAACCCCTCAAGAAGCACTACTCACACTCCCACTTCTCTGTTAACTTAGCAATATTTCCAAGAGCAACCACACACCACGGTGGGGCTTCACTGCTTCATGGACCTCAAGGACAATGGGCTTGTCCACCTCAAACAAGTGCCAGAATGCAGTATCCTGTATGTGTAGCCTGACAACGCAAAACAGTCGTTCTTTCCTAGTTCTTGTATTTCCATGTTTTTATTTGATAAGTCTATACAGAGTTCCCTCAAACAGCCAAGAAAGGGGCAAGGCCTATAGTAAACTATCAAAAGCCATAAATACAATGGCTGCAAGAAAAATAAAAAGCATCACCTACACATCTGTGGTGCCAGGGAATTTATTAGGTGGATTTTCCAGGTGAGCTTAAGCCAGCGTGCTCTAAGCTACAGAGGAAGACAAAGAACCAGAAGTCTCTGAGGGCCTCACACAGAGACAGATTCCTTCCCAGCCTAGTTTGTGATGGGGATTAACCCTGCAGGCATGGACAAGGTACACTAACCAAGCTCATAAGAGATTTTGAGATGGCTAAGAGCACCAGCTCCTCCTGCTCAACATCCTGCCTCTAGCTGTGACCAAACTCCAGTGTCTTACAAGGAAATTGAACCTCATTTTCCACATCTCCTGAAGAAGCCAAACGTATTATTGAAGAGGAAGAAGTTCCCACCAGAACTGAGAAACATGGACTGAGAACCAGGATAAAGTCCCTTTTCAAACTCTCTCAAGCATATATATCACAGAATCATAAAATTGTATCAGACGAGTAAGGTCATAGAGCAGAAACTCTTCATAATACCAGACTAGGACCCAATCCAGAACGGGCACTGCATTGAGACAAGATCTTTTAATCAGAAAGGTTGGCATCTGCCGTAACACTTGATTAACCACTCAGCTTGAGGCAACATCCTCAACCAGCAATCTATGCAGCCTCTTGATGACTAACAGAGCGCCATGATAAATTATATAAACAGACACAGTGCAGTCATGGGAAGAAACACCAAAAACCATGTATATATAGTTAAGAATAATACATGTGGTCACAAGCTTTATTGTTCAATCAAAACAGCCTTTATTTTATAAGGAAGAACGTTTAAGACCATGAAATAGCATTTGACTAAAACTGAATGATCTAGCACTTGGGTCTCATTGCCTGGAAGTGAGTAACTGTTGGCACATCTCAGATCTTCTTCCTCCCTCATTACCTTCAAAGACACCAGCAGGAGCAGTGATCTGAAGATGCTTCTCCAGTCAGCTATGGAAGAGGGAATCCTGCTCCACCCGTACCCAAACTAAGGCATAGACTTCACTTCTTGTCCCAAGGAGCAAGTCTTAATTATTAGGATTCCTGCTCTCTCTCACTGCCTCACTCTCTCTCTCAACCTCCCACGAATCCAGACAACACTCACAGTTCTCAGAAGCCAAAGTGGCAAAAGTCAAGGACACTGGGTTTGAAAAGCAGGAACGTGGTGGAACCTCTGCTTTGCCTGACAGCTGTGCCAAAAACGCGCCATCAGACTCAGCCCTCGGGATCTTCATCCCCTTTGTGATGACCTTGGGCAGCCATACGACTTCCCCAAGTCTTGTGAAATTAGCTGCCACTACGAAGAGCAGAAGAGCCCAGCCATATGAACCAGAGCTGAGAAATATGCGAATGCTCACACAATGTATCAGAAATGCCCATCACCTCCAGCA
This sequence comes from Phoebastria nigripes, assembly GCA_035582835.1. NCBI lineage: Eukaryota > Metazoa > Chordata > Aves > Procellariiformes > Diomedeidae > Phoebastria > Phoebastria nigripes. The sequence goes on along the minus strand of JAYKAV010003042.1, from coordinate 301,991 downwards.
TGTAACTGTGTGAGGCACCATGCTAGAAAATGCTGGAAAGACAGTGCTTCCAGAAAAAGTGCCGATCCTGCTGGCGTAGGTGTCTGGGTATGCTTTTATGGGAATGCCAAAAATCATAGTCAAGAACAGCCCCATCATGTGAACAAGACAAACTGCTGCCAGGGCAAGTGAGACAGCCATGCCACTGATGTCCTTGTAAATGGTTTCCTAACTTAGTACAGCCACAAAACTAATATTGCCCAAAAGCAAATGATCACAGCAGTAGCATGAATAAGCAGTCTGCAGCAACTATTACTGACACTCACATTACTGAAGCAGAGGCCAAAAACAAAAGCACACTCGGCAGCACAGTGCTATCTTTCCCGACTAGGTTTCTACACGTGGCAGAAGTCCCGACCTTCCAAGTTGAATCTCTCCCCTGCTGGCTACAATACACTTTCTTTTATACCTCCCATTAGGGTATGGAAGTGGCATGTCAACATCACTCAGCTGACTGCAATCCTTCTATAATGGCTAGAACATTGTATAGCTTTGAAAAAAACACAGTGAAACATAACAGTCTTATTGTTACCCATGAATACCGCTGTATTGTCTCTAACAAAAGCTAGGATAAAGACTGAGGACACAAGAAAGCAACAACTGGTGATTGTTGTTGCAGTTTTAAATAGCTAGGGATTGACAGACAAAAGTTTCCAATAGGGAAAAATTATTCCAATAGGAACATGTAGACACAAACAAATTACGCTTTCTCACTCCGTATTTCATTATACCAGTTGGTCTTTAAACCTGATTTAAATGCCTTAATACAATGGTTTATTCACTTTCCTTCTCTGAGCCTGCAAAAGGCTGGTTCCACATAAGGATGGGGTGTTCCACATGGGGAAGCAATGGCTGAGAGAGGTATGTAAGGCTTCAGCACCAGCTCACTGTATAACACTGCCAAAAATTATTTGTCCTGTCTTATATAACTTCACACACTTCTTAAGGAATTGGAATGATATTTAATAGTGTATGATGTTCAGAAGGCTGAACTAGATGATCTGGTGATCTCTTCTGGTTTTCACTCTACATTAAAATAATGAATTGGAAATGCACAGATTATCAGTCATAACACAGAATAGGCAGCCACGTCCAACAAATATTTCTATGCTACAGTGGATGATGTTGTGATTATATTCCAGTATTAGTCCAGGAGGATGCATGGAATTTAGGCATGTTGAATCTTCAGATTTGAATAACTTGCAGCTAAGTATAAAAGAGGAGCTGGCTGGGTTCTCCGGTCTACTAATATAGGTTTTCAGAAAGTTTGGAACAGAAGCAAAATCCCAGAGAACTGGGAGAAATCTAATATGCAATGACACTCTTAAAAAAGTACACAGGAGTACTTTTTATACTTTTTACTGATATCAAACCCACTGCAGTGAGTTTGATATCAATTCTGGGAAAAACAAAGGAATGGCTGATTTTGGTCTCCATTAATACAAAATTAAAGGAAGCTACTATAAATCGATGGCAGTTATAATACTGGCATCGTTTTGTAATAATTGCCTCAATATGGGTTTAAGAAAAATAGACCTTCTCAGACTTCTGAAGATTATCTTCTGGTTTTGCTAATAATGAAAATATCGCTCTGGTAAAGTTTAATAAACTGGTGGTGTGACACAATCCTGTAAGGCAAAATTTTTTATTAAGTAACCCCACAAGGATAGTTATCAAATGGCTTAACAGCTAAGTGACTGACAGAATTCAATGTGCAATTTAAAGCAAGAAATCATAAACGACTATATGGGCTTCTAATGGGCAACCTCATGGAATATTTATTGCCCGCCTGATTTTTTTTCCAATGAAATGGAAGAATACAGAAAATAATTATTAATAGCGTTTAGAAAGGACACAAGAAGAAAAGGGGATGAGGTCAAGTCACTGATAACAATTTAGGCATCATTTATTAAACTGACTAGAAGCAAACAATATGAGCCTCATTATCTCCAAACCTCTGTATGTCTAGGCATAGAAGTAATAACAATAAAATGCCGAACACCATAAAATGGAGGACTCTGTTCTAGGAGGCCATGACTCTGGGGAAGAACAGAAGGTCTGTTCACAAGTTGGTGTCCACAATTCAAGAAGAAAGATGACAAATTGGATTAGGTTTGGAGAAGCTCCATGAGAGTGATTAGAGAATAAAACATGCCTTCTCATCAGAAGTTCAAGGCTTTCAATCTACTGAGCTTATCAGTCTAAACATGAACTATATGAACTCTGTTTCTGACTATCTACATGAGAAATTTGATAATGGATGAATTCAGAGCACAAGATAAAGGTGTAAGACACACTGGTGAGAAGCTGAAGACAGAGAAATTCAGCTAGAAATGAGGTAGAGGCAGTTGGGTCATTCAGTTTGCAGGTTATGATTTTTTTTTTTTAAATATATATAACAGTAATGGCATTTAGCTATTGGAAGAGCTTAAGAAGAGGTGTGATAGTCTCTATTGCTGGCAGTTACTAAATCATGACTAGGTGGCTTCTCAGACAAACTATTTGAAGATCTCGTGGTCTACATTAGGAGAACAAGCTAGATGACAAAAATATGTCATCTCACATAATCTATGAAGACATCATGCCACCTTTTCCTGTAGTAAATATAGATGAGGTTAGAAGCCTGGCTTTCTATGAAGGCTGTTTAAAAAAACACCTACTTCTACACGTTTCTTCTCATCATTTATAAATGAAATTTCTAGTCTGCTTGGTCTGAGTGTCTGTTTCAGGATGATTTTTTTGTTGTTTTTCACCCGTTTTCACATTATTTTGTTCCCTTATTTCCTTTGGAGACAAAACATGGTAAGGGAAGGATGAGTTTTGTGCAAGTGCCTTCTGTGAAGATACCAAGCATGGAAGTTTTATAACCCTTTAAATTATGATTCAACCTGCTCTTGAAATGTACGATGGCACAGACATCTTCTCATCTCCAAAATGGATCAACTGAGGCACACAGCTACCACACACATGGTGTTGCACAAGCACAAGCTTGGAAGAGAGCCCCAGAGTCTTGACTTCTACTATGTCCACAAAGTGGAAAATTTCTGTCTTCATGATGCCAGCAGCTTCCAGGGAGCTCGCGAGTTGGGGGAGGTCATTTATTTTGGGGGGTTGTTTGTTTGTTTTTACACAGAGTGAGCTTTTTCCTGGTTTTGATCTTTTTGCAACAAGATGTTTTCATAGCCAACTGATAGTTGAAACTGATATATTTTCACCAGTAAAATATGACACCCAACAGCAGAGTTATTTGCACACTGGGGCGTTTATTCACCCCAGGGAAAAAGCACTTTTAAATACAAGGTTGGGTCCAGCTGGTGTCCAGCTCTGCTTCCACTAAAATCAATGGGAGATTTGCCAGCAACTTCAGTAGGAGAAGGAGCAGACACGGACTTTGCCTGGCAAAAGTTTTTATACAACTCTAAAAAGAAAAAAAACAAAATATGCACCAGACTTCATGACAGAGTTCTCCTAGGAGAGCAGAACTGGCCACCCACACCTCTCAGCTGTCTCTCATTAGGCAGAGACGCCCCACATTTTAAATGTGCCATTGTTCAATTGTACACAAATCTGGTATTAATCCCACTTGTCTTAATACAAATTGCCTACATCACAAATGCTAACTGATAAACCTGCGGTTGTAAGTAGTGCAGAGATTCATTAACAGGTTCAGATAAAATAACGAACCACAAGCATGACCCTTCTCTAAAACCAAACTACAGTGGTTTAAAAAAGTAGTTCATTTTTTTTAGCAGTATTTTAATTCTTCTTTCCTTTGCAGTTCCAGGTTCCATAGAAAGCTGGAAGCTTAAGTGCCAAAATATTGCAAAACAAATGCTATTGCCAGTCTATTTTCAATATGGATAGCAAAAAGAATACTGGACACATTGCAAGAAAACCAGTTTTTGCCTGGTAACTGTCCAATTTTGCACCCTGAAGAAACTCAGGAAAGTGTCATATTAAAAGAAAGATTTTTTTTTTGGCAATATCTCTAAAAAGTGTCTCCACTATGAATATAGCAGGAGAGAAAAACTGTTTGGATTAGTGAAAACCTCAGCATTGGGGCATTCAGACTGAGACTGAGAAGAAAACATTTTTAAAATACAGTTTGATTTTGTATATTATAAATTTTTACTATTGACCCATAAATATTACTAGCTGTCAAATGTCCATTTTTTAGTCCAAATACAAGATCTCTACATGTAGTCAGTTTCTACATATAGCATTTGTATATATAGAACAGGTCTTTGTTGTGGGCAAATATTATTGTTAATATCTGTCACTTGTCCTGTTGCTCATTTGGTCACATGGTTTCCATCTGTAGTCACAAATTGTGCACTTACAAAACAGATCATGTTTGCACCTATGTAATTTTTCCTTTGCAACTTTCTCCAGTACAAGACAAAGCAGAGATGCACAATAACCCGAGTTCCCCACCACTGAAAGAAAACAATGTAAGATTTGATCACGATTATTCAGAAGCATTTATGACTGCACCATCAATAACATACTGTAGAAAAAGACCAGATCTGAAAAGCGTAATTTTCAAAGACTAAAATTATCTAACTCTTATGCTGCAGGGGGTAAACTTTCAAAGTGATGCACAGAGAGTTATGCACACAAATCCTATTATTTGTTAACAGGATTTCTGTGTGGAACTCCCCATGCTCTGCAAGAAAAATTTACCCCTAAGTGTCCTAATGTGAATATTTACCAAAACAGACACTTAATTTCCAGATGCATACTTATGAGCACTACCGTGCTTTGACGTTTTAAGAGCAATTTGAAACAGGTAGCTAGGGAAAAATAATAGAAGTGGCCAAACAGTATTTTCAGTACATTATATTGTTTCACCGTGTTGCTATTATGTTGAACTTCAAAGCCAAAGCATTGCAGATACCCGATTTACTAGATAAGGGATGCACTGCAGACGTACTGCCTGTCCTATTTTGAATTAGATATGCTAGGATCTTCACCTGTTGGCTCAGGATTTTCAAAGTGGCTCAGGAGGCACTTCTGTATTTCAGTTTTCACCTGCTCATTTTTACCCACTACCAGCTCCACCGATTTCTCGACTTCATCCTTGTCTACTAGTAAAGATTGATGAAGACACTTCAGAAATTCAGAATTTGTTCTAAGGCATTCCAGGTACTTAGGTCACCGCTTACGTTTGAAGGAACCTATACATTTTCTAAACCAGACTATCAGAATTATTTTGCAATCCAGGTTACCAGGCCTCTGGAAATTTTTCAATGGATTTGACATGAGTTCTGGGTTGTATCAATACCAAATGAGTACTTCATGGTTTGGCGTTCTACTGTGGAAATGTCATTAAACTGTGACCTGTGCCACTTTCTCCAATATATATAAATATTCCCAGTTAATATTAATTACTCAGCCAGAACTGCTCTGTATGTCTATATTATTTAAAAAAAAAAAAAAAAAAAAAGATAGTGATATTAAAAGGAACTCAGCATTTACTACCTTGCAAAATAATCATGGGACATGTGCCTTGTCTCAAAACAATCCTGAGACCTCATCAAAACCAACCATTTTTCCTCTAATGCCAGTCATTACTGCCTGAACGCCACAACATTCAGTAGATGTAACTGCCAGATTCTGTCCTCCCATGATTTACAGATGTGCTTTTGACAACGATCAGCAACCCTATCTATAGTGCCCTGAGAACTAGCTTGACAAAATGACCAACACGCCTGATGCTTCTGAGAAATGCCCCTTGCATTCTCAGATGAAAACAGATACCAAATTATTGCTGATTCCTTAGACTTCAGGCATTAAGGAGAAAACTGTGTGTATGTGTGTGTGTGTCTCCCTCCAAGTATACTTGCATTTTTAGGTGCTTAAAGACTGTACAAAATCAGGCCTTAAACAGCTTAAAAGGAAAGACCTGAATTTACTTTAAATTCTTGAAAGGCCAACATACAAAGCTGGGCCAAGTGAGTTTGCACTCCTACAGTCTGGCACAGACTGTGGCTACTGCAAAGGAAAACAGCTGGTCAAAACATATTTAAGCAGCTCCCATCCATGCAGCAAAATGGGAACAGCTAAAGGAAGCCAGCCTTGTGGCAGTTCAGGGCAGCAGCAATATTTAAACTGCCAGTGTTACCAATGGTATATGGAAACATAGTCTTATGATCCCATAGCCTGGATGGGATCAAGATACAGCATGAGATGTCCTAAGTGCTAACTGCAGTGATAGGCAGATTCTCCCTTTGCTCTATACTGCACAGCATGGCAAAGAAAACAAAACATCGTCCTCCATTTCTAAGCAGAGGAGAACAATTCCCACCTGGAGCAAAGCCAGCTACTGCACTGATTTCACTGTATCTATGAAAAAAGGAGGCATTCAGACTAACAGAAAAGTAGAGCAAAGTTAGACAACACTACAAATCTAGCACTTGGTCTTTATTAGCTATCCATTTTGACAGGGATAATTTGAAAATATTTATAATTCATGTTTCCTGGTTTTAAAAAAAGCAGTAGTTTGAATAATTTTCCAGTAAACTTAATTGAGAATTTTCCATTAATGCCAACTCTCCCAATTGTATTATCCTTTTCATGATAGCTGGAACTTTAAGCTTAGCACCTAGAGTTATGTGCTTGTATGAAAATTCCAGTTCACATTAAAAGAAAAAAAAAAAAAAAACCAACCCAAACTACACTCCCCCCTCCATAATTTCTAGTGCCCCTGGTCCCAGGAATAGTACTTGGAGATGTGAAATCTGTGTGGCCAGAGCCAGAAGGCCAGAAAAACAAAAAGAAAAATACCCCAAAATATGTTGTTGGGTTTTTGATCAAGAAACCAAACCAAAGTAATTTCATCATTTTTAGGAGCCTGACTCATGCTTTGATTGCCAGAAGTGGTAAATATCAAGTAAATATTAAGCAACCTTTTCCAGCAGATTTGTTGATACTGCGTGCTAAGAGGAGCTCAGATCCTTGCTACTGACTCTCAGCAAGGACGTAGCTGCTGACACTTGGCTATCATCGCAAAGCGCTGCATCTCCTCTTCCTCAAACAGCAAATCAGCAGATCCACCGCCAGCAACGGAGCCCAAGTAACTAAGAATTAATGGTGACCCAGGATTACGAGGTAAGGCCATCCTAGAAGGAAAGGACCCCTTGACAAAGTATGAAAAATGGTAATCTTACAACTAAAATGAATTTACTGAAGATCTGAGCTCTGCTTCTGTTCTGGCAAAGGCTGTGCTACCACGTGGAAGAGTTGGGCTCTAGGATAACCTGAGCCCTGAACTCCTCGGGAGGCTGGAAAAAAGCTTTTGGCAGATTTATTCCCCAGGAATGAGGAATCAGGTTTTGGTTTAGACCCTCGGTTAGGCCAAGCTACCTCAACTCCCATTAATGTCATTAACAAGTGAGCAGGCTAAGCACCTCTCCAGGGGCAGTCAGGGTATATCCTGGCTTTTACCTACCGATTCACAAAACTGCAGTGACTTGGTGTTGGAGCTGGTCTTTCTTAGCATATCTGAAGTTTTTATAACAGAGGGTCTCTTCCAAATGACAGACAGACATTCTGATTTTTGAAGGCATCTTCTACCAGGAAAACCCTCTCTGTTTTCAAAGCAGTTCTCAATCTTCCCTTTTAAATTAGAGGCCAGTATTAGCTTTCTACTCCTGGAGTCTAAGGTTTCATCAGTGCAAACAAATAAACCTAATAATGTCCTTTGAAGAGTGCCATGGAAATAATTCTGACTTTGTGTAACACTGCAGCAGAAGTTTCATAAACCATTTCTATTAGCCAAAGTTGCTGAATGAAACTGAAACGTTATTAAGAGAGCAACATTTTGTTTTTAATAACTTTCGGAGGTATATTAGCTGTCATGCCAGAGCTCAATAGCTTCTTAGCTGTCGTCTTATTTTAGGAGCAACAGCAATTTCTAAGTGCTAAGTTTCACAAGATCAGGAAAAAGTTCTCTTCTAGGTTGAACAGGAAAAAAAAAAACACAAATTCAAGCAACTCTAGAACTGGTTGAAAAAATGACCAAAATTTGCTTGAAATTACATCACTGTTCAAAGTTAGAGACAAGGGGGAGATGAAGACACATTTTCATGAGGCTGTCTCAGCTTTTCACATTCCCACTACTAAAAGACAGATTCATGTTTATATAAAATTTAATATGCAAGCTGTTCACCCATAATATTAAATTGCCCCTTTATACTTAATATTTGCTAAAACTGCTGAGTTATTTATGTCAGAGATAAGACTGCTGCACATGTGCAGTAGCTGTTTCATCATAATATATTTTAGTATACATTTATTACAAAGCTGTTGCTATTATAATGCCTAAATTTCTATTGCTTGCAAGGAGAAGTATATTATCACTGGAATGTTCCTACATGCACAGCATGTAGCTATGGAAATACAATGTCATATGCTTCCTTAGAGCTGTTAAGTACAGCATAGATTGACGGTGAGCCTGCAGAAAACCTGCTCTGGAGGTCCTATAACTGACTGCAATTTTTCCTACTGTGTTTCAAGAGTACTGATATCCCCACTAATTACATCTCTCTGATAAATGCCATGCAACATCCCAACATTAGGGCTCAATGGCATTATGAAAACCAAGATGAACTTTACGGTTCCAATAACTGGAAATTAGACTGTATACACATGTCAGCCAGTCAGTGCTTTGAATGAATACAAAACAAAACCCACCAACAGTCTTAGGGGCTACATAATCCACAGCTCAGGCTACTCTGATTATTAGTAAAATCCTCTGTTCTGCAGCATTTAGTTAGCGTATCTCCATGAAAACCTTGTTAAAATGTTGAGTAGGGTGGGAAATAGTATAGACGAAGTTAGTGCCCTAAGTTAGATCAATGGCACAGTTTCATCTGAAGTTCTGTGTTTACTACAGGTTGCCATCTCTTAGAAGGCTCAGGGAAGTGCTGGGAGCACACAAAGGTGTGGAAAAACGGTGGTATTAAAGACTGAGATTGCGCGCCTTGGAAAAGAGATGACAAGATGTAACAGCAGTACAGAAAAGTATGAATGGTGAAGAAATGGGGAGGTCCGGAATTCCTGTTTCCTCTCCCAATGGATCTACATTCAATGGAATGTAAAGATGGTCAATGAAAAAGTGATAAAGAAATACTTGTTAATCTACACATAATTAGATGGCAGAACTCATTACCATGGGAAGTCACTGAGGCCAGGAATTCAGCAAGACTCAACAAGGATTTGGGCATTTCTATAGACAACAAGCGAAACCAGTTACAATAGCAAATGTTAAAAAAACAACTATGGGAAAGAAGACAAAATCTCATGCTTTAGGGGCCACAGATTTATGATCTTACTGTTAAGGATTATCCCAAGACTTCAGGAAGAATAGAAAACTTCAACTCTGCCTACAGTGGGGATTCTTAGACCTTCTGAAGCATCTGGTGATGGCCACACAGAGAGACAGCACTCTTAATCCTCTGGTCTGATCCTCTTTGGCAATCCGCATGTGTTTAAAAGAGAACATGAAGTGTACCAAGTCTATTTGTACTGGATCCAAAAACCAGTGCAGTGCAATGTAGATTCAAGAGAAAAACTGTTTTTATGAAATCTCTGATGAGGAGACACCCAGAGCAGAGCACTATAGTGACCCAAAATACCAGCTGGAACCCTACATTCAGCAGGCAAAAAACAGAATTGCCATAACAAGAGAGCACATTACCAAAATCCTAACATGAAAAGGTCTGCATTTCATCTGTCTTCATCTTTGCTTAGCAAAACACTACTGGTTTATATAAAAACAATGGCAGGTAGAAACACTTCAGCTTTTGAACAAAAGGCAGCTTCTTAGAGAGAAGCTCTAGGCTCCCTTCTTCAGCGAGACATTCTGCTGGTGTTGACCTGGGTACCCACGCTCACTTGCTCAGCCAGGTAACTCTCAAACTTGTCCTTCTGCCTCCCACAGATGACTTTTCTGTTCTTGTACTAACGAAGTCCAAAATACCTCGTCCTCTAACACACTAAAGAATGCATTTGCATGGCAGAGACAGCCACAGCATCAGACTTCTCAGTTTTGATGACAGCCTATGAACACCAGATCCCTTATTTAGCCCTAAATAACACTGCCCAGAATGTCACCATTATTTAGTTCCTTTGATTAATTACAACTTTGCAATGACTTTGTTACATAAATTGGTCTCCTATACATATTAAGCGCCTTTCTGTCTCCCTGTGAGTCCACTTGATGATGAAATGGCTTTTTGACTGCTAAGGATTGAGTGTCACGCAGATGCCTCTGCCTACATACTTAATGTCCTTCTCTAGCCTAAAATTCACTATACGTAGAAACAAGTATTAGTATTCTAGCTGTGGCACCAAGAGCTGCCGAGACTCGGCCAAAAGCTTGACAGATTTATATAGTGCAGAAGGGATGATGTAGAAGACCGGGAAAGGATCTGGATTTTGTCTCTCCTGCTTTGCTGTCTTCCATCTTTTTTCTTCCTTCTTGTCCCCTCTGAATTTGCCTTTTTCCTCCCTGTTCCCTGGCTGTACCAATGACATATTATAATACATGTGACACTTGATTTGTAGCTTTTCCCCCTCAGTAACTCTGGTAATCATGCCTCCTTGTTTGGTAAAACAGCTCTGGAGGAGACTGGAAAAGGGCAAGCTAGCATTTGGGAAAGAAGCATCTGGTTAAAAGTTGAGCCTGTTCCTCCTCCTCCACACTCAAATCACTAACCTGAACACTCAGAAGAAACACACCTGATGATTCACTATAGCAAAAGCATTGGAACTGACAGAACAAACAAGATGAAGCAAAATTATGTCAAAAAAAGGACAGGACAAGCTGAAGGTGGAAGTAGGCTGGCAGGTGAAAAAAGTTCCAAGCATGGCATTCAGTTTTGCAGAGAATTTTCCTCAGGCTTTGGTATATGCAGATAAGTACCTCAGACAACAGCAAAAAAATCATTATAGATTAGAACAGAAACAACTCTTCAATGAACATGTATTTTGCAAATCAACAAGAAGATGAGGAAGGAAGGAGGATAATCTTTGGACTCTAATCCTGGAGCACCCTCCACTACAAGAGAAGTCAAAGGAAACTGAGTATACTGAGTACCTGACAGAGCACCTAGATGAAATCATGCTATTCTAAACTTCGCATTAGGATGATTCTTCGGTGGTAAAAGCAGAAATTTTAATTTGGAATTTCCTTGCTGCAAATCCCTTAACATTTTCAGCACAAGACAGGTTTAATTTGAATAGGTCTGGGCAACAGACATATTTACAGTGGCAAAGGCTTTTTATATTGCTTTCACTAGCGGAATGCAGAGGCTCAAATGGCTAATTAAATACAAAAATTCTATTAAAAAAGTCAGAGCCAGTGTCTTTTTAAAAATACCTGATGTTTAAGGCAGACTAAATTGAGTCAGTATCTGGGAATGTGCGTGCTCTGACCTGTGTGAAAAGGCAGCCTGGGGTACCATGTACAGGCAAGACAGTTACCATGGATACCTCACTGCTTTAGGTGTAGAAGCTTAACATTACAAACAGCTTTGCAGCATTAGGCTACTGGCCTCATAAAAACACTGCAAAATAACAATGAATTCTGAGATAACCATTATGATCTGTTTCTTGACATGCGAATATAGATCTTGTATCACACAGCAAAAGACAAAAGCAGGATTGAGAGGAAATGGCCAGGTCTTGCAGGCCTTAATTTACAGTCCGCTCCTGAAAGATGCTATGGTCCTCAGCTCACACTGATGATAACGGGACCTGCAGGTCGGCAGCTTGTCTCAGAATACTGTCCTCCTGCCTAAAGTTTTACCTAAATTAGGACTCCGAACTTGAGCCAACACAACACAGGCAGAAGGAGATGCAGCCGGAGTTAAAATAACTCAATTCTTGATTACAAAAAGCTTTCCCTTTTAAAGTTTCCCTTTAACAGCGCAAGTTACTCTGTAAATATCTACCCACAGGGTTTATGGTATCACGCATGCTGACTACATTAGAGGACAGCTATTTCACATGAAATGTTAAACTGTATTCCCACATCCTTCAAAGATTACTGGGTCTTTGTGGGAAGATGCTAAATGCACCTGTCGGGCAGTAAAGCTGTGTGCCTACTGAATGCCTTGAGTAGTCGAGAGACGCTGTAGATTTTTTAGCTGGACAAGCATGGCTTCACGACTGCAAGCCCATCTCTTGGTCTAAATACCACTCCACCTGGGAGGTAGACACTCTCAATAGAAAAAGAAAATCTGCTTCATACCACTGTGTTTAATAGCGGCAAAGGATATTCACCCCTGTCCACCAAACTATCTGATCTATTGATCCGACAGTCAACCATTTTTCAGACAGTGAATACATCTGTCTCCTCCTTCACCTAGAGCAGAGGTTCACAGGAAATCACTTGAGACACTTTCTCCTGCTTTTGGTATTAAATTATACACAAAAGAAGTTCAGGTGCAGGTGAGGCTAGCGTTACGTTTCAGGGGATGAAAAATCCATCTGAAGGAGATTCATGACAACATAAACTATTCCACAACTAGGAGCTCACATGGATTGAGTGCAGCGCTCATAGCTGGCTCTTACATCACTAATTAAGATGCTTCTACAACAAGATTAAAGATGTATTTATTGCAAAGCTGTAATGGTCAAACCCTTTCATAAGGCATGGCCGCTAAACAACAATGTGCTGGAAGAGCTGCTACTTACAAGCTAAGAAGTAAGTAGAGAAGTTGGAGCTGATCTGAGATGCAGATAGGTGCACCTGTCAAGTGCATTCAGCTCATAAGATTCAGTTGAATACAGATGTGCATACCTACAATGTTTCATAATCAAATAACGTGTATTCCTCCAACTTTTTGCAGACCTATCTAACAGAGGAAAGTGGACTCCTTCCATGCTTTGTCAAATGTTTTTGGCAATGGGTGAGTTTCCATACACTGTAATAAATTTTGCACTGAAGGCACCCTAAGTTTTTGCTAGCACAGAACCATCTTTCAGCCTTCATGGCACACACTGTACAAATGCAAAAGGATATTAGTCATTTGGATGAAGAGAGTTTAGCACGAGCGAAAACTAAACTCTCTTCATCCAAATGACTAATACCCTAGATCTGTGCCACAAGAGACCACTTTAGTATCAGCCTTTCTTTGTGCCCATAATTACAAGAAGGAATAATATAGATCACATAAATGCCAAAGTAACTGATTCTATCTGCAAACTAAGTAGGCAGATTTGAAAGTAACATGGCACCAAGGGCCCACTTAGCTTATTTGAGAGCAGTGTGGGTACTTAGGTCCCCACGCAGTCAGAGTTATTGACAAAAAATAATCCTTAGTTTTGATCTAAGCTCTCCCCATCAACATTTGTACTACAGCTACCTTAGTTTTGTAACAGTGAGGAGCAGGTGCAATGACTGAGAAACCTCTAAACCAGTAAAGACCAGTTTCTTGGTGGGCAGGGGTGGAAAACTTCCTACTTGTTATGACTGATCCTTTTATGCTGCTCAGTTAATACAAAGGAGGGGAATCCAGACACCAGCTCACAGTGAACACTGAGCAAGGAATGCCAGCAGCAAGGGTACAAGGAAAGTGTGGCTGGAGTGATCCCATCATGGCTCTAGTATCACTAGAAATCTTTCCACTGGCTTTAATGGGATTTGGATCAGGTGCAAAGGAAGCCACCTTACATTTCCCTGATCTGTTCCTCCTATCAGCACAGCAAAACAATCAAATCCCAAGTATCTATTTTTGCATGTCTGCACTCCATGAAGGACACAACCCCTCCCGAATCCACACACAAGCAACCTCAATAGTCATAAGTCAATTTGATTCTTAATATATTAATGAGAGGAATTAGTGAAGTAGGTAAGAAAAGGAAGTAAAGAATTAAATATAAAATTTTAACTTGGTATTTTCCCCTCTAACAATGTTCCTGGGTATTTTAAGTAAACAACCATGCAAAAGAAGCCTGTAAGTGGCTAGAGCTATAATTATATTAATCTTAGCATCCAGATAGAGGGAAACGAGGTACTGAAAATGCACATTAAAGCCTCACATGTAACAGAAGCTATGCCGCACGTCCAAAACCATCGCTAACACTGTACGAGTTGTAAGAAGCACCACCTGATTTTTCTGGATTCTGCCTGTGCTACAGTTTAACATCAAAGAGAGTATTTTAAAAATATTTCATTACGGCAATGTTGGCTGTGGTTTGTTGCTATTCCTTGCCCTTCTAATGAAGAGATTAGGTAGATTTACAGCAAGACAAACTCCTTGGTGTTCTCCTAGAGAAAGAATCCCACTCCTCCTCATTTAAAAGCTGCTAGCCTTGCTGTAGGTGGCAATTATGTTGAGGGTGAATTGCTGTGGTTTCTGTCTGGCAACACACAGCACTGGCACATGCAATCCCCACACTGTCTGGAAACTGCATTACATCAAACCATCCAAGCTAGTGGCTTACACAACCAGCTACAGCCCTTTGAAATCTGTCAGCTCCAGTGACTTGCTATGTGCGCTTCTGCTTCTCAGACATCAGCTTCATCACGTTTATCACACAGGTATCGGGCTCCTTTAAAAATAAAATTTGGAAGCATCGACCTTTAACCTAACTTAAAATCTTACAAAGAAAAAAAAAATCTACATATCAAACAGCAAACAACTGCTCGATTTTAACACCAAATCTGAACTCAGTTCCCGAGACCCTGTGGGTGAATCCATGCAACACTACGGAGAGGAACTTCAAAAAACACAAAACAAGACAGCACCAGAAAGGGAAGCTGTGCAATGCTGCTAGTGAAATCAGTTAATGAGTTAATGTGGAGATAGTCTAGGGATCCCTAGTGCAGGGCAGCACTGCACGCTGTAAGCAGGCACATCCCATAGTTAAATCTAAGAGCTAAGGATCAGGTTCTTAATTAAATGCGGTTCTGCTGGGATCCCTGCATCAAAATTAAAAATCACTGAGAAATCTCAAATCAAACATAGCATTCAGCTTCACATCTCCAGCTGCGAGGCAGCAACATCATGTTACATGAAGACCTGTGAACAAGTAGTTTCCCCTGAAATCAGTGGGACCAGACATAAAGCAGGGAACTGCTCAGCCCAGGAACAGCTGTATCTGCCCCAGCATCATAGCTGTGTGTTAAGAATGCAATAGCCTAAGCCACAGAATCACTGCATTTTCTACATGATTTGAAAACAAACACGTTGTACTTTAACAAGAAATGCTGTAACTATGTCCTTGGAGGATTGTTGTTCTGTACCAAAGAATTATTTCCCTTCCCTCCCCTCCCCCACTTCCCTCCCCTATGAATTAGTAAATGAATTTCTGCCACAAACCCTCAAACCATATTCTTCCCAATCAAAGAGTAAAACGATACCCAAGAGAGCAAGGCAGCACAGAACCAGTGAGATCCTGCAGACAGCTAGACTGGATGGAAAGCTCCTGCCACAGCCACACACAGATGGGCACACATGCTCAGAAAGCCTATGGGGGTAAAACAGGACAATACCAGAAAGAGGATTACATCCAAACGACATTGCTGGAAAATGTTCTCCTGGAACTGGACAGCTGAATCATCTGCGACCAGACCAAAAAGGATGATACACAACAAAAGACAGTACATGTAATTTAATAAGTAAGCACAGATTTTTTTTATTTTTTTCCTCTGACCCTGCACTAGAAGTTTGGAAACAATTCCTTAAGGGCAGGGTCCGTACTATGGGAGAATCCAGCATATGCATTTATGGGCAAATATATTACAATCTGCATATACTTTCTGGAGAAATGAAGCCTGCAGTTTTGCTCAGGGTCTGCACTTCAGTGTTTTAGCAAATGGGGGATATAATGTGTGCCTGTGAACTCAGCCAGAATACAGATCCAAGAAGATGGGATTCTTATAATGTTTTTGTAAGATGCAGTGCTACAGGGCCTAAATAAAAAGCTTTTCAAAAAGTCATTGCACACAGCCTGAGAATAAAGTGCTAGTCCCAGCAGTAGCCGCACAGCCGGTATCCACATTGTACAACAATCGCACAGCTCAAATCGTGACTATGAAAGGACAGCCCAAGCAGCAGGTGGGACGGAGGGATGGCAGGGGAGTCCATACCCGAGCACCTCTCTCTCCAATCTGTCTGTTCATCAGTCGTGTCACATGGGCTGTTCCCCTGCGAGGAACATCCAGAGGAACAGAGAAGCTAGAAATGCGGGTCCCAGGCAGGGGAAGCAGCTGGCAGGCATCTGTAATTGAATTCCGGGAGGACTTGGTCTATTTTTAAAATTCTCTGTAGGATGGCTTTTTTAAAAAAAAAACAAAAAAAACCAAAAAAAAGAACAGGTGAACATTTCCAAAACTCGACACAGTTTTAAAGTTTCATTACATACATCTCTGAGTTCCAGTACTGTGTAAAAATCATGCGATAGCAGCAAAGCATGAGCAATCAGAACCAGATTCTAAAACTCTGCATCAGGGAGGGAGAAAATGAATCAGTTTTATCTTTAATTGTATATTGTAAGGATAAAGAACTTTTGTTTCGAAGTGCAAACACACAAACCTCTTCTACTGTATTTATACCCTGAACTAGAGGGACGCTGGTTTTCTACCAACTCCAAAATAAAACAAATTTCATTGTTATTATTTATGTGCTGTGCTTCTGCAGTATCTACTAACCCACACCTCTGAGGGCACATTGATACCTAAGGAATGAAGCCCTACAAAAACTATCAAAATGTGAAGATTTTCGTTATGTTCTTTCCATAAGTGGTATCTGAACGACGTGTTTTCATTCGACCAGTTGAACACCACACCAAGTCACCGGCAGAGCTAACCAGGACTCCTGACTTGCTCTCATTCACAGGCGAACTGACCTGCTCAAGCTGTATTTAGAGCTTTCCGCACCTTTAGGGTTCCTTAATCTCCTGTAATGCCTGTTAGATGATAACCAGATTCCTAATATTCTCTCACCACAGCTTGGGAGAAGAATGGTCATTTATTCTGAGAGGGAGCATATTGTTAATCTCCAGCTGTCAAGACCTCTGATTCTGCTTACCTGTTCGGGCACTGCCTCTGCTTGTGAGAGGCAGGGTCTGGGACCATTTCCTTACCCTTCCGTGGATGGATTAGCCATGGATGGTAAAGGACCCTAAATACAGTTCAGAATGGCTAATATGAAGCAGGAGAAACCAAAGACTAATAAAGCTGCACAGAGGAAAAGTTCTCGTTTCGCTCACAGCACAGTCCAGTCTGAGCTACACTCATTTATTTTCTGAGTTGCTGCAGCAAGTTAAATTCTCTGATGATAATGAGCAGTCACCGACTGCATCACCAACTCATTAAATCAACTCAGTATCCACTCGTTAGCAAACACATTTATACACTCTGGATTTAAGACTTGCTGGCTAGCAGAAATTTAGCATATGATATTTGTTGGGGTATAATTTCTATTATTTTTGTTCTGATTTGTGTAAAATGATCCTTATGTAGCTGCAGCATGCCTCCCTCTGTCTTTTAATAGTAACAAAAACTGTTACTTTTAAAAAATAGTCAGAAGATAAAGCCAGGGATCATTTTTCAGCACTTTGCAAGACAGGGTTATGTAACTATACATCGCAATGTATATTTAAACATTGGTATGTTAACTGCGTATATAGAGATGAAGTGAAAGAACAGAGGAAGAGAAATGGGAAGAGAAAACCCTCTAAACACAGAAAAAATACCATTTTGTGATGCTTATTAATAAAAAAGTGACTCTAACAATAACTTCCTCTTGGAAATATAATAAATACAGGATAATAGAATGTGTATCATATAAAGTTATATTATTTGCTGAATATTCCCCAAATGCACAACCAGTATACCTGATCTTATCAAACAACATTGGATTTTGTTGCAAGCACAGCTTTATAAACGGCTATTTTCTTACCATAGTGGTGGCAGGGGAGATGTTTAAGAAGAGAATGTTTTGACTGCCATGCAATCAGACTGCCTGTAAACAGTATATTCGGGCCCTTAGAAAGCAGACAAGATTTAATACAGCTTAAAATTTCAGAGGGTTTGGTTCTTTGCAGCTCCTGGGCAGCAATATTATTCTTTTCAAGGGCAAGACAATGAACATTAGCTTCCATCAAGGGAGGAACGATGAAATTTCAGAACGTACTTTGGAGAAAAGATGGGGTGAATGTTGCAGGGTGGGGACGGGGGAATCGCTTCTGTGTCTTTCAGCGCTGTTAATGTCAATTTGTTCCTCAGCTGCTTATTAGTAAAAATTGTTGCTTAAATTTTAAGCTGCCCCAGTTCCTCCACGTTTTTTTTTCCCCCGGCAATCACGGAACCTTCTTTTTGCAGAGAACTGGATAAAAGGCAAAAGGTTTATGGCAAGAACATTTGCAGCTTCATACAGACACCCCTGTGTAATGCCACTAGGGAGCCTCACATGTAAAATAATTTAATGGAAAGTCCTAACGGGCCACCTGCATGCACAAACTTTAGTGTCTGCAAACCAGCATCCTCTGCCAAAACTGTCCGCCTCTTGACGACTAACCTGTCAATCATCCCACAACCTGAAGAGTCAGCTTTGCTGCCTGCGAAACTGCGTTTAGAGGCAATGGCAACCCAGGCGAGGACAAACCTCCGCCAAGCAGCACACCACATATTGTTCTGTGATCTTTTGGCAACGGGCGGGCAGAGGAGAAGGAGGAGAGATTGCTGTTTGTTTCCTTTTGTCGCTGCTGCTGTTGTTGCTGTTCGAGCCAGGTTACATAACGCCTCATTTCAGGCCCTTTTCGCTGGCACGATGATGTATATGCAATGCAAATATCCCTGCCGGAATTACGAGAGCAATTTATCAATTCATGTGCAGCTAATCAACCCATTTGCTTTCTAGTGTCTAACAGCAAAAGCTTATCTCATGCAGGCTCACGATCGTTCAAAGCAATCTAATTGAATTTCAAGGCCGGGAGCACCGCGGGACACGTGACGCGCCCCCGCCGGCGCGCGCGCTGCCAGACACTGCGGGCGTTACATAACGGCACGGTGCGGCCGCCGCCGGCCGCGGCGGGGGGGGCGGGGGGCGGCGCGCGCCCTCGCCTCAGCGGCTGGGCGGCAGCCGGCGTCTGCGCCAGCCCGGCCCCGCAGCGCCCGGCCCCGCGCACCGCTCACATGCGCGGTCACATGTGTCGGGGGCCTTGGCGGCAGCGAATGACAACGGGACCCTTCCTCCGACCAGTCAAAACAGTTCATTAAATCACTCGCCCGGCGAAGGCGATTACAGCAGGCGGAGAGGTGCAGGATGTTGAAGGTAAAACCCTGCGCCTTGCGTGCGTCCCCCTCCCGCCGATGCTAACCCCAGGCTACCGGGGGAACGCCGCCTGCAGCGCAGCTTGCTGCCCTGCCAGAAAGCAGCCACCTACGCACACCTCGAGCACCTCCCGCTTGCCGCAGCATCTGTGCAGAGGTCTGGGACCCGGCAAGCCCCGACCCGCCTGATTGCCGCCCTCCCTCCAGCCCCGCACGCTGCGGAGCGGCCGAAGGCCGGGTCACTGCTCTTCCACGCCCTGCTCCAGCCGTGCCCGGCTTTCATCCTAAGCAGCGGCCGAGCACGTGCCGCGAGGTCTGGGTAACGGCCCTCTCCCGCTTAGCGCATACTTATCACACCAGGTATCACTCACTCGGAGGGATTTTCCACAAACAAGGCAGGCACTGTTGAATAATGGATATACATTAGCTGTTGGGGATAAAACATGCTCATCCCCACGTCAAAGATGAGGGCTAGAGCCACTTCAGGCAAGGGGGTTCCTACCAGTGTCACCAGCTGCAGGTCTGCATCGCTAAATGTAATACCCACAGATGACAGTTGAGTGCTGGGAGGAGTGTGGGGTTAACACACATCCCAACTTGCACCCGTCTCATACCGACATCCAGCTTACTGACTTGGAAGCTGCTAGCCACCCCACCCACGTTCGGCATCAGTGCCTGTATACCACAGGCAGGTTTACAGGGAAGGGTGCTATGTACAAGTCCCTGTGCTTTGTGTTTTCTTGGATCACCCTCTTGGGCTGCAGATTTTTGGAACCACCTTGACCCAGAATTCTTCCTTCAGGAGAATGGGCATTGCAAGTCAAGTTGGCCAACACAGCAGGAAGAGTCTCTGAAGTCTGTATGACTCAAGAAGTGACTCTTTTCATGTATGCCAACATTTCAGCAAATTCAAAAAAGCATGCTTTTTCCCAATAGAAGCCAACTTCAGAACAAGAATTTATGTAGATAATCCAAAGCCAACTTACTAAATCAGTGTTTGTTAAGACTTCATACCATTTTTTTCAACAAATCTTTCATTCACAAAGCCCAGGAGCACACGGTTTGCTTGATTTAAGGAGGAGAAAATGGGCACCCTGCCAACTGCTAGGTTCTGCACTGTCATACACAAAATCCTGCTTCCACTTTCAGAGAGACCTTCTTTAAAGGTGAGTCATTCGGTCCTCTGGAGAGGAGCCCAAAACGGGAGCTAGCTTGTGATACTTAAAAGTACCCTCTGCTGCACTGACACATGTCCACAGCAACGGAACATCACTGGGCAGCAGTCTCAGGGCAAAAAGCGATGCTGTATTTGAGTAGCCTGTCAGAGGGGAGATCAGTTCCCTTCCCTTGTCCTTCAGCAACCCTTCTCACAACAGAAGAATCTAGAATGAACTAAGTCCTGGGCCCAAACACAGTGTTCATCAAGTCAGAAACAAGCATTCGGGCAATATATCTATTCACCAATTTCAGAAAAAAAAAAAAAAAAGACAGTTTCCCCAGGGTGGCTCTTGCTCAAGTCAGATGGGCACTGTAACTTGTTTTAGCTGCACATGTGCTTTTCTAGCAAGAACGTGTCTGAAAGAGCCCCTTTGTGCACTGCTGCAGCTGCCCGGTGGCTGGTTTGCCACCTCCTGTGGCTTTGGAGGCCCCTGCTGGAAGATGGAGACGTACGTGCGTGGTGTAGTCCAGGGCAATAAAGCAGCTACTTTTCAGCTGGCAAAGCTGCAGTGGGAAATTAATAGCTCAGAATCGTGCAGAGGGCTTGAGAAAACACTTTTAATTTACTCTGATTTTATTACCTCATGGTTCTTGCATGGGGCAGAGCCCCAACTGGCTCAATAGTAAAATCACACTACACGGGGCTCAGTAGCAAAACAGACAGATAGTGATCAAAGTA
Organism: Phoebastria nigripes; assembly: GCA_035582835.1. NCBI lineage: Eukaryota > Metazoa > Chordata > Aves > Procellariiformes > Diomedeidae > Phoebastria > Phoebastria nigripes. The sequence continues at coordinate 280,767 of JAYKAV010003042.1, read as the reverse complement.
CTGAACTTAAGACACAGAAGCCATAAACTGTTGACTAGTTCAAAAGAAAACATTATCCCAGCAACACGTCCTTTCCTGCTCTCAAAGAAAGTCTTTCTTCAGCTAAAAATCAGAACAAACCATAGAGAAAAGGAAGAAGAATGTGCAAAAATAGGAAAGAGAGAGATGGTTTAAAAAGTGAAGGGAATTTTTTTTTCAGCGTCAAATTGTTTTGAGTTTAAAAATCAGGTTAAATACGTGTTGAATTAAAGTATATATCAACTAGTTGACCTGCTGGTTTTTTTCTTTTTTTTTTTTTTTAAAAAGGAAGTAAAAGACTATTTAGATTACCTGGTATGCTAGAATTTGCTACTGAGTTAAAACAAGCTCTTTCAGTATCATAGGTATGGAAATAATCTGTTTATATAAACAGCTTCATTTAAGTCAAGTGACTCTCTGCAGACCAGACTCTGGAGAGCAAAGCCTTCTAAAACCAACATCACAGAGCATCAGGTAGGGCTCCAGAAGGAGCCAGTTCATCTGCCACCTCCTAATCCTAGCTCAACACGGGTGCTTGGCATGCTCAAACGCGGCCAGCACTGCTCTCATGACTCCTGTTCCTTTGGCTGTGTAGCATAGCAGGTTATTTGCACACAGAGGCAGAAATAGGTAGCACTTTGCCCAGACGTCTGCAATAGAAATTACTCGTTTCTGACTAAGCACACCACAGCCTAAAGTAATCTCTTGTTACTCTGGCTGAGGTTTTTTTTTTTCATGCAAACATTTCCACACAGCACCAGAACAAAAATCCAAACTCAAATAAGAAAATCTGAGTTTTTTCCCATGCATGATGTTATTCACTGTGAGAATACTTAAATGTGAAGAAAAAAAAAGAAAAGAACAGCTTAAACCTTTCAACTTCCATTTTTCAAAAGGCCCCTTCTAGGTCCTTATGGTCAGTTTTATTGTCAGAATTAAAATGACTACACGAACAAAATGCTAGCAACAACCAGGACAAATTTAATAAAGACTGTGACATATAACCAGAACAATCCTCTGTGCCATCCAGGGTAAATTTACTGACCATCACCCACTTTATTGCTAGCAGTGAATTACCACTGTTATTTCCTCTGCCTCACAAAAGCAACCCAGTTAATATGGGTCTCTTCACAAAATCAAGGGAGCTCAAGCTGTATATTCTATTCTCCAGCAACATTTCTAGCCCCTTTGAAAAAACTGCCCTGACTAGTGAAAGAGGAAGAACTTCCCAACAACAGGCAGGACTTCCAACATTTGTTTAAATGCAAAGATTTTCATTTTTAGAGAGCCACAGTCAAATATCTGTATATTTAGAAGAGTTTGATTTCCTAAAGGGCTAAACTGCACCCAGTAGAGTGGCCTGGAGGCAACCCTAGAGCTGAGAACCTCTAGCTGGTCGTAGCTGAGAAAACACCTGGTTCAAGCGAAGCTTGTTGTTCCCCTGGAGTCAGTAAGAAGTCTTCATACTGAAAGACCTGAGAGTCAAGGTTATCTAAATTTCTTTTGCAGCTGAGACAGACAGACTGGCATCCAGCCTTACTGGATGTGGGGCTAATGGGACACAAATGCTACCATATACAACTAAGGAGTCAAAAAATCAAGTTTTCTGCAGGAAGGGGAGGAAGGTACTTAAAAAAAAGGGGTGTGTGTGTGTGTGTAAAAGGCTTGCAGGAAAAAGGAATGAAAGGAGACATTGCTAGTGTAACTGCTCAGTACTTGGGGACAAAATATTTTGGACAACTCTGCCAAGAGGAATTTTCAGAGTGATAAGGTCCTCTCCCCAACCCCAAGTGACAGCTCTGCATCTGGAGTTATCAGCACTAGTCCAAACCTTCAGAGCACGTTTCCTTGTCTCACAGCTCAGCCAGCTCAGAGCCAGCACAGCCTCTCGCTGACATCCACACCGTGTCAGCATGTTACACTCGTGACTGTGTACAGCAGAAAGCCTTCGCACGTGCGCGCTCTGAGCAAGACCCAAGCGATGGTGGAACTGCAGTGGGAAGAAAATGGATTAATCGGGCCTCACTGGCAAGGTGCCACGTGCTGCCCATGAAAAGCTGTTGCAAGGTAAACAAGGCACAACCTGCACAAAGTGTTCATTGCCATAAACTGAAAGAACACTTTCAGGCTCTGCCCAACAAAAAAGCTCTCTGCAAAAAGCTTAGGGGTCAAAGTGACACCAAGATAATTAAGCTCATAATCCTCAGGGCGATCACCAACTCCAGAACAGGCCCCTCATTGAGCAGCCTGGTCAACGCACATCATTTAGATATTCCAGTCTTTTCCCTGCGAACTCCAGAGGTCAGGTAACCATAAATGAACCTGGCTTTCATTTACGTAAACAAACACATGCATAATTCAATAAAGCATATTTCAAGCTCTGGGATTTGTAGAACAAAATTGGAAGAACAGACACACTAAAGACTCAAAGAAATCCCAAATAAACTACTTGTAATTAAAAAATCTCATGATTTTCAAGCCAAATCTCGTGATTTGTTTGTGGCCTGACTCAGGGTTTTCAGTGCTTGGGGTTGGCAACTCTGACTAAGCAGGGATATGAAATAAGAGTGAGAGTGACTGCCTGCCAGGCTTCTGTTTTCCTGGGACAGAAGACAAAGCAGCTCTGACAATTCCAGCTGGCAATACCATCCAGGCGCTCCTCCAAGGCCAAACATGCTGGGTAAGATCCTCATCAGACAAAAAAAAAAAATCCTGTCAGAAACAGTTAACTGTGGTTGCTTAATGGTTGTTTTCCAAAGTTCAATATAGCATATACTTTCTTTTTCTTGAAAAGGGGGAGAAGGGAGACACATTACGGACTAATCCCTTGCCAGATGTCATTAGTGATGAAGTCCCTTAGAAATTACATCAGTATGAAACAAATGAGAAAACAGTGAGTTTCCATTTCCTCCTCATGTCTGGCTAGACAGAGACTTCAAGATCAGCTTTCATCTACGGCCTGGAATCAACCCTCCTCTGCGTCTTGCTTAGTGTGGCAGGGGTGTTAAGCAAGTAATTGCAACCATTAAAAAGAAAACTAGCTCCCTCGCTCCTGCTCCCCGTCCCTGTCAAATACCGACTCCTTCATTAGGCTTCCCCAAAGCTGCTTCAGCACATTGCAGCAATCTCCCCCTGCTCCCGATGGAGGTAGGTGACTCCAGCTGGGGCATACGTCTCCAGCCAGGACCCTTGCATCCTCCTGGGTGATGCAGAACCCTGAGCCTTCCCCTCTCTGCTGATAACCCCAAGTGTCCCCTCACATCTGGTATCCAGCAAGACAGTTTGGTCGGAGTAGAATCTAATTTCCACCTTCCTGCAATGCTCAACCCTCCCCTACCTGCTCACAGGGTGATAGAGGAGGAGCAGAAGCACAGAAGGAGGTTGAGTAGAAGGGCCTTGCCAGTTCTTACTGCTTTTGCTTCCCCTAGTAAGGCAAGAGCATTGCCCATCCTGATATCTGAAAGAGATACATCTTTAGTTCTTTGTGTTTGGACTGACTAAACCAAATAATATCATAAACTGAGGTTTTTTGTAGAAACTCAGTTCCTGAAACACTTTTCTGAATCGTAAATCTTGAACTAAAGCAGTTTATGTAATGCCACCTATTCACACTGCCCTAACTAACCATAACTAACCATTCCATTATAATGAGTCCATTATCCCCTGCTTTATTGTATTTTCTCTTAAAACAGAGATCAAAGATTTGGATCTAGTGGCATCATGCCGATTTCATTTTTATTACTGGCTCCCTAGGTCTATCATAAATATTCATTGGCCATCCTTAATACAATGCATTGAATTCTGCTCACTGCTATGTCTAGTGCGACTGCAAAGTACAAACAGGGTTGTTGCTCAAACATATTAAATAAAGCAACAGCAAATTTGTGACAGTCAACAACAACAACAAAAAAACCCAGAAAACAAAAGATCCCTTTTCCCCTTCCAAGGAAATTCAAAACCGAAGGAGACATTTTCTCTCGCCCCCTCCACGACTGCAGACATTTGACTGCTGTGGGAATTCAGCTGTGCAGAAGCAGCAGCAGCTGACCTGCTCCCACAGACAGGAGACATTTTTGAAAAGTCCACAGTTGCCACACAGTGGTCTCTGTGATACTGCAGCACTCCTCTGTGCTCACCAGTAAAAATCATAAACGTTACCGAGCAGTAATACAGAAACTGCTCAGAAATGTGGACTTTCTGTCTAGCAACTAATACTTAAAAGGGAGCAGGAGGTGTGTGGGGAGAAACATCCTCCAGGCTCGCAGTCGGGAAAAAGGTTTATGCAGTTTTAGTCTCCTAACTCCCAAGAAAAACTGCAGCTATCCCAAACTTCAGGATGCCTGCAATTTGTTTCTCTCCCCATACTCATCATTCACACGTTCCTTTGAACTCCCCTTCTCACTTCAGTGCAGCTCCTCCCAGCATCAGACAGGCAGGGTACAAAAACCCCTATTGCACCTATGTGAATTGCTCCTGCTCTGCGAATAGGCACAGACGCAGGCCTCTTGGGATGTCAACTGGATACTTTAAACAAGCACTAACCACTAAAATTAGGGTGGCCATGGGAATTACGTTTTTCCTCATGTTAAGTAACTCTGAGAGCATTAACGCATATCAGACACTTCATATTCTGAGCAAGAAAATGGACTCTGTTAAAAACAAAACAATATGGTAGGACACAGAATGCACATTCAAATATTTATCTTCTAATATGACTCCACCGTGGAGGTAATATGCTGCTCATTAAAAAAAAGAGATGGAATAGGAATAAATCATCTAAAATACATGCTTATATTTATGCATATGAATATATGCTCACACAAAACTCCACACACCTGGAGATGTGAACCGTATAATAAAACTGCTGACTCATTTTACATATTAACCTATAACATACCTTTGGTCATTTACCTAGCCCCTTGCCAATGTAGTATCTGCTAGAACCTTCTACTAAATTCCTAAAAATCTTTGGCTGCTTTATTCATGATCTAAAATATATAAATAAAGCCAGACAGAAAGAAAATCTTGATCCTGATGCCTTCATGATGTAGAATTTGATTCAAATAGCTATAGTGAGCATGGAATTTAACTTCTAGATGAACTGAAGTCTTTAGTGAAATACATCCCACCTGTATTCAAAACAACAACAAAAATAAAATCCCATTGTTGTTGTTCACATAAAGGATCCTGATCAGTTCCATGAACTTTGTACCTGAGTTAAGGTGAGATTAAACATATTCAGAGCTATGTGAAGGTTTCATTTGTTAAACAGATCCCCTTCCTTTGCACTCTTTTCCATTTGTTTTTAACTAAAAGTAATACTAACAGAGAAGGATGCCAAATATTTTATAGGCAGTTAAGGTCTTCTTGCTGGTTTGCTGTTCTTAAGATTGGATCCATAGAAAGGAATTGGTATGAAAAAAGAAGGGGAAAATAAGGAGCATCCTTATGTCACATACACTGCGTAAAGGGGAAATTCCAGAGCAGAAATTGGTCATTTGAAGTTCAGAGCAAGAAACAAGCTATTCCAGTTTGTTAATATTTTGGCTGATGCTGTCTAAATCAGTATCAACAGAAAAAATATGTTACAGTATCAGGTGCTCCTTTAGAGGAAAGATACTATATGTGAGAAAGGCAGGTGATACAAGTTCCAAAACAATTTATCAATCAGGATTTGGGGCTTAAAATTTCTGAAACAAATCTGGATAACAACATATCATATTCTGAAAATTTGATAAATATAAGCTGCTGAGAGGCTACAATCTTTAAATATGTTTACAATTGTGTGTTTTTTCAGCCTGCCACTAGATTTGTTTATGACTTGGAGAACAAACAAACAAAAATCAAGGTTTTGAAACAAAGAAGAGTAAGTACCAGTGAGTAGTGAACACCATTGCTCACTCAACTATCAGCTGAGATAAAAGTAACAAAAGTCTCTGGAGATAATATATTTGGATCACAGTGACAGTTAACAATTATACATATTAAAGAGAGGGCAAAATCATTAATGCACCCAGTCCTGCAAAGTAGCTGGGCATGTGCTTCACTCCCACCGCAACAGATAAAAGTGCTCTTGTCTTTCACTAGATCAGGACGTTACACTTCATAGGAGGTCAGAAGTGCTGTCTCCTACCTGTCCTTGATATATGAGACTTTCAGTTGAAAGTTCTTGTCCAGGTCAACAAGAGCAATGCACTCTGCCTGAAACTATTCTTGATGCAGACCACTATAAGGACCTCACAACTGGTCCATGTAAAGTGGCTTTGAACAGGCTTCCAAACACAAGCAGATGACGGTCCAAATCTGGATCAAATATCTGGGACCTTTTACTTACTGAAAAAAAAATGTCCCCTTAAAAAGAAGTCATGCTTTTCATATACTGAGTAGCTGCACTTACAGGTGTTTGCACTAGAAACAAAATAAATCTCTCTATAAAATGTACATGATTGGAAACCCAGCAGAATATCTGGGGGATGTCCCCCACAGCCTACAGCAGTATTCTCCTTTAGTCCAGAGCAATGCCCATTACAGGAGGGATACCACAAAGATGAGGGATGCTACTTCAGAATAGTCTAGCTGACACCACATGTCAAAGCACCAGAAACGTGCAGCAGTAACAGCATGCCATAGTGGCTGATGGCCTGAGGCAGTAAGCACTATGGCTAACAACACCTAGCTAGTACAAACAACAGTATCACGTGCCTTATGGTATCTCTTTGCTTAATTATTCCAGCTCGGAGCCCAGAGGGGGGAAAAGTGAAACTGCATTGGTTTGTTTCTCTGTAGGTTTTATTTCTTTGGCTTGTAAAATGTCAGCGTATGGGTATAATGAGAAATTACTACACTTTAAGGGTCTGACCACATTTAGTGCTTAGTCTTGCATATCTGAAAGCTGTGATGCTCCCGCTGCTGCAATTACAGGCTCAGAGGATTCACAGCAATAGCAAAGCTTGAATCCTCCACTGCAATGAATCAGTGCAGGCTTAGGTTCTGCAACAGACCACCACCTTTGCATAAACCATCACACAGATGGAGGGGTTTGTCCCAGCAGTGTTTGAACTTTCTGCCATACTTCATCACTTAACTGTCATGACAAAGCCATAACAGCAGCTTCCTGACTGTACCAGAAGTAGGTGCTGGCCACAGCAACCAGGCTGGCACTGTTAGAGTTAACCAAACATTCCTCCTCCCTGCACCTCCAGTCCCCCCTAGACTGTGGCTATTTTACTAAGGAGAGAGTTTTTAATGCAGGATACTGAAAAAATGTCCTTTACCAGCTGAAATTTTAAAGTGATTTTTTAAAAAATTCAATATAAACAGCATTGAGCTTAAACGTTCTCCTATAGTATTTCTAACCCCCTATTTACCTTACAGCGACACTGAGCTTAGTGAGGAGAATGGCCTATTGATGATGGGAGAAAACAGGCTAGTGCATAGGCATTTTTATAAATGAGCACAAGTAAAACAGACAGCAGAAATGGCAAAAAATTAAATGTAATTCTTCAGAATGCCTGCAGTGCCACTAATCCAAAATGTGAGTAGTAACACAAATAAAGGAATTTTAGATCCTGTTCTTCCTCCCATTTAAAATAAGCGTCCTTTTAAGATACAATACATTCAGCAAGCCCCACATATTCAGAATTATTCTCTTTTTTCCCCCTTTTATTTTTACCTACATATGCTATTTATCTGAATGCTGCCTAATTTACAGATGCAAATAAGTAAAATCATCTTGAAAAGATGAGCCTATAGAACAGAATGCAGTTTAAATTGAGAATGTCTTTGATTCAAAGAGCTGCAACGCTGGGACACTGCAGTGGCTCCCAGCAACACCTCCTGGCTTCTAAGACACATTGAGACCATTTTTCCCAGCAGAAAAAGACCTGCAGCTCCCACTGGTTTCAGCTTGACTGGTAGATCAATACATTCATGAACTGGGACAATTGCTTTTGACAAACTCATTGGAGTTTTGTCAACAGCTCCACATGAAAAGACTTAGGTCTTCTGGCACAAAATGACGAAGAGCTGACAGTGGCCATATCAGGGACTACATCTTACGGGATTAAAATACATTTGTATTTACACCGAAGCTGTACTATTTTTTCACATGTATATTTGGTGCTGTTGCTGAAAACAAAGAGGAGAGGATAGCTTACATTTCATATCTAAAGTGGAATGCAGAAACGTTAACTGTAAAACGAAAGGCTACAAAGCTACTTCTATGATTTTAAATCATGAAGGTAGTGCAAATGTGTAAGAGCAAGACAACATTTTTCATGAGTTTTTCCAAAAAAGGCAAAAAGCACAACTACTTATTTCTGACAATTAAGCAGCTTACACAGTCTTTGTTCTACTGACACTTAGAAATGCAGTTTTCAATTATTTATACTATAGTTCAACACCTAAAGCACAAAAAGTATAAAGTCTGTGTTCTACAGCACAAGTAACCCTTACTGAAGGGTTCAGTCTATCTGTAATAGTGTTTCCCTTAGGAACTACGAGTTGGCAGGGTATACAGGCTTAGATTCTGCCATATTCTGTAATGCACTATCATCCATTACCACTCTGATCGGCCAATAATGTTACACTAAACTTGTCATATACACACATTATCAGAGATAGTATATTTTTCCCCTAGAGATGCTGACCTCATTTAAGAACAGTTGGGAAATCAGAAGGTTGTCCATGCCCAAGGCATTGACATGCCAGAAGCTGGAGTGCGTTAAGAAGTTGCCATATAAGCACACTTCGGTCAAGAGTTCAACAACTTCATCCAATTCACTGAGGGAGGGTTTAATTTAAGCTTCTGAACCCTCTTTGAAGCAGCTGGGAGGACTCACCCCTCCTGGCCCACCAGCTCCATTGCAGGGACAGTCGCTTTCAGCAGGGCAGCAAGATAATGCTAAGATTTCAAATGGCTCCAGTCATTTGCAAAGTGAACATGCATCAGTGGTCTACATGTCTCAGGTGCTTTTGGAAATGTTACTCCGATGCAAACTGAGACATGTAAGTAGGTCTAGAGACAGCATTCACACAGAAATTAAACTGAAATCAAGCACTATGGTGAAGGACAAAAAAGATTTGCCTAAAAAATTCAAAAATTCTAGACCAAGATCCTTCTGGTTTTGTAAAATGGGTATAAAAATGGCCAGCAATAAAAAAACAAACGTAGATGGAGCAGATCTAGTCCAAATACAGTCCTTTCTGTCTCCCCTGTTTCTCTTCTTAAACAGTCAGTCTAAAGTAGGCTTTTATCTATCCCACAGTAGCTGTCTGAACAGAGGCAATGTCAACTTCCTCCACACACTGCTTTACCCAAGTGTTTTAACACTGTTCTAGAAGAGCCTTCTGTAAGAGAGGGGCTGTAGATCAAGTTTCATTCCAGTTAGTTACCTAATCAATACAAATAGGACTAGGACTTAATGTAGAACTCCTGGGAGGTTGTAATAATCACCCACAATTACTTATGAAAGCCAATCAATGACCAGGAGGTTTTATGTGTCATTTATATACCTTAAATCAAACTTCTGAAATTAAACTTTGATTCCTAACTCGATTAGATGTTGCAGCACTAAGCGAAACAGTGCACAAACAAGCACTGCTTCAAAGGCTGACTGCAAGGGCAACCGAGGATGGAGCCAGGAGAGCACAAGCAGCCCTGAAACACACCAGCAAGGGGAGGCGCAACAATAGAGTTGAGACAGTGGATACAGGAACAGCCATAAAAACAGTGAAATAAGCACCTACAGCTATCTTTTCCTCCTGTTTCTTCAATGAAACAGGCTACCTTCCAGTGGGCAAATGAAAGATAAAGACAGTAGAAGGCAAGGTTCCCAGACCTGGATCTCAACTGTGGGAGGTAAAGAGAAAGAGAGAGGATGAAATTTTATTTCATTATTTCTTCCTTGTTTCTCACTGTGGGAAAGTCTGCAGAAACTGGAGCTTTACTATTTGTCAAATTTATCACACAAAATACATTATGATGAATGACTAACAAACTCAGGCTTTCTGTCAAAATGTCATGTGTCCCTCTGTAGCTTTGTTCTGCTATTACCATTACATATTTACTACTTTTAATTTTTTTTTTTTTAGTATCTGCATAACATAATTGAATTTGCAGGCAGTGAGATCACAGTTCAAAAAAAGTTGGAAACACGCACAAGAGGCTCATTCATTGTGCTATTTTTACTATTCTGAAGTCCATACCATGAACAATGACTCATAAGAGTAGCAAGCCAGAGAAGCGCTTGCAAACCATACAAGCTTGTTTACTCACGTATTTGTTTGCACCGATTCATTACGTTCCTCAGTGTAAAATCTATGGGACTCAAGAGAAAGCACGAGGGAGAAATTCTGTTTCCCGAAGAGCTCTTCCACCCACCATGCCCTACCGAGGTGGTGGAGCTCACACGAGGGGTCTGGGCATACATCTCCTATGTCCACTCCTGAGAACCAGAGGCTGGGCTGGCTGGGTGAAGAGCCCCTACATACCAATGGAGCACACTCCCTCTGGTGGCTTCGCTCAGTCTCACTTTATCAGCATCCACAACAGGGTACAAAGAGCAATTAAAACAGGCAAGTTTTTTGTTTGCTTGTTTTAAGTCATATGTTAAAGCACTGCTTTTTTTTCCCCTGTAGTCCTCAGATGACGTTAACTTTTGGTGGGTCTATGCAATTATTTTGGAGACGTTTGGCAAAGTTCATCATAGCATGCAGTTACAAAAGCAAATTAAGTTTTCCCATGTGATGCAGTGGCATTATGGACCCAGAAGGCTATTAGAATAAGTATGAATAATAACTAAGAATAATAATACCTGCTTCACCTGTGAAACTCTTGTTATGACATTAAAAAAAAAAATTCTGTCTGCCCAGGCCTAACCACATTTTTCTTCGAGCTAGATTCTTTGCAGGAGGTGAAGAGGAGATTGGTTTGCTCTGCAGGCACTCGTTGTTTTTGCATAGAGCAAGGCTGATGTTTTGCTGTTGCTGCCTTTGTCTTCATTTCACTGTTCTGCCTTGAGATTTTATTTTATCCTGTCTAGCAGGTTGCTTAGAAGCCTGTTCCCATGTCCATATGTTGAAATCAAAACAAACAATATACAGCCAAAACAAAGACACCATTAAGTATTTCCCATTTCTAATATATGGCTCATCTATCATAAAAGAGAAAAGAGTGTGTTGGTACTTTATTACATCATATGACAGGACCAAAACATTTAACTTTAAAAGTAAAATCTCAAACACCCAGAAATAGGTATGGGCATCCTAACCACCATAGACTTTTTTTTCCCCTTAAGGTTAGATTGCAGTTAATATTGAATCTCATAGCTAGTATACCTGAATGGTGGATAATTTTGCCAGGTACAATAACATGAATAAGCGCTGTTACTTAGACATCTGAAAATATTTGGTGTAAAAGCCTAAGACAGTGAAATAGTGCGTCACTAGGTTGTAATCAGTATTTTTTCTCAAGGTAAAGTGAAACCCATGAACATACTTGACTAAACATGTCAGCTGTGAACAAATGAAAATGACGGCACTGAAAGATTAGATAATAGCTCTATGATTCATATTTAAGAGTGAATAATACTGAAAGAATTCAGGGAATAGTCAGAAATATGGATAAGAGGAAACCACACAAAAGGCACAGGGATCAGGCTCAAAAAGAAGGGACAGCTGACATGTAAATCTGAATATAGCTACTGATACCCAAAGGCACAGGCAAGATGAAAGAGGTATTTGAAAAACTTGGTTTTGCAAGAGAAAACTGGGCAATAAGGGGAGAGAGAGGAGTGCAAGAAATAATTAGACACTTACAGAGTACAGACTATGTCACTTCTCCCCAAAACTGGCAGCTCTGCTTAAACATTACATATTGCTGTCACACATTTATAAGCATTAAAAAGTGTATGGAGTACAGAAGCCTGGCACCACAGACAGCAGGGAGAAACTGTACACTTGCAATTAAAAATCCCTATATTTCCAACTGATCTTATGATAGATAAAGTCAGATGTGACGTAAGAAGACTAGTCTCCAGAAATACAGGATATCCAATATATAATAATCACACACAGTAATACTTGCTACTGCTAATTCATTTAATCTTCCTTGCCTTGACTCTTGTCAAGTCCCTGATACAAAACTATGTAAGGCAGATAGTTTCTTTTGTTCCAATCTTACTTCTGCCTTACTACATTGTTCCTAAGACACCACGTTACCTTTAAAACATGTACGAAATTGAAATCATGTCAGATTCTGTTACTGTCCTAGAGCCAACATTTTAATACCATGCTATTAGTTCTATATTTAATACTAAAATGGTAGCAGTACCTCTTCCGCAAAGTTAGTTTTCTTGTCAAGCATTTCTCGTAATGTCTGAAGAATTTTAATGCAGAGCTTTTCTTCTTTCTCCATTAGCTTCTTTGTGTGATTAATCAACCTTAAAGTAAAATATTAAACCTTGAAGAGCATTGCACATTGTTGCTAAGCCATACTACAATTTCTTTATGCAAAAAGTGCCTGTCACTATATTTTTCCTCAAGGAAAGGAAATAAAAGTAGACAAGAGAAATCATAATTAAAAAGGAAATGGGAATTCCAAGATGTTGTGAGTTTTTCTGTGTCAATTTGCATATCTTATTGCCCATACAGAAGGCAGAATTCTACATCCACTTTTTATGAGTGCTTCCAGATTAAGATCCAAACTTGCTATTTCATCCTTTCTTTATTTAAAGGTAACCATGTATTTATTTTAACCTTTATTTAAAGGTAACCAGTGTTCACCGTGCATCTTGCAAACTTTGAAAGCTACAACCTTTACACCTTCCAACCTTGGTGGTGGTTATATTTATTATATAATTAGCCTATGGCACCCAGCCAAAAGGATCCCCAAAAACCTCACATGCAGATATTTGGATGAAACATAACCATTGTTTACACTCGCACAACAACCTTACAAGACTGTTTCAAGTCAGAAAACAAGGCACATTTCTGACTCCAACTAAGACTGTGATGGGAGTTTGGGTTTCAATCAGCTTAAGCCAATAGCCTTTCTGTCTCTGCGCAGAGCAAGTCCTTGCACTGGTTTGCCTCATTGCTGGAGAAGTGTTTGTGAAAACGGAAGGGAGGAGGAAACCTGAAGGTCTTGGACAGGTTTTTTTACCATCAGTACCAGTGCTGGGTTATAGTGGATAGAATAGTGTTCATCAAATTATGGCCTAGGATCAGCATCCAGCAAAGGCACTGCGGCCACTGATTTACACTGGAAGATGGCACCATTAATGGTCCTAAATCACAAACAGTCACCAAAAACAGGGTTGGGAGGGATGGCACTGCATCATCTAGACCAGCGCTCCATAACCCAACAGAACTGATTATATTTAGATCACTGCTAAGTTAGTGCGCTAATGCCATCCTGGGCTCAGTGGAGGCACCGTGCAGGACTCTCCCACTGTCATCTTCACCAATTTCATGAGCTATGAGTCCAAAACAAGGCAGCTCTCAGGCCTGCAGTACTAACAATATTTTTAAAGAGTTACACCTTTATCTTGGGATTCCTGCATAGCTCTGCAAAGCATTCCTTTGCCATGGAAGTTAATTAAATAAAACAGAAAACTGTTTATTGCATTACATGGGCCACGTCCAGCAGCCCTTGACTTGATGCTGACTGTGAGTTTGGACAGAGGGGATGGGATGGGACAAGCTCAAAATTTAACTTAATTTTTCCAAACATATGAAGTATATTGTTATAACACTACCTCTGCAGAATATGCAAAAAGCCAAGGAATCAGGAGAGCTGCCAAATGCGTTCATTTCCCCCAAGTTACCTCTGTTTAAATTGTAGTTTCTCAAGGGCCGCGATGGCATCTCACTTGAGGACTAATAAAAAAATTGCAAGACTCTATTCCAATGCACAGGCTGCAAATAAAACATCTAATAATTCAAGACCAAGTAGGGGTGCCAGTGAAATGTATTTTTAAAAGAGCTGTTGGCAGTTTAAAATAAAAATCAAAATATTTATTTGCTTTACCAAAAAAAAATCTAGCCCTGAGCACCCCACCCCTCCTCACTATGAATTCTTGAAAATTCTACCATGGAAGGTCTAAGTTTCTGCTGTAGATTTGGAGAAACTTAATAGCAAAAGTAGCCCATTAAGAAAACAGAAGTAGGTTGAGCCTGTCACAGTTTTAACAAGCTACTAATATTCAACTTCTAGGCAGGCAAGGCAAGCAACCTCTCTCTCTACTCCTCTCCAGACTCCTAAACTGCTGAGAAACATAAAACATGCAGCAAAAGACCTCAGTTTAAGCTTTCAATATGAACTCAGACACCTACATGCTTAAGTCACTGTTGAAAATCAGAGGTAAGTGCTGTTGAAAATTTTAACTCCCTGCTGTCTTTTCCAAAGAAGCAAATAGGCCTACTCCTTACACCACTTACTTGGACATGAAAGCACCGCATCTTATTCTGGCATCACTCCCCTCAGGAAAAAGAAGTTCTGGACTGTGCAGCACATCAACCAGCACTGAGAATTCAGCTTGCATCATGGGAGTGAACTGCTGCTCCAAGGAGGACACTACATCCTAGGGAAAAAGAAGAAGAATGTCATTTGTAACTATGTCTGGCCAAGAAAACGAGAAGAATGTTGCTGTGGAGTTGCACAATACTGTGTGATGGGCTATTTGACCCACTTCTGACAGCCAGCAGCAAGAGCCCATCTTAACCCAGGTGACAGTAAAGCAACCTCATACGTTTCTTCATGCCACTCCTCAAGGAGGGGGAAGGTGCCCATTACTATCTACCTTGCTGTTCTCTCTCAAATTTCTCCTCTGCAGTAATGCCCACAAAACACTTGGCAACAGTCAAGATGATGGTGTGCTGGAAGAACACTCCTTGTCATATGTGGTGTTAGTGTATCACCTGAGGTGTTGCTTCCTGGGTATTTAGGGCTCCTCCATTTGTCTGGGTCCTGCCGTTTTCTTAGTTCATAAACTTCCAATGTCATTTAACAACTACATGCACAGGGTGATCTCTACCTTACAGGTATTCTCCAGTGACACAAATCTGACATAATTGCTCCTAAAACCCCCAGTACTTCCTCTGCAGCCAAAACAGGACGTGACCGTGAAAAGGCAGAAAGGAGATCCTTCTCTGCGAACCACTTTGGGGAAAAGAACATACTTCCTACCCCTCTCTATTGACTTCTGGAGGAGCCGAATTCAGATCAAGGATCAAAAGGCCCTGCATGTTGGCTTCACTTTGAACAGACACCAGAGAAGAGCTGAGCCCTCTGCTCCCCCCACCTAGAAGTGCAAACGTCACTGTAATCCAGCACTAAAAATGCAATGAGTCTATCATCTCTGGTGTTTTCCATGTCTGGCACATATCAGATAAATGCACTACCACAACTACTGCCCGAGCCATTTGCTATTTTTATACCTGTAGTTTTTCTATTATATTCCTGTAATCCCAGGCAGGCCCACCAAGAGCTTCTTTAAAACGAGGTCCACTGCGGGCTGACATTCTCCACCCCATAGCTGCCCTCTGCACCATGTTAGAGTGACTCTTCATGAACAAGGTGTTGACCTGGCTGTCCAAATCCACTGGAATTGCAATCCCACGGTTCTTTGCTTTAATAGGAAAAAAAAAGAAGAAATTTACAGTGGCAAAAACTTGAAAAGCTTATGAAGATCATGGCATGCAAAATCGTGATACTCTTGAAGTTAAGGGGCAGGGGGATCTCACTTCAACAAGTTTTAAAAATAAGGATCAAAACCTCAGCTGGTCGAAATCAGCCATAATCTAGTTAAAGAAAGAAAGCTGTACCACTTTAAATGAGATGAGGATCATTTCCAGTGTATATTTTCATAGGTACAGATGTTTATTTTTTAAAACAGAATATATTTTTTTACTAACTTAAAAAAAATCAGATCCAGAGATCTTAATAAGAGTAACAAAAAGAGTACGCATTATTATTTCAACAGCTAGTTTTACTCTATTCAGAAGTAAATTAAAAAATTTTTCTCTCTAGTGAACATATGCACATTTAGCCAATTTATCCCAAGTGCAATTTGTTGCTCTTCTGTGTATTTCTCTTGCAAAGACCTTGAGAAACCAAGTGCATACAAATTAAATTTGAAAAAGACTGTCTCCTTTTCTCTCTCCCTTCGGTTTCCTATACAGCCAGGGTTGTTAAACCATGGGGTTCCTGGATGCCACTGCAATATAACCGATAGTTAATAAACATGTGATAGTTTAACTGATAGTTAAACAAATTTAACCAATAGTTAAAAAAATGTAATTTTTTTTTTTTTTTTTTAGACTTGAGAGGTAGGAAGTGACAAAAGAGAGAATATCAGAGAAAAAAAACCTTAGGAAAGACTTGCACGAATTCTTACAGGGCATCCACTATTAAATTACTATTGCATCCTGAACTGTCGTTTGAAAAGGAAGTTTGAAAGACAGTGTTAGAAGGTATCTGCCCTCTCCTCCACGAAAATCTGTGTGTTAACTGCATCTCTCCATTCCGCTGGAGATCATTCTTCTACGGCTCAGCATGAGTCGTCTGAAATTCAACAAATAAACAAGAGATCGATGCAGCAATATCTCTGTTTGAAATATTAGGTCACATTCCAGTGATTAGGCTTTGTATTCTACATCATTTCACTTAGTTTCTATAGCACAGTTTATGTTTAATAAAAACTTGGAAGTAAAATGGAGAAGCAGTTCTAGTTCATTTGTAATAATGACTAATAATAACTAATTTTTCAGTTTTCCGTATTGAAACAAGGTGAATTTTAAAAAAGCGTTAGCCCATATTACAGTTCTGCACAACGTTTTGCTGAGGCATTTCCCCACCATTCTGCACTAACATGCATGCCTTCCACAGTAGCGGAAGGCATCGAAAATATCCCACCCCTCCCTCCCAGTTCTTAAAACATATACAACTTCAAGTCCTGAAATTGTGACGTCAGCAGATGCCCTTCTTTGCTAAACAGCCTATGCATGAAACCCCCAAGGAGTACGTGCAAGCAGAGAGTCAGGCATACAGCTCTGATGAATGAAGGCTTGTGTGCTGCCAAGCACAGTGAGTCACAGATCCCAGGCAGAAACTTTCTCTTCCCCCGAATACTATATTGTAATGGCAGCATTTATTATAAACCTAAATTTGGCTGTGACACCTCAACCCCCAATCTCACAGGCTATGGCAAGAGTGCTCTGTCACGCGTGTCCTCATCCCTTTAATAGCTCCTGCGGGTGCAGGGCACCCTCCTCTCATCCCACTGCAAGGGTGTATCCTGATGCAGGACCAGGGCCTCCACCTGTGGATTAGGCTGTTTAACTGGGATGGAAGAGAGATCTCTTATTGTATTTCTGGTAGGCACTTTCTTTTAAACAGTTTGCCATAGGGCAAATTTAAAAAAAAAATTCGTAGGTCAAGATGGGAAGACACATTTCCCCACAACCGTATATGAATTCTCAGCAGCAGATGTACAGCAGTTTCCACACTGGCAATTGACTTCTCCTTTCCATTCCCTATTTGTTTTGAAGGCAAGGTTCCTGATTATCACGAGGAAAATACCATGTATGGCTGGCCATTATTTCTAATGACTGTTTTTCCATATTATTTGACCGGGTTATTTTTCAAAACACATTTGCCCTGTTACTGCTTACTTTATTACAGAAGTCCCTTAAAGTTCTGCCAGTGTGAGCAGGGTGCTGCAGCCTATTAATCCAATTTATTGTGTTCTAATGTCAATCACTGGAATGTTATCGGACAATACTCACTTCTCAATTAAGTGGTATGTATGCAGAATCCTGATATACCCAGGAATAAATTTAGCAATGGGGAGCAAGCTGTTCAGAGGAAAGCCCAGACTTCTGCAGTCCTATAGATGCCATTTGAAGTTAACAACTTCCATCAGTGTCTGAGGAGCAGTCAAGGACTACGATTGTTCAAAGAGTAGCAGCTAATTAAAACAATCACAAAGAAAACCAGAGAGAGAGGAAAAAAAATACTCCTTTGTTATGAACAGTTCTTATATGTATAATTCCATTTGTAATTAAGATTTGTATTGGTTGTCAAAGGGCACTGTTGAAGTCTAAGCTATAAACAAAGCCTTTGTCGTCCTATTTCTTTGCAGCTTGTAGAAAGTTTATCTTTCATTTGTTTCACATTTCATTATTTAAAACAACATGAAACATATTTTTACATTTTGGAAAGCTGATGAACAAATGTGAACATAAATATTTATTTTTAATTTAGGTGTTGTAGGCTGCTTTCCTCTTCAAAATGTGTCAATCTCCCTTAAAGTATGAACATAAAATATTTAAAAGCATGTTTATTTTTGTTCCACTTAGAAATACTTTTGGACAGCACTCAAACTTGTAAAGTAGGGTTAGAGCTGGTAGACAAAGGAGCTAGGAGGGGGTAAAATTGTGTCTTTCATCTGACTAGAGAACATGGGAAAAAAGCATGCTACGTGGCTGTACGTAAACTGGAACCATAGGTATCAAGCAGGATACTTACCAGGATGGACTAGAACATGTCTTCAGCTAAGGCGAATTCTGCCTTGTGGTGGAGGGCATAGCGCAAGCTTATATTCCTACCTAGGGCACCCTGCACAGGGCTAATTACACCCTGAATACACTATACTGTTTTGCCAGTCTCAGAGGAAATGCAATTTGCTGGGAAATCCTTTGCACGACTAACTCTCAATCTGCTGCTCACAGTTCTGCTATCAGCCATAGCCACAGTTGAGCCAAGATAAGCAAGCAAACAGTACCCGTGGAAATAGTAAGCAACACAGTGCTGCCAATGCAGCCAGGTCACAGTAAAATGCGCTGCTCTGTGCTGGATGGTTCTGGATCTATCCGGGGCATCAGCAGCTTTCCTCTCCTCTACTGTTTAAACTATGAAAAAGTACTCTGAGGTGGGGACTCAAAAGAAAAGGGCGACATTAATGTCGAGAATCAAGTAGCTAAAAATCAAGCCATTCTCTACGAGTGAGCTGGCCTCCACCGAAGTCCCAAGAGCATAGTCCAACTGCTAACAGAAGGGCTGAAGTGGGCTGGCTGAGATATATTTTGTTAAATTACCTGCATGTAGTTCCCTTCACAGAAGCACAGAAATTGGAAGTAAAAGGACCTATTTCAGGAATGCTTGCTGAAGCACTGTCTTTTCACTATACTGCCTACCTGGGTCTTAGGATCAATTTAGTACTAAGGGATTTCCAGGAAGTGGCCCTTGCCTGTAATTTTCCTTGGAAGCCCATTCTTCAGAGTAATCTATCTTGCCATAAGGAAGCTTGCCGTTCTCCTTGATATTCCCACCTAGTGCTCCCTAATGTTAAATTTCACTCCATTAGCTTTTGTAGTATTTACAAAATACAACAGTATTTAGTGGCTTCACAGCTATTTAGTACACTTTGCACTACCCTAGACCATCCCTGGTGTGGGTTTTCAGGGGGACACGCAGGAATTTCACCCCTTAGAGAGCCTCAAGGAGGAGTGGGACAGGCAATCTGGGTCACGAAAAAGCCACAGCTGTACCTGGCTGTGAAGCCTTTACTCTTCTTGCTGTTTATGCCCCGCTGGTAGTTGCAGACAGCTATATCATGTTCTCCCACACTTCCCAGTTGTCACTTGATGGAGCGATGCATATTTAGTTCAATTAATTTTGCTCCATAAATCAGTCCCTCCAGCTCCTTAATCATTTACTGACTGCTTAACAAATGCATTTGGATGGAGAGACACTAATGCTAGCAACAGCAAGACTTTTTAAGGGAAATAAAAGCTTTGTGTAGACAAGACACAAGCCTGCCAATCTTGTACCCTTCACTTGGATGTTTTTTCCAACAGAAAATCTACGCTAAAATATTTATCAGTCTGTAAAAAGATCATCATTGAATTTTTCTTGCAATTAGGGAAACACAAACAGTTAAAATAGAATAAAATATGTGCTTCATCTGAAATGTATTCTTCTTGCTGTCAAAAAAGTAACAACAGGATAATTATTTTATTTGAACTAAAAATTGAAAATGAAGGTCTAGCTTTTTATAAAATGGAAAAAAGATTTTTAAATTCAAATGGGAAGTGAAATAAAGTATTTTCAGGGCTGAAAAAATTGTTACAGGAAAGTTCATCTATATGGATATTAAAAACACACACAGTAATTCCAAAGAAGCAATAACATGTAACCTAGATTTTATGTTTAATGTTTCCTGTTTGTAATTTGTCAGGGAAAAGGAAAGGGCTTTAGAGGATATAAAAGCATGGTCAAGAAGCACCACAGGACAGTTTTTTGGATTCTGTACAAAGGGGTATTGGTGAGCTGAAATTGGGGAATAAATACTCAGCTAGAAAGGACTTCACTACTCCTTCAGACCATCTGCTCTCTGTTACAGACAACCCATGTGCTTTAATATCTTTTGAAAAATGTATTGAGCCCCATTTAAAAGGAAGCTAGCTTTTCTGCCATCTCTTCCCCC
This sequence comes from Phoebastria nigripes, assembly GCA_035582835.1. Taxonomy (NCBI): domain Eukaryota; kingdom Metazoa; phylum Chordata; class Aves; order Procellariiformes; family Diomedeidae; genus Phoebastria; species Phoebastria nigripes. The sequence continues at coordinate 260,260 of JAYKAV010003042.1, read as the reverse complement.
TCCATTTTCACTTGGCCCGTTGACCAAGGACATCCTTCCAAAGTTGGTTCCAAACCTCTGATTTACAATCTAAATTTATTTTTAGGTTATTTACAACCTAGCGTAATTTATGTCCAGTTGTTTTTGGATCAGCACTGTCCTTTAGCTTAAATGTCTCTTCTTCGTGACTATTTATCCTCCTAAGTACTTTTGAAGAACAACAACACTGGCCTTTGTTTTGCTAGGCAAAACACATGGGGCTCCTGTAGTCTCTTCTTGTAATACAGTTCTCCTTTCCCCCAACCATCCCAGTAGTACTTCCTTTGTACCTGTCCCAGTTTTGAACTTACAAAATGGCAATCTTGCAGGACTCGCCTCCAATTTTGTAGGATGGAAACAAGGATTCTCCTTTTGCTTCTCCTGCACAGCATCCTAGAGTATAATCTGATAATGACTAATGTAATTTGGTTTGCTAACAGATGGTTTTTTTTAAAAGGTCTGCCAAGAGAAATAGTCTAACAAAACGCAGGTTCCTATCTGCCACTGTTTACTCATCTGGGAAATTCCAATTATTTCATTGTTGGTGGTAACAGCACAGCCATACACATACTACAACCTTGGGATACACACACAGTATCAGAGGGAAAATGCAATTTGTAAAAACATAAGGGAGAAACCTAATGGATACTACAGAGACAAGAGTATAATACAACTAGATTCGCCCTTGTAACAGAAGAGAAAACTGATGCTCGGGGGTGAAGATATAAGAATCACCACTTAATTAAGAAGCAAAGACAGTTTCTTGCATGGGTCCTGAAAGACTGGTCAGCCCTGGGAGAAAGACCCTGCTCCAATACAATTTAAGATATACAATCCAGATCTTTAGTTGTGAGGACAGGTGATATTTCCCAATTTTACCATATGGAAGACAGTAGATGGTTTAAAATGCAAACTTTGAGACTGGCCTCCACCCTTCTCAATCTTGCAAAGATGATAAAATATAGGAACTGGAAGTTCCTTTGATAATGAATTCATTTGAAATAAATTAAACTGTAGATGTCTTAGCTCCTCTGTTTTCAAAAAGATCAGGGGACCTTTTAAACATTTTTCATTTGTAGCTATTTTACCAGTGAGATGGAAGCTCTTTTGATCATTCATTTTTCGGACTATAATTTCAAGCAAAAGCTCAGTCCTATGTAATAATAGAGAAAAAGCAAAAGTGATATATGTATAATGTGTTAATTCTCGTTACTGTGATAATCTGCTTCAGAAATCCATATGAACAAGACACATTAATATACAGATATTATTTCATAAGTGTTTCTATTCATGCCATGTAGGCAAATGTTTACTGGGCAATAAAAACCTGATGCACGTTGGTATCTGTGTGTTCCAAAACTCCTGGAGCCACAGCGGGGTCTGCTGAAGAAGAGAAGCAAGCTTCTATGCTTCTTGCTGAACTGGAAGCAGACAACTGCCTGGAGACAAAGCAGCAAGTGAAGCTTGAAAAGCTTATGAAGTTTTTCCCTAGTGGTCAAGTGGAGTTGAAGAACCAGGGTTATAAGAAATTAGCTTCTGCAACTTATCCTTTTGTTGACCTGGAAGATAATGCACATTCGTACAGTGCTCATAAGAAGACAGATGTAATGATCTTAAGCTCTTGAGGCAATACTTACATCCACCTGCCAGCAACAAACTAGTAAGCACTGAGCAGAATGTATGTTGCTTAAACTTGCTCTGAAATGGGTCTTTTAAAAGTGCATTATTATATGGATCTTTGATATCTTGGGAAATCTGTGTATGATCTTTCTTCCTCCTGAGATTCATTTCTAAATCCAGGGCTACGACACAAAAAAAAAAAAATCATGTTTGTTCTTTCAACTCTATACTACATTTATGTTCCATCAAAAGTCTTTGGTCCCTGCTGTAAATCTGTCCAATACTCTATCTCTCTGATATAGGCAAAATCTTTCTAAAGGTTTTTTTTTTTTAAACCCTGCTGTGAAACATGAAGGCCCTAACATTAAAGCTGTCAGACTCTCAAGTCAAAAAAAAAGAAAAAAAAAGAAAAAAAAAAAGGTAGAAGAGTTCTCACAGATGCCTAGCCAAAATCCAAACCTAGTCCGCATACACAGCCAGCAAAAGAGGCAAAAAAAAGGCTGCCCTGTTTGTATTATGGAAGAAACCTCTGCCTTCTCAAAGAGAAGCACCATTTTGTGCCGTGGAACACCCGATAGAGAAAGGCACCGGGCATGCACTGTAATCACAAAAGGGCCTCAATTTTAAAAGCCTCTGGTACCCCCAGCTGGGGCAGTTTTTCCAAAGCTTTCAGCAGAGCAGAGCAGGCCCACTCAATTAGCCCAGGCAAGACACGTTTGGCACCATGCCTAAAAATACTGAGTATCACCGGTGGTTAAAATCTCCGCTAGCCAGCCAAACTTTTGCACAGGGGTGTTTGTTGAAAACTCTGCTTCCACTTCTTCTCTGGCTACCTTGCTCTTTGGGGAAATCCCCTCACCTGTTCCCTTATACTCCTTTTCTGCACTGTCAAAATAAAACACCAAATAAAAATGTGTGGCAATTTGCTAACACAACACAATTTTACCATGCTTGATATTGGTATTAGTGATGAATCCTTAAACAGTTATTATGATATGGACAAGGAAATCAGCAATTTGCACGCTAACGCGTGCTTTCAGGGGGCAGCTCTGAGGCTGCCAGGCCCGGGACACCCCCAGGTGATGCCTAGCCTCCCTGCCCTGCTGCCACTGCAGGTGGCATGAAGGTCCCAGAGGAGGACACGGGGTGATGCCCTTCACCAGCAGCTCAGCTCCACTCTGCCACGCCTGAGAGTGCCCAGAGCATGGTTGGGGTCCCATGGGTGGGAAGCCAGAGTAGCGAGAAGGTTGGACCCGTAGCACAGTGCAAGAGCGTACTTATAAAAAAACCACTGTAAATCATCTCCATAAAAGAGAAAAAGGAATGAAACAAAAGAGAAGACTGCAGCAGAGGCAGAAATTAAATTCACCAGATAGGGAACCAAGTCACGTATCTGAAGAAAACTCCAGACATCAGCCATGCCTTGCATTCAGGCTTTCCCCTTGGCTCCCCCAGGAACAAGAGGCACACATAAGATTACCTACCAAAGACCGCCAGCCCTTTCATGTGCTGGTGCACCGGGCTGAGCAGCTGGATCTATCAGCCCCATTAAGGTGACCCATGCTTCCCCTGTCAGGCTGCTGTGGGGACAAGTTCAGCTTGGCTGTCTCGGCCCTATGCTCAAGTGTCTCCAAATACCCTCATCTCGGTGAGATAACACAGCAACCACTCTGAGCTAGAATTTGATTTCAGGTGTAGCTCTACAGAAATGAAGACACCGAGCTGTCTAGAACCACACACAGGGCATGCTCGGTGTCAAAAATACTCTCACCTGCCCTACTTCTTCCCCCTTTCCCCAGACTCCCAAAGGAAGTAATTTACTGATGACTCTTTCCAGAACTGCCAGAGAAGAGCAGGGACGTAAGTGTTAAACACACAAAGAAGGATTAGTAGGGCTAGAGCTTTATTTGAGACTGTAGTAGCTGTAGCATAAAGGAAATAAAATGTCTTCAACTTCCAAAGTTCTCTTGCCAGATGGATCCATAATTAAATCATTTGCACAACAAATAAAGCAACTGAAGGTTGCTAAGTTTTTAGGTAACTGCTTATTCTCATTCACACAAAAAGTTAATGAGATGTTTTGGCTAAAATGTTAAATGATACTCCTGTAAAGCTATTCCAAAATCTAAATTTAGAGTCGATTGTTACAATGCCACAGATGCTGCAGATGGTTAAGGAACCCTCTCATATTGTTTTATCATTATTTATTAAAACTTTTTTAAAATTGCATCAGCAATAGAATTTAGCCAGTTTCTATATATCTCTGCCTCTACTCAGTTTTCATTCACACTGAGCAGAACCTTATTCTACAAGTAATCAGAATGACTGACTTTTAGAAACGATATTGAATAATCCTTTTTTCTGTCATGCCAGAAGACTTTAAAATTGTATTCACAGAAATTTAACTTAAGAATGAACTTTTGCCAGTCTTACCTATGTACTGGTGAAGAATCTTTTTTATTTTAGAAGAAGTTTTAAATCTTCCACTTTAACATGGTATTTGAATTTATTTGAAAGCATGTAACTTCTTAGCTGCCCTGAGGACCAAATTTGGTCTTGGTGCCAGTGCAAGGCAATATTCCCCTGACAAGGCTGACTGTGTAACAGCAGTAAATGAGTGGGCCTGGTGGTGAGGAGTAAGCAGAGAAGCTATGGAGTGGCACAACTGTGGTTTCCATCCCCAACTCCTTGATGGGACAAAACCTGAACAAGCCCAGGACCATGACTGACAATAACGAACGCATCTCCCAGGAACTGAGGGGAAGAACGGTGGGTGTTCTCCGATGCACAATTGCTATGCATCCCTGCTTACAACAGCTTGTGCAAATGTAGCCCAGCACGACTAGAAATGCCCAGGTCTTCTCATAGCTTATGTTGTGTTTTAATATCATAACTTGCTTGAGGTAAAGTTCAACCATCGCTCACTTAGCAAATGTCTGTCTGACCTACAGGTTTCACCTAACAACCCTATTTGATGGGACAGATTTGAATGGGTTATAAAAGGAGGAAGAATTTAGCCTCAGAAAGTGGGATTTCTGAAATCACCACTGTCACAATTTCAGTCAAATTAAAAACTGTTCAACCTCAAGTAAGTCTGCTTAAAACACAGAGAACAATAATGAAAGTAAAACCTGGCACCTACCCACTTCAGCCAAAGTCTTGATACATGACTCCACTGAGGCTTTCTGCGTTGGGTTTGGCCAGGTACAGTTGTAAATTCTAAAAGCAGACTGCAGCAGCTGAATAAAAACAGGCTGGTGTGTCTGAAAACAAAAAGATAAACATGGAATTTTACCCTTTAGAATCTCCTCACAGCTGCCCTGGGGTTTGACACAACGTAAACCATATGCAAGGGGTTTTCAGCTTGTAGACTCAAGTTACAACTCCATTAAATTCTCTTTGCTCTTCAGGACTGGAGGGAACAGAAATCAATGCTGCACCCCTAAAAAGGACAAATCATGCAATTTTTCCTCAGATAGCCACTGATATCAAGCAAACACAGTACAAAGCAGAAGGATGGAGGAGTCATCCCAGTTCTCAGGTATGTGTCCCTTTTGTCATAGGACACAGCATTTTTCTCATACAAAGATAGACCATTATTCTGCAAGGATACCCCCTCCAATGAATTCACAAGAGCCAGGAATAAATCTGACCATATTGAGCTGTCTACTGGTTCAGAGCTGTAAGTGATAAAAATTAAGAGTAAGTGTTTTAGAAGAGGAATTAAGCTGCTAGCCAGTGGCATGAGAGGGGACAGAGAAATTAAAGGAGGATGTAAAGATACACCATTCCTATCTGGGTAGCAGAAGGTATCTCATTAACGGTCTGAATAACATATTTGTCAGCGTCTCTTTTCCTTACCTGGAGGCTGGTGCTGTTATCTGAAAATGGCGAATTGAAGAAGCCACTCACAATGTTCATTACGGGCTCAGTGACATATTTCTCCAGAGATGTGTCTGCATGTTTACGATCTGTGGTTGTGTTACAAACCTACAGGGAAGAAGGAGGAAACAATGAGATTTAGTTCTTTTAAATAAGCAAGCTTTACTATTTTGTATTATTGTATGTAATATTTCTTCTTAATACAAAACCAAATGATTTTTATACAAAATCTATCAGAGATAACTATCTTGGAGTTCAAGCTGTATTTGTGATAGCTTATCTTTCTCCTTGGAGGTCCACATTGTCTTTTGAATACCCTTCTCTTCTGAACTAGCTCTTTCTGGTTGGCTGTCTATTCGTTCCCACACCATGAAAAAAGATTCCCCTAAATCAGCACATTGCATGCCACTTACACATTTAGACAGATTCAAGAAGAAAATGGGCCTTTCCTCCCATTGTGGGGCTGGTTGGAAGAGGCTTTAGAGACAGATGAGACATGAACACCTTAGGTTAGAAAAATTTCATGTAACATTTAACTTCTCTCTACAATCAGTCACCACAAATGGGTGGCAAAGGTGAAGCTCATTTGCAGGAAAAATGTTTAAAAAAGAGGGAAAGGAAGGAAATAGCATAGTCAATACCAACAGCCTTTAGGATTGTAAACTGTAAGACAGGCAGCATTACTTAGGAAAGCCACATGGGGAAAATATGAAAGACAAGCTAAAAACAATGAAAGAAGAGAATGGATGGTACTGGGACAACTCTGGAGCACAGAAGGATGATTAAATGGTGAGAGGATGTAGAAAGATTTGTACAAAAGATTCCTGAATACACCCTTTGGTACGACACTAAAAGTTTGTTGCTGCATAAAGATGTCATGCTTAAAGAAAGCAAAAAATTACTGAGGTGGATCGCATCCTTCAGTATTTCTTTACTTCTTTTCAAAATTTGTGAACATCTATACAGAGTCATGTTGACTTTGTGTATGTCAGTGTGAACAGTACTAAAAGGAGCCTACACAGAGCCAAACGGTGAGGAAGGCAAGACTGGACAAATAAGAAGTACAGATTATACTCATACTACCTCTTCAACAGCCTTTAAATAAGCAGTTCTAGTCATGTTTAACAAGAAATGGGAGGCAAAGCTGTTCTCTCTTTCGCCTATACAAGCCACAGACTACTGTAATGTTCTAGGGAATCTATGCGAGAACAGAATTTATTTTGTTTATAGCCTTCACATTACTATCTGAGCATTTAACACACAATCATGAACCTGTGTGGTACATACTTACTATTACATCGCTTTATGGATGGGGAACTGAGTCCAGAAAAGCTGAGTGAATTGCTTAAGGTCACAGAGAAAAGTTGGTGACAGAAGCAGAAAGATAATCTCACAGAGGGCAAACATGATCCCTAATTGCACAGTGCCACTGTCACACTTGGACACTACAAGACAGCAATTTCACCAGGAGCATTTTAAGGAAGGTTACTGATGTGACATCCAAAAGCACCCATGTTCAGGGGAAGATACAGCTCACGGGAACACAAAAGCATTTTGAGTATAACACACAAGCACTGTCATATGGTAGGCAGAGGAGTAACCAAAGATATCTTGAGACCTACAGAAATGAGGCATCTTGAGGAGCTTTGCTTGTCTGCTTTTCTAAAATGTGTCAGATAAACAAGTCATGCCCCCACGTAGTGCATTTTTTATCACCCCAGGAAAGGAAAGATTTTGGTCAGAGAAGCAACAGTGGCTAAACTGAAATAGCAAACTCTTCAGCCCTTCAGTTTTGGGAAAAGTATGACACCGCCACCATCACCCTGAGTCCTCATGGAGGTAACAAGATTCAAAGATTCAGCTAATAATCCAAACTTTTTCAAAAAAAAAAAGAAAAAAAAGATCATAGAACTAAAAACCTCTTGAAGTTCTTCTGCTTTTAATTAATCTGCATGCCAATTTTGGCTGGAACCAGTAGCTCTGAGGCTCTGCGCTCGTGATCCCAATGGGAAGACAGGGAGCTGTGCGGTGCTAGCACGGTAAATTCAGAAACTGCCAAAACTAAATTCCAAAATGCTTTTAAGCTTTCCCCTTCGCTTGTCTAAAAAGCAGAGCCATATGTGGGGATGGCACTCTGCTCCAACACTGGTCTGAAAAATTCCCAGCGCAGAAGGAATTCGGAAATCCTCTCATTTGTTCTTATCCCTCTGCCCTTTGGGGACTGAAAAATGTTTCCCCACGGAAGAAAAAACCTGAAATGCATGAAATGGAGATGAAGATTGAGAAAGCAGTGTTTAAAAACCCCTTAAGAGGCTTTGGGACCGAAACTCACATGAATAATACTTCAAAAATTCTGCAGAGAAAGCCAGGATGACTTTACAGCTGTCAGATCCTGGCTCTTTCTTTAATCCTGCTCAGACTACAGCTGCTGACTTACAGGCTGGGCCACACGCAGGAAAGGGAAGCCTTTCCTTCAGCAGCACCCACTTTGCTTAGTACAACGCTTTAAGTCATACACGGGAGAAAGTAGGTTGGCAGAAACTGTAGAAACAGGGTGTCTTTGAAAGCGCGACTGCTTTTGGCAAACTGAATTTATACATGAATCTGCCTCATGCCTGCTTTGCAATGTATCACGTTGTTGAAAGAGAATGACAGTTGGGGACTAAATATTTCCTTCCTGGATCCAGAAACAGAAAAAAAAAATTGGTTACTCTTTTTTTTTTTTTTTAATAAAAAAGGAAAGAATCCAACCTGAGGATAACACTCTCCATCTTTCACCTTAGTGCTCTCTAATAACAGACTCAGACTCAAAGCTCACAAACTCACCCACTGACAGGCATTCGTAGCAGCTAAAAGAAAAGCATTTCCCCTTCCCCCACGCAAAAGCATCCCTTTTAGCTCACTGGAACACAGAGGATCAAAGGGCTCTTTTTCTAAATGCTTTGAAAGCTATTGTAACATCTTTCATGAGGCTGACAGCATTCTAACTGTCCTGATAGCTACATAACGCTGATGTATTTATAACACACAGGCTCTGCCTGGGCCCCAGAAAACCAAACCTGAACAAATACACTCAATAACCTGGAAGATATAGCTACCCACAGGGACCTGGCTGAAGAGCAGGACAGGCCAGAGCACTTCTGACATGCTTTTTTAGTTCTTTTAGCCGTTAACCAGGAAATTAAAAGGACTAATTAGGCACCTGCCCTGAGGGCTTTGCAGGAGAGCAAAATAAACCTGCATTTTGCCATTCGGTGCCAACAGCACGCACACACAAAATACAGCATTAATAATACACTCACTCTTCACCCCTGAAGACCTGGAGTCTAATTTCTCTTATGAGGAGGGTGTATGAAAACAAGCTCAGTGGTCACTAGCATCAGGACAACTCTACATCATTTGGCACGGTGCAGTCTGTCTCCAGGCTCATGACGGGAACTGTGGACAGAGCCCTCTTTCTACATGTCTGCTTCTAGCCCAAGGGCAAAGAAAATTGGTCACGTTCAAGGGCTAGGGAAAGTAGTCTGTTTGGAGGGTAAGGGCCAGGACACGTCAGGAAAGGGCAACCCAGAAAGGGAACTAAACAGGAGAAAATACCTCTTGGGGTAAAAACGGCGAGGTTAAAAATCAGAATCCACCTCCAAGGAGGTTTCTGATCTTAATTTTCAAATGAGCTTGGTTTGTCTAGAAGGGCTTTCACTGTAGAACACAACCACAGAGACAAGACAAACAGCAGGAAAACAGGGTTTGTAGAGGTCTCATTACTGCTGAAAATGGCTACCACCAAAAAAAGAGAGCACAAACATCCCTGTCTTAACCTGTTCCCAGGAAAAAAAAAAAAGAAAAAACCCCAACTATAAGTTCTCTGTTTCACAGAGAAATGAACAGGTCCCAGTGCCTATCATATAGCACAAGTCTTTGCACTCATTCTTCTTTTGGCCATAATTCATGGTATTTTCTCCCAATAGGTTTCAAAGAAATTATTTTGTGGCACACTATTAGTTTGGGGTAAATGTCTGCTGCAGGACTGAATTGAGATTCTTTTACCTTTTTTTCTTTAATTTCAACAAAATGAAGAATGCAAGGAGTGAGAACTCAAGGATTATAAAATGTAATGGACCATGGACTGGGAAAAGATAGGCATGCGCTCTGATAACATGCTCTATAACATCTCCAAAATACTGTCCAGCATCAAGGATCAAATACAGTCCACCAGCCACCAAAAACCTGTGGTTCTACTTCCTGAGCAGAAAGAGCAACTCCATTAGTTGGTATTAATATTAGGCTCTTACAAGAAGCGTTACCTGCTAGAAAAGGATATGTCATGTGAGCTGTAATCATTATGTCACACTAGCTTCCTCTCATGGCCCTACTATTGTATTTTATCATTCCGGAAGTCATAAGATTTCCCTTGTTTTCTGCCTCCAAAATACCAGGGAATGGAAGCTTAATTCAACTTCTGACTTGAAACTTAATTCAACAAATAATGACACCATGAAGCTCACTAGGGTCCACAGGAATTGAATGCCTACGGTACCAACTGTGCCCCATCACCTTGCAGCCAATAGTTTATATATGAATTAGTATTCTGAAAGACCATAGCTCTACACCTGCCTTTCGCATCAGCGGTGAGAATGTAGTGACAGTAGAATAAAAGACAAAAACAGGCCAAAGTGCGATTAAAGAAGGAACATGAGCCAAAGAACTTCTTGATCCCTGATCCTCACTGTACTAACATAGTAAAGCAAGAAGATTACAGATGTGGTTTTTTTTTTTTTTTAGTCATCACCATAATGACATGTAACACACGCTCCCAGAAGACATACACAGACTCTCAACCCTGTACATGCATCCAATTTATTTTTCTGGAAGAAAAGAGAAAGGAACATGGGTTCCAAGAAGCCCTTTTAGAAAGAGAAGACTGCTAGTAATTAGCAGATGAAATGATGATAAATAACATAGAAATGATGGTTTGTTAAAAAAAAAACCCCACCTATTCTATTGTCAACTTCGAAAAAAATAGTTAATAAATGAAGTTCACCAAAAAAAGTTATTGCCAGTTCAGTTGCCACCCATGACTATACTGTAATATTTAATGTCTCATGAAGCTTACCCTTGCCATATCAACAAGGAAGTTCTCGAATAACTTCCAAATATGGTTACTGGCATAGATTTCTTTCATTTCCACTTCAGTGTCCACGTAACAGTGGTTAACAAAATTAACATAGGCAATTTTTACCTGCAAGAACAGCAAAAACACAAACAATATGAAATGGAACAGTAAAAACCATTAACATGCCATTTTCTGTCTGCAAAAATACTGAACAATAAAGATGATCCTTCAAGTACGAACAAACAACAAACTAACAACAACAAACAAACTAATAACAGTAATAATGCATATGTTCAGTTCTGAAGATTTAAGAAGCACGGCAACAAATGCATTAATGTACTTACTGAAAGATCACATGAAGAAAAATGGAAAGGTTTTGCAAACATTCTTATCCTAACGAATAAAACCCCCACAAAACAAGCCAATAATAAATCTGATATTTAAATGATATTAAGATTACGAGGGCCTGGCTCCAAAGCCAGGAGCTGTCAAAATGCAGGACACCCCTGCACTTGCCAGTTGACTGCTGTGGGTTGATGCCTTGTGACAGGCTTGCCAAATATCAAAAAAAAGGTCTCTAGCAGAGCTGGGACTGCAATCCCTATATTCCCACAATCCTAATGCAGCGCTTGCATTCAGGGTGGGTGTAACTCGGATCTAAATGGAAGAGAAAGGTTGTGCAGCATTGGGACTGCAGCCACAGCAGCACAGGGCTTAACAGGAGGACTGCAGTCTCACTCCTCTCCTGCATTACAAGTCTGCATGTGCACATCATAAAAATGGATATCCAGTGCCTGAAATGTATTTATTAAATATAAACATATGCAGATACACTGAAAATTTCTTGTCACGGTCAAAGAAGAGGAGATAGTTGCATATGTTTAATGCCGTCAGGAGAAAACTCCTGTCAGACTTTTAGGTTTCATTTGTTTGGGCTTTAAAAAAAGCATCTGTTGAAATTAATGTTAGAAGGAACTTTTGAGCAAAGCAAACATTTTTCTTTTTAAGAAAAGAATCAGTTGATCACAAGGGGACTTTTTCACGGCATGGAGGGAGTCTTTACTCCTGCAGGTCCCAATTCTGTTGATATGAGCCACATTTTTCACCAGATAGCCTGCAGAAATCCCTCTGACCGATGCAGAGCACCAGAGCAAGCTCCTTACAAAGACTGTGAAAAGATTTCTTTTGATCACATCAGGTTTGGTGCAAACAAACATTCCCCTTCTGATCAGTGTGAGGTATCGCAGTCCTATGGAAGCATGACTGGTAGTAGCTGCAGAATTGGGCCTCGATATGCCGTGAATAAAAACATTTGCTGGACTGCAACTGAATTTAATAAAATAAGACTTCACCCAAAACTCACACTGACTTCAGCATGGCCACAATGTTACCCATCATTTCCAACAAATTCAGGCAGCGGCAAAACATTGGCTCGACAAACCTTTCAGCTGAGTCTTCGCAGCTACAGCCAGAAGTTATCAGAGCATTAAACTCTGACAGTGGCTGGACAAACCCAGGAAAACAAAACAAGGCGTCTTCCCAAAAAAGCTGACAATCAGAGTGCAGCATAAGAGACAAAGATTTTTCTGTTTAAGAAAATACTGGCTTATCCTTTTTCATTTATTCACATTAACAAACAGCACCTATTTCCAGCCTGTTTTCTGTGCAAATATTCAGCTTGTCCAGATATTATAAATAACAAAACATTTTCTGAGTTTCTTACCTCAGGTGAGTGAATCTTACCTCAGGTATGCAGTCATCATGGGTCACTACTCTCACTATATCATCCAGTGGCAGGAGTGAATTGCACTTGATCTCTGTGTATACATTCTTTCCTTCTGTACAAGCCGCTAGCAATTCCACTAGAGTAACGTGATATGCTAAGGGTCCGCTCTCGTCTGCTCGATCTCGCTCTGAACACATCATTTGGAGTAGGACTGGAAATGATGCTCTGTCGTTGTAGAATATCAACACATCTTCACCGCCATTTATCAGCTGAAAAAGATACCACAAAGTTTTAAGCACCCTGCACTGCAGTCATTTTCTTAATTATTTTGTTCTACCTTTAAGTATGCAAAGACTGTCTAGCTATTGAAAGTGCTCAAAAAAAGAAAAAAATTAGTCTGATGTGGCTTACCCAAATGCACATGTCAAAACAATATCCAAGGCAAACTTCTGCTCTTATCTACATAAGTGCAAATCTGGAATAACTTACCAAGGAGTGAGCTAATGCAGGGTAAATTTGAAGTTTAATTTCTATGTAGCTCTGTGTTTACCTAAGACAGTATGCCATCCTTATTATTCCTACCATCTCAATGTTTGTTTGAAGTTAATTAATTACCCTCACCTCCTATTGTGAGGCCAGGATGCATTATTATCCCTGTTTTATAGATAGGGACTTGAGGTGCAGAGAGATTAAATCTTCTGTGCTACCTCCCACAAAAAGCCTGTGGCTCACCCGCAATTTAACCAACCTCTTCCGCACTCCTGCTCAGCATCAGAAACAAAGGACGATTCTTCCCAACCCGTGCAAATTTGGCAGGTGTTGTCTTGACATTGTCAGTGTCATGCCAGCACTTCCATTTAACAGAAGACTGGTGTATGTGATAAATATTTGATTTTGCTACAAGTGCATTGCTCATCTCAAGAGGATCCAGAGCAGAGGTGGATGTTGGCAGCCCCATCTCAGCAGATCTCACAGAAAAGTTTTGCTCTAACGCTGTTTTGAACCCCCCATATGCTGAATATACCTACTGCCAGCGCTGCTCTGTGAGCTCCAGTGGAGCTGGGACAGGACAGTAGTCCTGTCTTCTCTCCATCACTTTCCTTTTAAGCAGAACAAACGCTCAATGCGGGTGAAAATAAGCTCCCATAAACCCTTCCTAGTGCAGAATACACCTTGGCAGCACAACAGCCATACGTATTTTGTGAATAAGGCACTTGACATATCCAAGTCTATACATGACATGAAATCCTAGCTTACTGAATTCAAGGGTAGCAATAAAGTTTGGTGGAGCTGTTGAGAAATGGGAAAGCAGCAGGAGCAGGAATGAAAATTAGTCTCCCAGAATGAAAAGTCAAGAAAGATTTCATTACATTTTCCAGGGTTTCAACATTTCAAATTTTGAATTTACAACTTTTCTGATTGTGCTTTCCCTGTTTCTTGCTTATTTTTACTTTGACAATTGGATGGAGTGAATTGTGAATTCAGTCTTTCCTGCAATTCCTACTTCTCATTTATCTTTGGGTTTCTAAGATGTTTCTACTCGTGACTTTTCAAAATAGACATTTTCTGGACAATCCACAGTACAGAAAAAAGTTTTTAAAGGGACAAGTGCTTGGGAAGGAGGAAGGAGACAGTACAGGGACCCAGATACCATTAATTTCATTGCACTCAAAAAAAAAAAAAAAAAAAAAAAAAAAGAAGGGGAAAATATGAGTATTCAAAATGTTGGAAAATTGACCTAACTTTTTAATACTGATGTCTGGAATACTATGCCTTTAGGACACTTCACATACAAAATAACAAAAAAAAAATCCACACTGAGCCCTCTGGGAAGGTACATGCTCTGTCACTTTCTATTAAGTTGTTCACCACATTCCCATGGTTATTTTCCACTTGTGTACATTTTGCACAGTGGAGAGGGAAGACGACTCTTTCCAGGTTCCCCCAGAGTTACATTCTTATGTCAAATCCAGACCTAATCTGTACCAGGATTGCTTGATATTTTATCATATCAAGTCAAACTGACCCCTCATCCTTTCGTGTACCTATCACTGATGAATGAGGAAGAAATACCAGAAGATAGTGAACTTGTGAAACATGATGCTGCATGGCGTGCTTGCTACATACTGACTGTGAGGAACCACAAACCAAAGCAGATGATGTTGCATCAGCACAAGAAGAGCTAAGGGGGACAAGGTAATCATTGTAAATGCAAGGACAGAAGAAGATGTCATCCCCTTTCCCCAAGTTATCCACTTCTAAATGTGATTTGTGAAGGGCATCCAAACATTGACCCAAGCAGAGAAAATTATGTCCCTTTAAAAGCAGAAAAGGAAGAGAAGTATCCAGTGTTAGCCAAAGTTCTCACGGAGCATCATGAGCTCAGTGGTGGGGGGAAAAAAAAAAAAAAAAAAAAAATCCCAGCAGCATTTTCTTCCACTAAAGTATATTTTCAATGAGTTAAGAATTCTGTGGAAGTATAATGAAGGTTGGTCAGTATCGGAGCAGCTGTTGATGCTCTGCGATGCATCACTCCAGAATACTATAGGTAATAGAAAACTCTGCTGCCACATTGATCTGGTTCAAAAGTAAATTCTCCTTTCCCTTTTGTAATAATGTTTGCGCTGATAGGCACTGTTCTTCCAGGAACCTCAAAGCATGCTTGTAATGAGAAAAAGTGCCCTAAGGAACCTTTCAGGTCGGTAAACAGCATTACTAGCACTCTACAGACATGGGGACCAAGGATATGAGAACAAGTGAATAAGATTGGGAATGTTCAACGTATTTTATGAAAGTACTCTTTCGCAATGGTGTTGCTCCTTCATCTACATGCACTTTCTAAAACATGTAAATATGATCAGTTTATCCCTTACTCCCAGTAAACAGGAATAAGCTGCAATATACTTCCCGTTGGTAAAAGAAAACACAGGAGTAGTTGAGGCATGCTGTACAGTCATACTCTATCTTGTCTTGTGGTAAATTGTTTAGATGCCCCATCTGGAGGCACAGAAAAAGTTACACCACTTGTTTAAGGTCACAAAGTACATCTCAGTTGTCTACTGAGAAACTGTCCTGACTCCATGGCAAGTTCCAACCATTTGGCTACACTGTTCCCTTTATATTGGATTGCCATTCAAGCGCCATTCAAATTCCACTATTAACATCCTTTTCTGACAAATCATAATTACTTACCTGTAATTTCCTACATTTTTTTAAAACAGATCATCATCTTACCCTCTTTCATCAAAATAGGGGTGCTGCCTCCCCCCAGCAAATTCCTGCAGGACTCATAAATGTCACATCCAAGTTCATTTCGATTTTCATCATGCAGTCAGCTTGAAAATGTAATATGACAATTTATCTTTGCGCTATTATAGGTCAGTAACAAAATGTATTTAAATTGAGAAAAATCTAAAAATCTTGTTTGATGAGAAAGTAAAAACCTACAAGAAGCTGTGGTGGAAGGGGAAAAATCTAAAAGCACAAAGGCACAAGAACTGTTTGAATTATGTAAATCAAAGGCTTGTAATGGATATTGCATGTTAAAACACTTCAGTCAAATTGAAAAGGTTGAGGTGGATTCCATTAAAGGTTATCCATGTAGGCTGAAGCTTTATTTTCTTAATTAGAAGTTTTTCCTCTTTGTTGCTGTGGAACAAAATTTCAGCAGGGTTTAGTTTTGTTCATACCACAACTAGAGCTTATCTCTGATTTCTTTGTGAAGATGTCTCTTAAAAAAAAAAAAAACAAAACAAAAAAAATGCACTTTGTAAAGTAAAGAAAAATGTTGCTTAGACTCTGACCCTACCTGGACTCTTCACCATATTCAACTTTACCCACTTATTAATCTCATTGAACTGTTAACATAATTACAGTTAAATGCACGAGTGTCTGCAAGTTGAAGACTATGTTTGTCATGCGCACTATATATCAAATCCTAATTGCAGAGAAGTCAATTAGGTATTTTCCTAGTAACTTCATTGGCAAAAAGATTTGTCCACAAACCACTCTGTGGAATTTACCGGGTCAGACTCCAAATCTAGCTAGTTAAAGCTAGAGTAGCTGTACTGACTCTCACAGAAATGCTCTGGAACAAAAGAAACAAAAGCAGAAACTAGTACCTAGAATTGTTATATGGTTACATGCTAAAAAATGGTCTACAACACTATTTAGACAAATCCATAAAGGTAAGAGCCTCTTATATGGCAAAACCATGCCACAATATGGCAAGTTTGGTGCGTAAATGGGATCCTAATTTACAAGTACAAGAAAATGAAGGTTTATGTAACTCTGAGATTTCCATGCTACATCATCTACAAATAGACATCTCTGTATCACCATGCTAACACTCATGTTTTCTTCCTAGTAGTTACACAGATGGCCTTACAAAATTAGATTAAACTCCCAAAAGCGTCTGCTAAAATATTCATTATTTGTGATACCGTTTAAAATTCTAAAGCGATGATGCCATTATATCCCATTGGTATCAAGAGCAGAAAAAACAACCTCAAAATACTAGTGTGTTAAAAAGACATCACATGAGTGATTAACATATGAACCCTTCACTTACCTCTGTCATTACCATGTCCTGGCATTTTTTCACGTATTTGCCATCTGCTTTCACAATGGTCTGCAGGAAACGCAGGTACTCCACATGACGGCCGTGGGTCTCAATGCAGTGTACAAAGTGCTGCACCACTCTTTCACTAATTTCATTACACAGAAGGTAATTATTCATGAAGATGTGCCGCATGGTTTCAGCTTCCAGGAGCTAAACAGATTAAAATCAAAACAGCCTTCTAAGAGGAGCAGATTTGTTTTGAGATTGAAAGATTCACAGGACTCTAGACTAGAGAAAGGCACGTTGGTAAAGGGAAACTGGAAAAGTCCAATGTGCACCAGCCCAGTGATTAAGCAGTGACCTTAGGGCCTCGCTTTCATTTATGATGGGATTTCTCCACACTTTCCTAAGAGTACAAAATGGTCCTAAAGTGGACATAAACAAAATCTGTGCCCATGTGGAAGGTGAAGACACACACATACACACACTACACTGCTAGAGCACTCTATAAGGACTTTGGTATACAAGACAACTGAGACCACATTCATCCCACTCACCATCAAACTTTGCATTGAGGCAACCAAATAAGATGATTAGCTACCTCTGGCTCCCTCTGTGGTTGACAGAGGCAGGCATTTCCAGCAGGCAAATCATTGCACATGCAGTCTGATCACTCTCTCAGAGAACATCTCTTTCCACATTAACTACAGAGGGAGTCTAAGGCTATGTTTCTATTGGTGAGTAGCACGGTACAAGAGGAACAGATCTGTAGCAAGAAAGGGATGCTGCTGAGGACCCAGCATCCAGACTTTATGCATTCTGGGACCTTGTGCTTCAAATTGCCTCTAGTTTGGTCCCTTGGACTAAAGGCTCATGAGAGTCAGGTGTACTCCTAGAGTATACCTTTCTGTTTAGTGTCATCTGAAAGGAATCCACACCGAGTTTGCTCCACAATGTGATCAAAAGCACAATAACTGGGATTGATCAGAAGATCATCTTCAAAAGAACGGAAATGCAAGTGCAAGCAGGCTCCATACTTGGCATCTGAGTTAAGTGTCAATGTTGGATAGGATGGAGTCTGGGCGCTAGTCCTCCACTGTGGTCAGCTCAGCGCCTTTGACTAACTTCACAAAAAAAGCATAAATAAAAAATAACAGAACAAATGCTTCCTAATGTACACAGGCCAGGGGTCTACAATCCTAATATTCACACTCTTTCTAATAAAAACATGTTTTGCTCAGTAGATCTGCCACTGAGCAAGGTGTAATTCTATATGAGTGTATCTGTAAACACACACATACATATATACACTTAATTTTTAATTAAACAAAGGGACCGTGACAAAAAGGTTTATTATAAAGGCAACGACTTAATAGAAGATCAAATTTTAGATTATTTGAATCAAATGGAAGCATGACCAACAGAAATGTATGGGTCTGATTCTGCTATCACACAAGCTTCATGAGAGCATAGTCATAGCATCTTCTACCCTGACATAGCCATCTGTGAGTGAGTTAGGATGAATAACATCAGAGTCAAGATAAACATGATGTGATGATGTGACACATGTTCATAGATACTTCCAGCAAACCACACAGGTAAACTTTTTTTTTCCACTTTTAAAACTGAAACATTAAAAACAATGACATAAAGAGAGAAAAGACAGGAGAGAGAAGAGAAGACAATAAGGGAGAAAAGACAAGGAGAGAGAAGAGAAGGCAGGGAGGGCATAATTTAGTGAAATTATTTATTTAGCACTGTCATTTTTCAGCGAGTCCAAATTTACTTCTGATTGTAATATTCTCTTTAAAGTGAAATACTTACCCCCGGAGTTAAGAACAAGTTGAGATTTTTGTGGAGGAGAACTTGATTCTGAGGATTTCCTCGACAGAAATTCTGAAGAAAAGTGTGGGCTAGATTCATAACTTCATTCATCTTTTCATCACTCTGCAGAAAGAAAAGACAAACTAATCAGCTGGGAGTACCTAAACATACTAGTTAAAACTGCACAACGTGAATTCAGCTAGGAACAAAGCAATTCTCCCGAGCCTTTTATAGGGCAGGAATTATCCCTCTGGCAAAAGCAACTGATCCAGTTTTCTTCAGAGCCCATTAGTGGCTATACCTTACTCTGAATCGACTTGACCATAGGGAGTCACAGAGGTAAGGGCACAAACTCAAAGTAAGATTTCCTCATGCATGGTTATAATTTCCTAGTTAAAAAAAGTGCTAAGTGGCTTGATTTTCAGAAAAACCTCTCTAGCCTGCATTGATTTCAAGCTTTTGAAAAGCTTTGGCTTTTATATAGCTACATATAGAAACAGATGTATGTATGCATGTGTGTGTACACCTACACGCATATATATGTTAATACACATACTCCCACACAAATATATGTATAGTTTCATCCCCATCTTATATTCCTCTCATATAGTATTCTAACTATGATTTGATGAACCACCTATACGGACAAACACTATTTTACTGAAGACAGCTGAACCCAGTGTCTATATCATAACATTAGTGTGTAACACTCAGGAAAATGTAGCCCAGAAGAGGTTTTATCTCCTCTCAATGCTTCCTTTAAGATCTAGAAGGATGTGCTCTTTAAAAGGCTGTCTAGATCATTCATTTGTATGTTCAATGCCACTAAATCAGTACAAAATCACATTATCTGCTGAAAAACTTGCAAGTGGAACTAGGTTAGAGGCTTCCACCACAGAAACAAAGAAATTATTTCAGACTTGATCCTTGAAAGCTTTTTGTCCATCTTATGTTTCTACGATAGCACTCAAATCAGTACCCAACAGTGGAATTTAGATACCCTACCAGGAGCTCCATTAAATCAATACTTCTTACTGTGCAGTGACTGCAGATCTAAGGTTTGCCTACTTTAGGAATGGGATGATAGCGCAGTGACATCCAGGTACCTGAGGCAGTAAACATTAAGTTCTTAATAAAACCTGTTCTATGCAGGCAGCCATATTTAAACTTAGGCCCAAACCCATTATTCTTAAGGTAGAAAATGGCATCATCATTTCATGTTTGTACAATAGTTGACTGGATTCAGTTAAAAACAATATTCACATTGATTCTTGGGCCTTTTGAGGCCTTTCCCTTTATTGAGTTCATGTTCTTTACCACTAAAATTATGAGAATAACCTTTTCATAGGGTATCTGCAGAAGGTCCAAGACTACCAAGTGGGCGCCCATATTTTTCAGCAATCGCTGCTGTTGATTCCGACATTTTTTATTCTGAACACAAAGTTTGCTGAGTCGAATCAAAATCTATAAATAAATAAACAAATAAATAAGCATGTAAGCAAGCAAAGAACCAGTCATGTCACACAAAACCAAACAAAAATACATTCTTTCAAAATAATTACTGAATCTACTTGTCAAACAAGTATTTCAAGCAAGTTTCTTAGCAGATATACCAACCTCTTTAACAATATTGTAGTTATTGCTTTTATTGCTGTCTATCTGGGGTTTTTTGGTCCCATCCTGTATTGGACTCAAAATATTTGACTCCTGTAACAAAGAACACACAACAAGTGGAGATCTATTGCAATTTCCTCAACATTAACTAATTATATTTAATAACAGCAAATGAAGAAGTATTACAGCAGTTCATAGGGAACAGATATAACACAGATAATAAAGAAAAAGACTCGTTTATTCTTTATCCACCGGTCCAGTGAGTGAAAAGATTCACATTCAAGTCCTTCCTTTGTTTCAAATTTCCAACATGATTTGAGGCAATTACTCTATGTCTTCATGCTTCTGATCCTCCTAAAAAAGAATACGTCCCTAAATCACAGACTAGATGTCCCAAGGAATTTCGATACTATGAGAATAGGGACCACAAGTGTATTTCAATAGCTGCCACTTGTTCCAAAAATCTCTAATACAGCTGGAAAGATTACAAAGTCTGTGTATGTGAACATTAAAAAGTCTGGAGAAAGAGCTTAAGACAACCTCTGTAGTTGAGGTAAGTAGGGTGGAGTTCTCAGCAGTACAGGAACAAGTAGCACGTGGAAATTAGAGATGCTCCTCCCATGAAGAGGACACTTCTGTCCTTATCTCTGGATGATGCAGGAAAGGATTTAAAAACAAATGAGAACCTTAAGTTAAACTGCAACATCCAGTCATGATGCCGTATGCTCTGGGGCTTGGCTCTTAGAAAGCCCCAGCTGGGTATGATAAATAAGAGAAATCAAGTCAGCAAGTAACTGCCAACACCCACGCACCTTTCCATGCATATCTCAATCAAAACACGGAAGAACATCTACGTAAATACTGCCACTTAGAATACTGGCAGTGTTTTGGTTTTTTTTCTGCTGCCAGCTATGGCAAGCCTTTCTTAACTGGAAACACAAAGAATTGAAAGATTGGACTCTGGATGCTGAAATTATTAAGCATGTAGAAAAACCGTAGCAGACCTTGAGACTGCCTCACAGTATAACCACAAGGACATAAACCAGTGTAACAGCATAAAAAAGAACCAAACAGGTGTGCTTCTGAGTTTCATTGTGTCCTCAAACTTCCTACTGTTTCAGAGAAGAGAATTATGCTAACACACACACGTGCATGCCAATCTGAATGTTTATACCTCTTGAAACCTCTCTCTGAACTTTCTTAGCTGATGGTGAAGATGAGGAGTTCTATAAATCCCATCTGGTCTTAATTTCCAGTGGAGCAAGAACAGCTGCACCACTTGGCCATGGAAGCTGTTTATAACAGTGTCAGCACCGCTGTTCAGCATGGTCATGTTGATCTACGCAACAACAGTGGATTTTTATTTGTTTAGGTTTGTTAGTATGCATGCTGCCTTCTCTCTAGCTGTTTGAATCAATACTTTGGAAGATATTTCAGGCTCTTTGCTATAATTAACCACCCTCCTCTGTTCTGGGACTGTGGGTTAACCAAGATTAATTTACCTGTTACTTGTATCAGCATTCTTCCTCAATCAAAGTAGTTTTATAGTCCATGTGAACTGTATGTCTTATCTGGAAGTGCTGACCAGCATTAAACTGCTGAATCTATCCTTTCTCTTAACAAAATAAAAACCTTTTTATTGAACCCATAAAAGTATGCCAGGGATGTAGTTATCAAGAGATAATCACACCACTGGGATACCAGAGACACTCAGTTGCATATCTTGCCTCGTTACGCCCATGATAGACATTCTCTGTCACACTTTTCCATAGGGGACAGGGAGTCCTAGAGATCGCACTGAGAAAGGTTCTTGTCCGAGTACCCCACCTTTAGGAAATGGTATTTTCTGAAACAGACTACTACTTCTATTCATAAAATTCCTGGGATACCATGCTGCATCAGTCTTAGGATCCTTTCTTTCTAGCCCCAAATGGAGGCCCAGATTCCAGCACTCAGTCCGAGCAGCTCCCCGCTGCTGAAATAGTCTCACTCATCTCAGCAGCACAGCTGCACAAGGCACTAGTCAGTGTCACGCTGGCACAGTTTTGCCCTCCACAGGCTGTATTTACTTACCAGGGGAATGAGGGGCACTCTCAGAAGTTTCAGTTCACAATCTCAACCTATATATGATGTTTCAGGAGATGTTTGTTTAAACATTCCCAGAACGAAAGCAAACTGCCACAGACCAGAAAAGGAAGAGAGCAAAGGGAAATCCAGGCACTTAAGGGTGCTGAAAGTTTATACCACTTGAAACCTCGCTGAACTTTCTCAGCCGATGGTGAAGATGAGAAGCTCTATAAATGCCACTGCACTGTATTCCAGCTTCACCTGAGAGTCCCTTCACTGAGGCTGTCTATTTCTCCTCCTCAGATCTGTGTTTCTGGTGCTATACCACCAAGGCATCCCCCAGCGACAGCACAATAAAGACCACACTTTCCATAGTCCATGGTATCTGTACAGACTCATAACACCCTTACTAGAGATAACCAAGTAAACAGGCTTTATCTGCTTTTCCCTTCTCAAGCAAGGCTCAGCTATGTGAGATCAATTTCAGCATTTCTTCCTAATCCTATACGGTGTCTAATTTATGTCTGACCTAACTCCAAGCACTCTTTCCTATAATTCTGATCTCCAGTTCCTATCAAGATGTCCCTGCATTGATGTAGGATTTGTTGTTTTTCCTGTGGAGAACTCTGGATACTTTATTTAGAAGAACATGGCCTTTTTTCCTACAAATCCCATTTCTGGAGTCATATGACCGCAAAAAAAAAAGTAAGTCTCTAGCCCCAACAGGTTATGATAGAAAGGTGGAAACAATTACCCCAAAAGACTTAGAAGCCTAAGGACAAAAAAATATATTTGATTTTTTGAAACTCTTATGCCAATCTTGCAATGTGCTTCGGTGAGGACAGAAACTTGGACTTAACGTAATACTGTTCTGGAATATAATTTAAGCCCTTGTGCACACTTTAATGTTCTTTGGGAAAAATTAAGCAAATTAAGCACAGGCAAAAGAAGCATATTCCCTAAAAACCTAGAGGTTTATCAAGCTCAGTACTGAATACCCAGCATCCATTCCGAGAAAGCATGGGATCTCACAGGGATGTTTATCTGCTTGAAGCTAGGCACCTGCTTCACACAATGTAGATTATGATCAGCACCTCACCTCTTATGTCTGACTTAAGATCTCAAAGAAAGTATTCACTATCTAAAGTAGTTTTGCCAGGTAAAAACATTTCCTGACTGTTAAAAGAATAATTTAATAGGGGAAAAAATAATGGACAAGATTCTGAGCTATTGTAACCTGGTGCAGCTCTCATGGAATTACCACCAGATGATCTAATCAATTGTGCAGATTACATATTACTGTTCTGATACAATACTCTCTCAGATCTGCCAGAGATAATATTGTGCATCTACTGAAGCACTGCTAATGCATACAGACCCACGGATGCCTCATGGGCAAAAAACACTGAAAATATCCCATTTAGAGAAGCTTCTGTTTCAAGCACATTGTTTTGTCCCCTCTTCCTGGAGTTTCTTTGCTATAAGGGCTCTCCGTAGGAATAAAGAGGATCTTATTACACTTTTAAAATGTATTATAGCTAAAAAACCTTGTAAATATCCTGCTGCAATTCTGTATGCTGTTTCCCCATTACCTTTTCCATTCATTAAATACATAAAGGAACATTTTCTTTCTTACTAGAGCTATGCTTGAGGAAAGAAAGTAGGAAATCCCACATACTTAAGCTCATGAAGTCCAGATTCCTCCCCAGTTCTGACAACACTAAATTCAGCTAAGTTACATCAGAGAAAGAGTAGGACCTACACTGTCCCAAGAAATGAGGATTCTCCCTTGAAGTGTTGGATTTTCCCCCGTATGAAGCCACCTAAAATCTGCTTTCCCATCTGAAAGGCCAAGTGTACGTCATAGATATCTGCAAACATCCCATCTCTTCTCAATGGCTCCTACTTTTCCTCAATGCATTGGCTTCACAATGCTGTATAATCTCCACTTGCCTTCCTACTAAGCTTCCCCTGGTGGCTCCCTTGCCCATTTTTTTGCCACAAGGGAAGACTCTACCACGGAAGAGAATAAGGAAAGTGCTGTGTCAGAAATCGCAGTTGTTCATCTCTCCCCACTTCCTCTGATGAAAGTGGAAAAGTGGGAATAAATATTGGTGGGAGAGCCTGCTCTATCTACTGTTATGCCACAAACCTCAACCATAGCAACTCTTGCAACACTTTGCATTTTCTTAAAGACTCATACTGAAGTTAGGTGATTACATGAGGACCTCAGCTTTCACTGAAAAACAAAACTTAAAAAAAAAAAAAAATCAATTAAATTTTAAAAAAATCAGGTCTTTGTGGTTTGATTCAAGTTCTAAAGTTTCTCAAATCACAATATATCCCGAGAGTGTGGTATGACAAGGGTCAAAAAAAAAAAAACCCAAACGTTAGTTCACCTACAAAATCTCAATATTCTTAGGTCAGTCTTATGTTTGGTGGAGAGTGGAATTACTCAAGAAGTTTGAAAATATGGGTTTGATTGTGCTCCTCTCCCCTAGTTGCAGGAACAGATACTGTCTACTCCTTCTTTCTTCCAGCAAGTCAACACAACTGCCAACATGTGATCCCTAGATTACTTCCTTGGCCACAGAGTGATGCCGTACACTGTGGCTTGCTCGCTAGCCAGAAAGGAAGGCAGCTCTGTGACCTAAGAACACAGTTACTGAAAGCAGTAGGAGAGAATATTGAAAACATTGATAAAAGAGGTTTTATTTCCTATTATGTCTATTCCTAAAGCTCAGTCAGAATACTGCACATTCTCACTTTGCTACTTTGATTAACCAGACCACAAAGTTGTGATTGTTCATTAAACTACCTATCAATATTGAAACAATTCTAACAGCAAAGGCTTTAAACCCACCTCTATTGGCTCTTCTCCCCCTTTGGTTTGATTGTCGCCCACCTCTCCACTCTCATAATTGCTGCTTTTCTCAACCCACAATTCTGATTTTTCTACAGTCAGACGTAGCTGATCAAGATCAGCCTTGATTTGCTTGTAGTTATCAACATCTTGATTAGACACCAGCAACTGAACCTGGAAATACAGAAAATTGTAAAGCTGTTACAGCAGTAGCACCAGCACTTATGTCTGGGTAATTTGCTTGACAGTTTCCATTCTAAGCCCCTCTTTTCAGGTGCTTTATGTAACCTTCCCTATAAAATTGAAACATGGCACACGCAGGCTTTTTAGCCCCCATTCATCGAAAACCTTTAACAGAGCTGGAGACTGTAGATGCCCCAAACAGGATAGTTATAACATTCACAACATTCTCTCACCTTCTTTAATACACTGCAAAACATTTTCAGCACAAGCACAGATTTACAAGCTCTTAAGTTCTATGCAGAGTTAGCTCTGATGCACTAATTACGATCCTCATGGTATTAAAACAATACAGTTACATGGTATTAAAGCAATACAGTTAGAAATAGCTTATCCCATCAGCACAGTACTTCACAAGAAAAAAAAATGATGATATGACAAGGAGTCAGGACATCCAAAGAAAAGTCAGAATGGCCAGCAACTGTAATGATCACCTACATCACCATAATCAAATATTGAAAAATAACACATTTTAACACTGTTAGGCCAGCTTAGAAAAACTTGTTTGAATATAGCTCACAAACTGACTTTCAGGTTCATGTAATTTCCCACCATCTATGTGGTTGCCTCTTACTAAGATTAATCTCACTTTTTCTTTTTTTATAATGCTCAAATTATCTGGGGTTTTTTCACTGTTATTTGTAGTTCTTGATTTAGCATGATCTACACATTTCCTTTCTTCGTAATGCTCTTTGCGCTAATAAGATTATTAATGAAGATAATATTCCAAAAAACTAACAACAATCTTTACAGTAAATCAATAAGCACTATTAAGAAATCACACTTATGTAAAACATTAAGGTCACATGGCAGACAAGAACACTGATAGGGACATTCTTTTTAAAAAAAAAAAAAATCACTACATGCAGGCAAATATTCACTATCTTGTAACATAAAATTTTCATCGTCTTCTCTCTTAGCTTGGTAAAACCTTGTTATTTTACAGAATTTATGAATGCTGCTCATCCACAGACATTCATATTCCATGTTCTCTACAGTCTTTTTTGTTTATTTGTCAATTAGCCTTTTCCATCCTTTACGAAAACACGTTAAGCTACTCAGTCCTTGCTTACCTGGGAATAACAGCTATTTATGCAACTAACCAGCACGGCCTAGCTTTAACAATCTGATGGGAGGCCATTATGCTACACTGCAAAAATATTAAACAAAAGCTTTCCAGGTCTTTATCATTCATCTGTTTTTAAACAAGAGAAACCTCCACATCTTGCATAATGATGAGACAACACGCTATTAAACTCCTGAAATAAGCATCAGATGGTTTTATCAACATATGTTATATAGGGTTACGTAACAGAGATGTCTCTGTCATCCAGCCCCATGACATCAGATCTCCCCATCCTAATCCACTGACACATGGAGCCTGCACATGCACCGTTATCAAGCAGAAAGAATAAAAGCTGAAAACAGGCTTGGCTCTATTACTCTCTTCCTGTTATTTGGGCATATCTGTATCATGAAGCGGAGCACAATGCAAAGACACCTGAATTAGAACTAGAAACGCCACATGAATACCAAGAGAGCTTTATACCCAGCCTAAGTAGCCCTGAAGACAGGAAAGTCTTATTGCTGACACCGGTACACTGCTTGAAGAACATGAGCTACTAACTCTGTCTCAGAGGGATCACTACATCATGTCTCGCTGTGAGATGCGGGTGTCCCAGCTGTCACCACAGACCTACGTTTTCAGTAATGGATGCAATGCCAGAAATAACTATTTCTGGGTGCACAACTATAATATACACTAGCACATATGGTCAACTCTAATGAAAAAAAAAAATCTCTGCTGAATTTGGACCTCTAAGGAAATAACACTGTCAAGCTACAAACAGCAATTTAGGTAAGTAAAGCAGCCTTTGGAAAGACTTTCCCCACAGTCAGTTTCCTGGAATAACGCTATGCCCATCCATACCTGTTTAAATGCTTGCAGAACTTCTGCTCTCTGGCTGAAGTGCTTAAATAGCAGGTGCAGAGCACCTGAGAGCAAAGGAGGGTAGTCATGCATGATGAGGTGAATGAGGACCCGTAAAAAAGTTCTGCCCCCTTCATCATCAAGCTGAACTGCATTCTTCTCCTTTCTGCAACAGAAATGGGAAAAAAGAACCAAATAAAGTAAAATAAATAAGAAAAAATAAAAGCTTTTGACATAAATATGCCTGTACACACAATCTTCATTTGACAGAGCTCTTAAAACCAAATCAAATACGCATCAGGATGTAAATTATAAACATCATTTTAACATATTTTATAAGGACTTCAATCCTACAATTATATGCTGTTGCAGCAATCTTGTAGCAGAACGGACACTATGGAATGAAAGTAAGTATGTATGAAATGTGTCAAATATTGTGATTAAAATCCATATTGCAAAAACATTCATTTATGTCTGGGATAAGTTATGCCAAGCTCATCTCCAATCCAAATTAATTGAAGTAAACAGCATTTCATCAGAGATTAATTTGGCTCTTTCCTTTTCACTCCTTCCCTTTTCAGCTGCTATTAAAATTTCATTTAAGTAAAAATAAACTCAAAAATAGTAAGAATTGCCAAAAGCATCATATTTCTGGAATCATATTTATAATCTGGAACGGCAGAAAGCAGATTTACACTTAACATATCAAAGCAGAAATTATGTTTCCAAGAAACCATTCAGTCTCTCTGTTCATTTTAAAGATGCAGATGCCAAGGGCTGTGTGTTATTTTACATTATGGGAGTTCAGGGAGAGGACTGGAGGCATTGCTCTCACTGGTAAAGATTGAGAGTGCGTAAGGGACTGAGAGAGGAAAGATCAGAACGCCCATATTGCGGATCCTTCTCCCTAGCTCCAAGAAAAATTTAAAGTCTACGGCCTTGTCTAAATGGAATTCATTTTTACTGGTATAATTATAATTATACCCGTAAAATTAAACCAATATAGTGATAATGGTAATAACTCTCCAGTGTGGATATTTTCCGTTCTTTTTTTTTTGTTGTTCACAGTGTAGCTGAAACCACTTCCAAAACTCTGCAAGCATAACTTTTGATCTACAGGCCTCTGGTGGTCCAGAAGATCATGGCAAGTGGTCCACAGTTGATTTGAGGAATCATATGAAAGAGATTATTGTTGACATAACTTTCTTAATAAGTTCAAAGACAAGGTGCAATGACAACTGGTTATGTAATCTATGGGAAATACTGAGGGTCAACAGTAACCTACTGATCCAAGAAATCTGGGGATACAGCCATAAGGTACACCAAGAAAAGGTCTTTCTTTAAAAGTACCCATGTGAGGCATTATGAGAGAAATAAATAATTAGTGTGTTTTAGCCCAATACACTGGTACGCCATTCCCCAGCTGCCTTTGGGAACTGGGGAAAGAAAAACTTTCTACTAACTCTTACAACTAAGAGGGGGGTCATTTCCAATCCCATGACCATCCATACCCACTGGGTTGTTTGCTTATTTGAAATTCAGGTCTTTTCTGGCACTTTTCTGTTTATGTAATAAGTAGTTGTCAAAGGAAGAGAAAGAGGTATGAAGACACACGTGGAATAAACAGAGATCGTCCATGAGAAATATCAACGTGAACAAAGTGATTAATATAGAGAGATAAAACTTCAGATAAAATACCTGCCAGCAAACATGGTTTCAGCCTGAGCTGCAA
The DNA here is from genome assembly GCA_035582835.1 of Phoebastria nigripes. Lineage (NCBI taxonomy): Eukaryota > Metazoa > Chordata > Aves > Procellariiformes > Diomedeidae > Phoebastria > Phoebastria nigripes. Next base: position 231,070 of record JAYKAV010003042.1, on the reverse strand, counting down.
TTTCATCTATGTCAGGAACAATTGCTGGAAAACAATCAAAATAAAAATAAATTTTAAAAAGCCAGTAATGTTTAATCTGCACAGCAAAAAAGAACTCTGTTCCTCTTTAAAGAAGATGTTATCAAGTTATCAAGGAACTACACATTCCTCAACTAGGCAAAATTCGCTATCTGCAAGAGTAGTAGGGAAGAAACAGGACAAGGGGCAGAGTTAAACTGTGTATTACTATTACTGAGGGAGAGCCAAATTGTAGTGATGAACTAGAGCCCTATGGTGCCAGGAGTTGTACAAACCACCACCAGTGACCCATAAATGACAGAGAATATGAAGCTTACTTTTTGTTTTAGATGAGCCAACCCCCACAAAGCAGCTAAATGAGACACATGAACTTTAGAATATTTATCATAAGCCAAATCATTTACCACACCATCATTTTGCTTTAGAATAGCTTTAATATACCTTACTACTTAAGACTTTAGTACTCCTTAGCCACCCCCCTCTTATACAGCACCACCAATTAAAGCAATTCTCCCCTACTTGAAGGCAGTCACACAGACAGCTGTCAGCCTTTGGAGCACTTCTGTGTGCACGGGAACGCTCCCTGGAAAGCCACTCCATTCCCATACCATATTCACCTTGCTTAAATCTGTCCTCATCCAACCTCAATCATTTTTTCATGATTTACCCTCCACTACATTTGTCATCGTGCAGTGTTTTGGGAAGAGTACAAATAAGAGAATAAATTCTCATCATGGGAAAAAGGAATCACATTTTTGTTAGAGGAGGACAGGCCAGCAAAAATCTTATTTTTATAGGATTCCTTAAGATTTTCATTTTTCCACAAGCTTTTCAACTTTAAGCAGCATGCATCTTTCTGGTGTAGTTGAGTTCATTGTTTGCAGTAGCCTACACAGAATTATTTTACATTGCAATACAATAGCAACATTTACCTGAGGCAATCCCTGGTGTGTCAGGCGGGGATGTTGTAGAGCTATCAACGTTTTCATTGTTTTCCCCAAACTCCCTCTTATAGATAGACAGCATGTAGGATATTCTATAGTCCAGTCTAACACTGAGAATAAACTAGAAGAAAAAAGTTTAAAATAAGACTTTTCTTCTGCCTTTGGTAACACGGGTTAGGATTTTTCTATGGTGGAACGTATACGGATACACGGTTATTTTAAGTACATATGTCCACTACAAAAACAGAATCCATTACACTCATCAGTTTTCTATGACTTCTTTCTTCCCTCTGACCATCCTGAGACATATTGAACTCTACCCTATCAACTGCTGAATTCTAAGCAGCAGACTGGATTTGTCCAGGGGCTCCAGCACGCTGCCTTGTCCTCACTGCCTGCAAGCCAGATTAGTATATTCAAACCCACGTTAAATCCAATTACTTCATATTTCAGCTGGAATTCTAATGTCCCATGAAGATAAGAAGTGGAGTGGGGTTGAGAGTAAAGACGACAGGCTCAAGGCTCACACTCTCAGATGCCCGACAGCCAACAGCACTGGTGCTGCAGTAACTCCAGGCTCCCATGGAGTAAAGCACAAGCCTGGTGGTGTCTTTTGCTATGCTGCTAGCAATCAGCTGAGGATGTGAGGAGCAAACAGCATTTCCTTCATGAGCTCCTAGTAGTGTTGCCAGCATGCAGCAAAAAAAAAGTTTGGCTTTAGAAGCTGCCACCGTAATGGTAGTAGAGATTTCCCCCTCACTCAGTGCTCTGCTTTCTTCTACTTGTTGGTGCCTTTTGTTCCTAAGCTGTGAAATCGGAAACTCATACAGGAAAAATCCTAATTCAAAGCTGGAAGTGCTGCTTTTATTTTGGAATAGTGAGGAAAATAACTAGACTGGAAACATTAGTACCAATTTAAGGACTGACACATATACCTCCGACACTTCAACAACTGACTGCCCATCGACTGAGTTTCAGTGTTTCCCACACTTACGCTCCTTGCCCACAGTAAATGCAAGCATACAATGAAACAGGTTTAAGATCATTCAACATATTTTTCGATCAGTGGGGATGAAAGCACATGTTATGTTACCAAGACTCAGGCGACAGGTGATGCATATGGTGGCAACCTGTTTCTTCGATCTCTAACTAAAGTCAGACAAGCTTCCCAGACCCAGAATACTGTAATAGGACTATACCATCTAAAAGCAAATAAAATACCAGTTTAAGAAACAATATCTTTTCTTTAAAATCTTCAAACAAAAAAGAAAAAAGGCAGGTTTATTTTGGTTCCATGACCAAGTTACCCTATAATTGTACAAGTAGGATTTTTAAAAATAAAATTTTCCCAAGTCCCCGCATAGTCAACTAAGTCTATCAGGCCATCTGTTTAATTCTGGCTGATGGCAGAATGGAAACTCTTAAGTAAAAAATGCCTTTACTTAAATGAATAACAGGATATATTGAGAATTAAATTATTATAAACTGAAATATTTCTTAGAATAGAATAGTTTTCATCACCATTGTACTAGCTATGCATGATAATACAATAAATCTAAAATATTCTTACTCGCCTTTTAGGGTAATAGCACAGTAATGAAAAGTAACATGATTTAAATTAATCCTCCTTCATTGCATATTAAACGAAACTGAATTATTTTGTATTTCTTGTGAACTAAGATCATATATATGCACATTTACTGTGATTCACCCAATTTATGACAACTTGCTAATCTGCAGTAATTTGACCATGTGACTAAACCATAACTAACAAGCCACTGATTAAGTAACAAATTAGGATTAAATGCTCTCCAATCCCAGGTGCTCTTGCACTGGACGTGCTGTGAAAAAGGAAAGGATAAGACAAAATGTGATTCTCTTGCCTGTGAGCAGATAGGGAATGCACAGGACAAGGCTGGTGTCCTGGAATCATCCTCCTAGGCATCAACCAGTAGAGAAAGACAGTATGGAGAGAAACTCAGTCAAAAAACAAATGTAAATGAGAAGCAATACACAGGAATGGTATTATTTAGGTGATATAACTTCATAACACACTGTCCTTCACCATAAGCCTTAAACTAAAGGAGGTCTGGAACCAAAGTATGCAGTATTGCAGATACTCTAACAATTGATAGTCTTTCAGATGACTAGTAATTAAGGTAATCTAAATAATTTTTAAGTAGTCAGAACAAATGGAATCCTTCAAAAGTGACAATGGTACCAACAGATCTGCAGAATTTATAGAAAACACTGAAACATTCCTTCAGTGCATAAGTATTGCAGAAACTGGGATTTGATATACAGAACAAATGTGTGCCACTTCACTTACTAATAGCACAAACTGAAAATTATATCTCAGGAGGCATGCTTGTGTCATATAGCTTGTCAGTTCAGCTGGCAGAAAATCATAGCAGCCCACAGGCTATTCTCAATCTAACAGTGGAAACCTGAAATGGACTTCAAAAGTGTGTGGCCTTGCATGACTTCAGCGGGTCTAGGTCCAACTCTGCCCTTCCCCAAACTACTGTAAAGGAAAAGTCAAATACTTAAGTCAAATAATCTACCCCAGTGTAAAATGAGTGTTAATGAGACTGGAAACAGACATACTGTCTTCAGAAAACATTGGTGAGGCAGATTAAAGGACAAGTTCTGCCTTTTCACAGTTATAGTGACAGAGTTTCTACAGCATCTAGTTCCTTCAGAAGTGAAGTAGGTGTAACAGAGTGAGAACCACAACTGTACAATTGTTCACAAAGAGGAGTATTCTTCCTCATATCGGTGTTATTTTTACAACGAACAGCCCAGTGAATAGTAAGAATGTAGGTAACAGAACTTGCCGCTATGTGAATAAGTAAATAACTGTGAAACGACTGCGATGTAATATTCCACCAATCATTCTTACCTGCAAAATCTCAATGATTTTCAATTTGGTGTCCATTACGATCACATCTTCACTGTCTGAGGTACTGGCTTGCTTGCTTGGGTGAATGCTTGGCTGTACATCAGGGGCACTGATGGGAAATATAGATCCTCTGCTCAGCACCATTTGGGTCATCATCTCTCCTACGCCATGGATGGTCCTCATAACATTGTTTCCTATGCATTAAACACAAACACGTATGTATTTGCCATCAGTAAATCTTGCTTGCAAAGCTATATATCACACATACACCTATGTTGTCAAACCCCTTTACAGTCTTAACAGGCATATTGAAAAATAAGTTCTCAATTCCTGATCAAAACTCAGGAGAAGGAATTCATTCAAATTACCAAAAGGTTTGGGGACAATTTTCTACACTGATTTTCCAAGAGATCATTTGTTACAGGTCAACAGATGGAAAAGATGCCAAAAGCTTCCCACAGCTCTGTTAATATGTTCAAGAAATCATAAAAAGTAGAGCAAAAGGAATCTTAGTAGTTGACCTAATCTATTCCTTTGTCTGAAGGCATATTATCTACATCTAAGACCATTTCGGAAAGAGGTTTGTTTAACCTGTTTTTAAGAATATTTAATCGTTGCATATCCCACATTATACAGCATCCCTAGGCAAGCAATTCCAGTACTTGACTATGTTTATTGTTAGAAAACATTTATTGGTATTTCACTTATATCTTCCATTGCTGCAGTTTATGACCTTGCTTTGTAGACACATGGGAGGAGTTAATTTTCTGTGCCTACTCCCACTGATGTCTTCTCCATGGCAACTGGACATAATATACACACTTGACAATAAGGTTGGTTTTGGCACTGCAGAAGCTGGAAGGAGACTATCCAAGTATCTTATGTGTCACACTAAGAAAGAGTAAAGATTTGAGGCTGTGCAAGTCTGATCAATCTCTGTATGTGGTCCAGATGACAGGCCACAAACCAAAGCCAACTGACAAGTAGCCAACCACCCCTCTTCAAAAAAGTCCCAGGAGAAGGTCATGCCCTGAAGGCTGTCCTGAAGGTCAAACTAGTATCTGTAATCACAGTGCTCTTCATAAGTTATATCTGGGAAAAAAATTAATTTTACACTCATGTGGCAAAAAACTTTAGTTCAGTCTAGTTGCAATGGCAGCTATCACTGATGCCAGTTCAGCAAAATCTACCAAGAAATACCATCTGTTCCCATAGATTATACTGGTCTTTCTTTATAGTGAATTTTGATATGAAAAGCTTCTCAGTGAATCAATTACTATCTTCTTCCAAAGAAAGAACAAGAGTATCATGCTACCTACGTACATGAATTAGTTTTCTTTCTTGCAAAGCACAGATCTGAATGAATGGAGGAAAGGAAGGGAATGATAGCATCTCTTCGCAGAAAGAGTGCCAAGACCTAGACTACACTAACGGCAAACAAAAGAATGGAGGAAATGTAGCTTTGCTGAGGTAAGCCTGAATAGTTCTTGTATGTCTTTTAGTACACTTTAATCACCACAAACTGACAAGTTTTACTCGCACTGAAGAGACCCTCTTCCCAGATAATCTGCTGTAAAAAGCCAAAGCTATAGTTTATTTTGTTAGCAATATCCTCCTCTTATGCCCTTCTTTCTTCAATCCACAGAGCTCAAGTACTGCACACAGGGAAAGAGGATGCCTTCAGCCCTGACTTTAAAAGGAAAACACACAAAGAATTTGCTTTTTCAAAGTGAATGAGGCAGATTAGTGTCACGTTTGAGGTCCCATTCGGCATCCAGTCTGGTGTGCTATCAGTCTGAATTGGTCTTTTGAAAATAATACTTCAAGTCCCTACAAAGTGGGGGAAAAAGTGTATTTCTGACTTTGCGTGATGTTAGGAAAAAAAAAAAGCTAGAAGTCAAACTAAGGGCTAAATCCTCACATTAGGCAGGCACAGAAAGGTCTCCTAACTGCTTACACCAGCATAAAGCAAATAAAATCATTCCAAATACCCTTCTTGCTGCAAAATGAAAATGGTGCATTTTCCTTTCAAACCAAATAAAACAGCTGGGGAATAACATAGTATGGTAGTGCTAAACATTTATTTGCATTGACCATCATTCAGTACACCCGTGTAAAGCTAGATTACTAAGTGGAGGACCTTCAATCCTTAAAGTAGCTTCAGTTAAGCTACCTTTTTGCATCTTCTTCATCTTCAAACTGTGAAATAAATGACCTCATTCGTATCACCCTGTCCTTAATGCTGACTGATAAGCCCACAACAGGACCTACAGGTTGTGCAGCTGCTTCGTGGCCTGTAATACCTCTGCTCTACATCTCAGTTGAGAAGTCATCATCCTCTCTCTCACAACATGTTTTCAAAATCCCTTTCACTCAGTTGTACAAATAAATAGAGGCACTGCTATTTGGAAAGCTCAGGAATTCTTTATAAAACAAATTGAGTCAGTGGGGTTACCAGCTGATAATTAAACCACTTAAGTCTAAGACAAGTCCAGAAGATATTCTTCTCGAAAACTAGATATAACTGCAGTTTGTCCCAAATGAGGCAGAAGAATTCCACTTTATCTTGAAAAGTTCCTGCCTACCCTTCAAGACTGAAGTCCACTTAGTGTAAAGTTAACAAAAAAGGTAGTTGTCTTTTGGACAAGGAGTCAGACAAAGTCTTGGGTGGACCTCATGTTCTTGGAGAAAGCAAGCTGGGATTTTGCCTAGAGCATACATCCTGCTTATTTCTCAGCTATCACTGGGGTGCTGCACAGGCAGTGCAGGGGATGGGATTCAACTCCCTCCGTGACCAAGGAATTAGTCACTCTCTCTGCATTTCAGGACCACCTCCATAAATGAGGAGACTACTTTCTCCATCTCTAAAAAGGACAGTGAGAGGCCTGATATAACAAAGACTGGGAGTTACTCAGCTAATGTGATGATGAAGCCTATAAAAGTACCTAGGAAATAAAAAGAAATGAGATGACTGCTGTCCTTTCCCCCTACCCGTGGAACACCAGTGGTAAAAGATGGTACAAACCAGTGAGCGGTAGCTATGAAGCTGCTTCCCAACAGCATTGGTAACAAGGATAAACCCTGTGTCCACAACATTGCTTTACTATTGACCTTCATGCGACTGATCTGAACAGCTAGAGGCAGGAAAGCAAAGGAGGATTAAGGTGGTACTTATTATCACTGCCATTTCAAATTGTATTTCATTAATGCATAGGAAAGGATTTTAGTGAGAGAAAAGTCTACTTAATCCAGTTTAGTATTTACAGCTGAAATGGGTAGTGACTCAATACTGCATTATTTCTGTCAATAACAGAAGTGAGACAAGGTGTCATGGGTAAACCCATCTTGGAAAACTTTTTAACTAACTGCATGATGCTGACTATTATTTTTAATTAACTCAGAGCAGACTTGGGGAGAACATTCCCAGAGTGAAAATAATACAGCAACTGGAGCAATTCAGAAAAGGTACTTTAACAACTATGTTTTGTAGGGTGCTGATGAAATGTAACCATCTTGTAGGAATAGACAGCAGTCAACCAGCACCACCATTCATGGATGGCAAATGAAGCAGCTGACTGGGTCTCAACACTGGGAGGAACTGCTCTATCCTTCGAAAGAAGCCAAGAAGATCATTCATGTACATAAAGAGTGGGCAGCAGCTTCTCTTCCAAAAGATCCCCCAGTAATCAGCACTCATGGTGCTCAGTGTTATCTGTCCAGCCTTGGAAGTCTAGACCATGTTAAGCATGGATTTACATCTGTCACTCACAAACATCAGGGGCCAGCAGCACTCTTGCTAGTGAGTTGTTTCTTCTTGCCATGCTTTTGTGTTCTCTTGGCTTTAATACAGTTATCTCAGCAGGAAAGGGTATGAGTCTCTGAGGTAAGGCATGCATAAAGGTTACTGTGGCTTAAAAAGTGACTGACTGCATGTCAGCTAAGCCTGCAACAATGCAAGACAAAATACACTGGCTCAATAAAAGAGATTTAAGTTCTTAGTATGTATGCACACAATGACTAAAATAACAGAGCTCTGATCTTAGTTACAGCTCCAAAGTGCTTCCTGAATACCAATGCCCAAGGGAAAATTGACTTACTGCCTCAGTTAGCTAACTAAGCTAAATCAGGGGAGATAGCAAGTAGATGTGAACCCTGGTTACTTTTGTGTGCATTTTGCTAGACATAAGTGAAGAGAAGCCTGAGCTGTGCTTTCATATGGTACTGCCACCCTTAACCTGCTGACCTCCACCATTTGTTGTCTTTGAGGTCAAGGTATTGACATTTACATTATGGCTGAGAAGTGTGGCAGGGAGAGAATGGTCATTGCAATGTTGTAAGGTGCTAGTGTGTGCAGCCAACCACTTCTCTCACCAGCAAACCACTGCAAAAGTGCTCAAGGCTGTGACTTTGACCAACAGAGGAAAAAAAATCAAGGCAATCTCCATGAATCTTCTTCCATTTTTCCCATTTTCCCTTCCTCTCCCCAATTCTTCCTCTCTGCTCCTCCCTCTGCCAAGACAAGTCAGATGCCAAGAACCTTCCATAAGCACTGGACCCATCAGAAATGCCTCCTGTTGAACGTACAGTCTCACAAGGTTAGCCAATGGAAGAGTGAAATCACCGTACGCACAGGTGCTAATTTAAAGGAGCTGCAGATTGACAGGCACTGAAAGAAGAGGAAAGAAGAGAATGCTTGTCGTGTTTTGAAAAGACAACTGTGTATCTCCTTTTCATTACTTTTTATTACAGTGATCACAACTTCCTAATGAATATCAGTTTCTGTCACAAAACTGTAGCACATAATCTCATACAATTTGGCACAATTGAGAACACAGCAGCCTCTCTGAGAAGAAAGACTTTTCGGAGGAGTCAATTATGGGAAAAAATAACAACCACCCAAGTAATCGAAACGGTGGATAGTTTGACACTTCATTTTCTACATAAACATATTTTCTTGATAAGTCATTTACTGGTTGCGAAAATTCTAAAAGCAGAATATAAAAGTAAACAACAATCTGCTATGTAATACAGTATGGATGGTAAGTGACAAAATACCATATTCAGAAAGAAAAACAATTGTCAAAGGCAGCTGGCAATTCATGCCTTTTCTTCAAATTGTTCCTAGCCAATTGCTATGCAGTGTCCTCAGTTTGCTCTCCAGTACCCACAACACTGTAGGTATTTCACAAATAGTGCAGAGAACCGTGTGGCAGCTAAATGTGAATACACAATGGACAGCCCCAAAGGCTGGCAGATACCCTTACAGCGAGTAGCCCTCCACAGATATCCCCAAGACACCATGGAACTGACTTGCAGCCTTGTTTATTTAAAAATTAACTATATGCACCTGATCTGGTCCCTAGTTGCCACAGAGGGACAGAGTCTGCTCTTGCTAACATTATTGTTCAGTCTTCCTCAACACAGATATAGGAAAGATGGATTCCCAGGACTCAGTTTTCAAAACTGCACAGCCATTTTTAGCTCGAACAGTTTTCCACAGTGCTCATCTCTCTCCTCACAAATGTAAAAAGTGCCTTTTCAAAAGGATTTTAACACCCAACAGCTCTCATTAGAGACTGGAGAAGCTGGATGCTCACTGTTTCTGGAAACTAAGCACCTAAATAGGAGCTGACATATGATGGCTTCTTCAAGAAATCTGGTACTTAATGACCAGAAAAGACAAATGTACATGTATCCACTGCTCCAACAACTTTCATTAACCTGTCCATAAAGGCCCAATACATTGTTCAATCTTGCTTATATTAAAAGGCTGGGGGGGGAATGAGACAAATCAAAGGTTTTGCAAAAACATGGCATTTCTCGCATTGTCTCTGTAATTATTAAGTTATAAAGACAACTCTCCGATGTCATCAAACCTGAGCATGCTTTTGACTAGGACACCTGACGCTTCAACTTCTTCCGAACACCTCCTAGAAAACAATTCCCTTCCAATGTAGCAGGCCACAAGCCAGACAGCATGTGCTACCAACATACTTAGCCCCTCCCTGCCATGCCAACTCCTTTCACCACAGCCTTTCAGGCCTCCTTCCCCATCCACAACCCAATGAAGTCCCAAAGCCTTCTCAGCCCTCCTCAGCCACTCTCATTTCTCCCATGAAATTAACTTTCACCAGCTGTAGCCCTGGTGAGGCAAAACTGAATTTTGCCAGTGTGCTGGGGAAGCTTTAGGCTGGTTGCCAAGCTCACTGCTACATTAGGAGACATCAGGCATGTTGCTCAAAGTCCAAAACTTTTACCACCATCAAAGTCAGTTTTCAGCAAAGCTGACCTTGTCTCAACCCATGCCTCAGTGTAGGTGTATTGCACCAGGTTTTAAGACAGTACTTATAACAGCAAGTCACTTTCCCGATGACTGCTGAAACAGGAGCCTTGACTCCAAACGGCCTTGACTTTGTGGATTTCAGTGAGACCTATACTACTGCTCCACCATAAGCTTCTTAAAGTTTCAGTGCCATCTTAAAGCGTGCAACACTGCCAATTCCTGGGGATCCTTTGGCAGGGAACCGTATGCGCAGCAATGTCTAGTTACCAAGGGCTAAATGAAAAACCCAATGGCAGCTTTAGCTCTACATTTCTTTGCCTTTGTTGATTTGGCTACATTGCCTCATGCAATTTAATTTTTCTGTGTGAAAAGTTATAGCCATTTTTAAGACATATAATAACAACACTTCAGTACCTAAAGGAACACATTTTATTTCAAACCGTTTAGAGCTATATATTATTTGCCAGAAGCATTAAGCCTTACAGCTCTGTTTGTGAAAGAGGTATTAATTTTTACAGGTTTTCTACAGAATTTGCTCATAAAGGCTGCAGAACCTACCATAAACAGGCCAAGAATCACACTTCATTTCTTCATTAAACCATTTTTCTTTGCTTAATAACTAGCTGACCTCAGGTAAGCCTCACAGAAAACCTGATGCATGACATTAAGGGCAGAAGGTGAGGCCACTTCTACAGCCCTCAGAACTAATGAGGCACAACAAACAAAAAACCCCCACAATATGCAATGCACATACATTTGCTACCCACCCCCTGAGTGAATCTGGCCACCCCAGCCTCCACTTACTTACAGTATATCCACAAGCCCTCCCTTTTTGCATAGAAACCTCACTGCTGCCCAGCCATGGTGAAACTCCACCAAACTTCACCTTCTCCTGACATTCTGCAGGTTCTGTTGATGTTGCCTATCCCCAAAACCACAAAGCAGTGTCAAAAATACAGCTTTCATGCCATGGACATTAGACGAAGCAAAAAATACGTACATCAGCATGCTGGCCTTGAAAGTAAAAAGCATCGTGGGAATCAAGCCTTCTAGCCGAGTTACATATGAAACAGGTATCGATTCCTAGAAGAGCAATGGTCTCTGGAATCACATTAATGCACAGGCCTCATGATGGGGGAAAGAATAAGGAGGAAAGAGAAATGGTCCATGCCAGAGAATTAAACTCTCAGACTGACCTCCCCTTTGGTCTGACAATATTCCTCACTGAACAGCAGTTGCTTCACTATAGACATCTGTGACTAACACAGCTAACTTTCCTAAGGGTTAAATCTTTTTTCTCTTGTAACCCTTTTTTTGTAAACTGCTGGCATAAATTATTGCTCCAGTCTGCCAGGCAGCCACTGCCTCATTAGCTCTGCTAATCAAAGTATGCCTCAAGAAGATATTTCAAATTGTTAACTAGACAAAAGAGCAGCTAACAGACACAGATGCAAGACTGAGAAACCATATAGTCTTTTCTAATAGTCCTGGATGAAACCTGGTCCTTCTTGATCACAGAGGACCCACAGGCACAGTAGAAATGGCAGGTCCAACCTTGTTCTCATGCCTGTTCTAGTAGCGGTATCACTACTGGTGCTTCTAAGCAGTACGCATCTCTACTTGCAGCCAAGAGGGCTGGAAGAAAACCCTACCTATCTTCTTGCTCAGTTGAAGCTAAGGGACTAAGCAGACTATCAGGATGTATCAAAGGGGCAGAAGACGGGACGAGAGTCCCCTGACACAGTGATATACAAGCACTCCTTTACTGAGAGATGGTAGCCCACCAGTGCTGAAGTCTTCAGGAGAGAGTGAGGACTTCCCCATTCTGATCCCTGCCAGGGTCAAATCCTTTGGGGTACATCACAACAAAGCAGCAAAGCTTGCAGCGTGACACAGGGGTCAGACTCTTCATGATACATTTCAAAGAAATGTTCCACGATCTCAGGACACCTATGGACAGATCTCTAGTCCCTTCGGTCTACAGGAGGAATATGCTACCAAGCTAAAGACCCAGACATAACGTGAAGGAGCTGGGATATTTGGCTACCAGTTTGAATAGGTAAAAGGAGGCATCTGTCAAGCCAGTCATGAGCAACACATTTCATGTGAGAATCACAGAGGCAGGAGCAATTAGAGCTTATAGGTAGTTTTTAAAACATGTTTTTCAAAAAGACTGAGCATAGCCTTCCTTTGGGGAAGCGAAGGGAGCTGAAAGACTGATGTCAGTGGACACCGGGTCAGGAAAATTGTAGTAATTTATGTAGAGCACCTGAGGGAAAGACATACTCTGCAGACAACCTAGATTTGTCCCACCAATTTTCAAATTGGTGCCCAGCACTGTGGAGCTGCATCCCAAGACATATGCAGCTTAAATTCAAGGATGTATTTCCTTGCATGTCATTATTCTCATTCCCAAACAACATTAACTAAATAGCACTGAGCTGCATGGCAAACGTGTAGCTTGCCTGCTAATACTACCATGTCATTTCATCTTTCAGACCTGACATATGCTGTAGCTGCATGGTTTGACTAAAATCAGCTATTTGAAAGATCAATCGCACCTAGAGAAAGATGTGCATTTTAATTCACAGAGAATAAATAACCAGTATTGGACAAGGCAGATTGGCTCCTGACTCTGGAATGATACAGCAGGGTGCACTTATTAGGAAAGCAATGACTTTACCTTTTAATTAAAACTGCAAGAGATTATAATGTTCTTGAAAGGTGCCAGAATGACAACACTGCTAAATGAAGTCCTCACTTTCTCCTTAAGAAAAAAATGCCCCTTTAGGATAAAGGTAGTATATTTTGTAAACCCCGTATTTTTTTAGAATCTAAAAGGGAAAAAAGGAAACAGAAAAAAGTTTCAAATAACCTCAAAAAAAAGATTCAAAGTTAGGACACTGAAAAAAGAGTTGGCTGCAACATTTTCAAGTCAATTCATTTTTAGGATGCAATCTAGGTAAGAAGCATTTCCAAAAATATACATCTTTTCTTTTTCCAGGATCCTATCTCACAAATGTTTCTAGCCAACTTTCCCCAATCTGTCCTCATCAAATAAGGTCACACCTGAAAACCACACGCACACTAATTTAATTCTAGTTAAGGTAATTGACAGTGGCATTAAAATCGAGCTTTTTAAAAGGAAGTAAGGCATAACATTAACAACAACGTAAGACTCTTTTCAGAATCTTTGCAGAACCAATATAGAGAAACTTGCACACAACATCAAGGACTACCTCAGCCATCAACGTGAGTCAAAATTTAAGTGAAGGATGGAAAAGGACATCTTGAGGTAAAAGGTTAATTAAGTCTTCATGCAACTTCCACTAAACCTAAAAATACATCCCATTTTGCAGATTTGCTTCAACAGTTCAACACTTGTCATATATACTTCCTTACTTAGCAAGTGGTTTTACTGAAATAAGTGGGTCTATTTAAGAAATAAATATTAAACAGGGAAGAAGACTCCAGATTACTGATTGTAAACTTGGTTGTTTCAATTCTGAGGTGCACAACTCCAGGCAGGCTTCCCACAGCCAAGACCCACCTCATTCTTCCCCCCACCATTAATATATTTCTACCCATTCCTAAAATCCTGACTACAGATTTCGTGATGTGGAGCAGTTGCCAAACCAGTAAAGAGCCAAGCTCACCAGTTCCCTACAACTCCACATTATAGGAATCAGATGCTGGAAGCTTTTGTGGCTACTGACCTGGAACAAATCAATGTCAATAATGGAAAGGCAGTATACCCTATCTGTCCCCAAATTTATTCAGCACCGAGTTTCCCATAGAAATCAATACTTTTTAACAAAACTAAAATGCAAGACCTATCATGTAAAATAAATAGATCCTACCCAAAATTCTTAACTTCTATAGAGCTGCCACCTTGGATGTACTACAGCTGCAGAATAGGAATTACATGACTTTTCCATTTGGTCAAACCTCTTCGCAAGTCACTTGTCCTAGAACCTGAAAATCAACTGCATTTCTGAATAGGCATAATTATTGACAAAATATTGCTGTTAAGCATCCATTTAATATTAATGTATGTAAATTTACAGTAAGATAGTGATGAAAATTAAAATACACAGAGCCCAAGCTGGTATTCAGTAGCACTTTCCTACATTAGAGTTACAGGATCAGGCCCATAGTGCTTGATAAAATTTAAACACATTTGTTTATACCATTAAACCATCAGTCCCAGACATCATGGCTGGCTTTCAGTGCTTGTCAAAACTGGGGTTTAGAGCTGCACTTCAAAGCTCTAAGCTCAAACTATGAAATACATGTTCTTACTGAATTAAAGCTAATGCCTGGACATTTGTGATCACTGACTGGATGGATTAAAAAAACCCACAACTTTTATAATCTCCAAAACTAATAATTTACTTCCGCACATTCACAGTATATACACAAAATCACGACAGATACAATCTTACCTTTTTTTTTTTTTTCTAAAAGAACATCAATGTAATGAGTTTTGCAACTCGAGGAAGCTAGCTTTCCTTAAGAAAGAAGCTGTGTAAACCTGCACATCCCTAGAGCAATAGTGTGTTGGAGGGACACCTACCTGCAACGCTCTGTGTTCAAAGGTATGATATGAATGTTGCAAGTATGGGACCTGCCAGAGAGGATGCTGCGGAGTGAGACCCTTGCCGCAGTCTGGAGAGATATGGGAGAACAGAATCTGACCTCCTCTAAAGACAGGAAGAAGTCACCCTCACCCCTGACTGGAGGGAGGACTCCCACCATCCTGAACGAGGGCAGGGAACAACCCATCTGTCTGTATTTTATGGAAGTTATGCATAAGAAAACACTTTCTGAAAAAATCAACAGATCATCCTGATTTTGGAAAATGCCAACACATTTTCAAAAACCACAAAAAAACAGGCTGAGTTACTTTCTATTGTAATCGTTTTTACTTACTAGCCTAAGAGATCAGTATTGTAAGTTAAAAGGGACAATAAAAAGCCAAGACAGGTAACTGATAAAACAACTAACAGATGTTCTCAACAACTCAGTTTTATAACAGAGAGAGAGGATATCTGTGTGATAGGGGGAAGGGGAACCTTTGATGTACAATCTTATAAGTACTATAAAATTGAAAAACAATGTATTACCTACAGCTTTGCCTGGCGAACAATCCTTACTGTCAGAGTGAGGGGGGATCTAGATGAAATTCCTGAGACCAGTTTCTCTGTTGGCCTGTTCATTCCTCAGGATCCCTAGTGGATCCTGGACAAGGTGGGTTCAGACTCCACAGGACCTAGGTAACATCAGTACCTTTGAGGTCAAACTTGTTTGGGTAGAAATGACTGCACAAGATGCAAAGCACTGTAGAATCAGACCCCTTTCCCTTTCCCCCAGAAGATATAAAAGTACAAGAACATCATTAAGACACGTGATAGTCTCGTACACAGGCCTGTTCCAGCAACCCTAACACAGCAAGGTCTCCCTGTCAAACACAGACTCAAGCCCAGTCTCAGGTCAGGACTCACTTATCCTTAGCATCATCTACAGTCCAACACATACAGAGGCACAGACGTTCCAGCCCACGACCACCACTCAGGCAGAAAACATAAGCACTTTCTGCACCTTACTGTGGGCTCAAGCACAAGTCTGAAAAGACGGGACACAGAAGCAGCCAAGCCAGCAAATCGCCTCAGCTCAGCTCTTGCTAGCTCAATGTGGACACATCGCACCTCAGCTACAGCTAAGTGATACCTAGCAAGGCAGAGAGCATACAGGCAGATCAAGGGCTCTGTGTGTTTAGGGCCTCGTTCAAACCTTCTCATTACCTTGGAGCAAAGACACAATCAGGATGTGGGTGCAAGACAACCACAGGGCTGGTTTTAAAGGACTGCTACCCCACAAAAGTTTTTTTAAAAAAAACAGGAGGGAAAGGAAAAAAAAGAGTAGAGCCAAATACTCAGCTGACACAAACTCTCACAGCCCCAGAAACTAGAGCAACTTATGCCAGCCAAACTCCTACCCCCATGGTCTGATTCATTCCTCACCAGCAGGCTTCCACATGAAACAAAGATAGGCAGAAGTTACAAACAGTTGACATTTCAGCCACAGCAGTTGTCTCCAGAATGTCAGCAACTACAGTACCTGGTGCTTTCTTCTTGAGCTCCCTCTCGAATCGTAATCTGTAACTAAAGTTAATGCTGACTGGGTTTTGTGTGGTTCTTCTTAATGAAAAGTACCCTGTTTTGCTTGAGTAACATGTTTTGCAGACATGAAATATGTTTTTCAGGCATGAAGTTCTATGAGCTGGGTGCTCAAAAATAGTGACTAGGAGTTACGAAACTGCTTAAACAGCTTCTAAATTATGCATCCTTGTGACATATGCATCTTCATAGCCTAATGCTGCCCATGGATAGGTAAGTATGCACCTCCAGAGAAAGGAGGAGGAATGGTAAGATGCTTGGGCATAGCAGTTATACATTCAGGATCATTCTGTCTCAGCTACAAAGTGAATGCACAGTTTGTGTGTTTTATGACCTGTCAATCAGAAAAAAAGAGGGAGGCTGAAGACAAGATATGACCATCCAAAGATGGGCATCCTTTTCTTTTGTCAAAGACTGTAGAAGGCCTCTCCAGCAAGTCTTACAGCTATTTCAACATAGGAACACCTGTCTCTCCACAGCAAAATTTCAATGCCTATTTTTAAGCCTAGACAGCACAGCCAGTATCTCCATCTCTGGTCTCCCCTACGATGGCAGACACGACTGACAACAGTCTGAGCTAGCAAAAAACCCTCTCTAAAGCAATGGGCTTTCTAGCCATACAGTTAGAGGGAAAAGGGAAAAAAACCCAAACCAACCCACAGATCGTTTCCAAAAGAACATCAGTGGATTGTCACATCCTGACCTGAACTGGTCCAGTGTTTAAAAGATAAACATCCATGGAGACAACTACAGCCAAGAAAGAAGTTTAAAGAATCTGTATAAAGGCTGAAGCTAATTAAAGATACACAAAAAATCCCGCCTTTGTTCCATGCCTTTTTTGCTGAAAGAATGTGAGACAAAAAAAGATTTGTGACAGAAGTTTCCAACAAGGCTCCAGTCAATGGTTGAGCGTTACTAACAAGGCTACTGAGCTTCCATTTGCATGGTGGTGACATTTTCTGCATTCCTTCACACTCATTTATTTCAGAGTAAATTCAGTGACTTGCATGGAATTGCTCTGGAAATTAGTATAACTGAGAGCAGGTCTGTTGGCACTTAATGGGTGGTTCTTTCCTCTCCTATATAGCCTGAAAGGAAACCCTTCAACAGAAATAAAAGGGAATTAAGGATGAAACACAATTTTATGGGTAATGAAGGTGAGTAAAAACATTGAATGAGATGTATAACCAGGATTAAAGACTTGAGCAGAGAGAGAACTAAAACGGAAGAACCACATCTGCATGTTCCATCTTGCCAATATGCCAAGATTTTATCTGGAGTCAGACTGTGTCCAGAGCCATTTAAGAAGACAGTCTGCAATGCAGTATTTCACAGACAAAAAAGGAAAACATAATTCCAAGTGCCTGAACATACAGTCTTTCTCTAGTGCTGTAGAGGGACTGCAGCCAGATATAGCATGCCTTAGCGTGTACAGCATTGCAGGAAAGATTTTCAGGGGCTTTCAGTAAAGTGTACTGGCAGTGATGGGGGAAAGATCAAGAGAACCAAGCACAAGACTTCTTGGCTCGGAGATGACAATGACGGTCTACACCTCTCCAGAGTGTGTGAACCTCAAAGAAGAAAAAAGTTGTGAAGGATGGCACACTCACGCAGGGCATCTGTAGGAGTAACTGAGCAAAATGATGATTAGGAAAACTCAAGGGTGGGAAAAGGCCTCCCAGAGAAAATACAAAATAATTGTTGTTTCAAACAAGACAGCTCATCCTTTTTGGTGCTGTGGGCCAGCTGGCAGTGCAATGACACTTACATCAGCCACATATTAAAACAGAATTTGCCATCAGCCAGTCTCCTGGACCCTCAGCCCACATGACTGTCACACCTCCCTTCCACACACACAGGAAAACTAAACTGCTAAGTTTCAGCACCTTCCCTGGCACGCTCATTCTTCAACCCAGTTTAAAGCCACGGTAGAAAAGGCAGTGGGATATACAGTATTGTCCTCGGGTTGTCAGACAGGCACTCTAGTCTGGGTTAAAAATACTAATATTAGAATATTAATAGAATATTCTTAGAGTATTAGAATAGTTAGAATATTCTTTATTCTAAAATGACAAATACATGCAGAGGATGGCCTCATCTGGACTTCCATCTGGTGCTTCTGCAGCTGTGGGACCAGTAACATCTTATTCTCCCTTTAAGTGAAGTGCTAAGACGACTAATAAACACTTGTGCCACATATGAGCCATCATTATCACTGTGCCCAGGCAAATGCTATCTACACTTGCTTGGGATGTTCAGCGCAAAGGACACTGAGGCTTAGATCCAGATTTGAAAGTTCAGTTCCAAACAAGCAAAGGAGCAGCAGCACCAACACAGTAACCACAAGTCATGAAGGCTGCAGCTCTGTTCAAAAAAGTTCCTTTTCAGCTGACCATCTTAATGTATCCTGCAATACATTCCTGTAGGTGGGTTTATGTGTGAATAAAGAACCTTGAAAGATTAATGAGACATTCCATAAATTATTTCTAACCTAAATAATGAATTACACACTGGAATAACAGTCTTTGCTGCTTCTCTCACCTCCATCCTGAAACTTGCTCAACCTTTCGAAGTATGATGATATAGGAACTTGAACAATATCTAGAATTGCCAGCAGCGTCCGGGTCAGTCTGAGAAGCTCACTAAAACTATAAAAGCCAAAGTATATGAGGTTTCGAGCCAGATGTACCACCTATGAGAAAAAGAAATTAAAAATGAAGGAAGTATTGGCAGCCTTTGTGGTATTCAGCTGTGCAATACGGTTGCATTTCACACAGCAGCTTTCACAGAAATCCAGATCTAGAGTGCATTCAAATTAGTACAAGTCTTTCCACTGATTTAAACGGGCCTTGGACTAAGGCCAGTGACATCAAATGTTTTTCAGAGTTAGACAAAACAATTGGTCAGTCAAATTACAACAGAGAGCAAAACCAACATGAGATTTAGGAAGGCTTGAAAGGATACAATTGCATCTGGGAAAATATATAAGATCAAGAAGAAGGACTCCAGGAAATTGTTTAAAGAGGCAGCAGCTGTGGGGAAGACGGAAGTCAGAAGAAGAGTAAGACGATTGTGGTAAGTTTGAACAGAGGTGATTTCAGATGACCAGAGGCAGGAGCAACAAAGCTTGGGAGGTAGGTTGGAGGAAAAACTATAAAAGCTGTAAGCATTTCCCCTTTATTCAATGTTATTTGAATCTAGAAGATTTAGGCCTATCTAAAGTTTCTGTCAGGAATTTCAAACAATATTTAAAACACAGGATTAGGTTATTCAGAGTATTTCCTTCAGTGGCATATCTTACACAGAGAATAGTACTTACTTATACTGAAGAATCCCTGCATGCTAATTCATTAATGTGGAGAGAAGGGCATTCACCCACACACGTATACCCTCCTCCTGCCACTGAAATGCAACCATCTTCAGAGAAGGAAGGAAAAATACAGCTGTTTGACAGCAGACAGTAATATTATTTTCTGCAGTAACAGTCATCACCAAGAACACTGGAATTAGGAACTGGTGCTTCTTTAAGACATTTTACACCAACATTTATTCTGCAACTACCTTTGTTTTGAAAGAACCAATGTCAACTTATCTGAAATGAGGAGGAATACTGTAAGTAGGATGCAGATAGCTGAGAAGTACCTCAAATGTAAGTTTATTTTTCTCTTTGTCTCCAAAAGGAAAGGGCTGATTTACAACTTCTTTCAAGTACTCTTCTACAAATTCCATAGTTAGTGCAAACTTCCTCTTCATTTCATTCCTCGAAGAGTCTGTGAAAGAATCATACCTACAATGCAAGGCACAGAAGGAAGGAAAATTAAACACCTCTAATATCAGGATCAGCTGTCACTAAAGAAAAAACAAACCAATCACAATGCTATGAAATTACTGTCAGTTCTCTGTAAGGAGAAGGGATAGAGGTTAGCTGATTCTTCGTAGAGACGCAAAGAGGATGCACAAACCTTCCCTCCAACAGTACCAGGAAGGGTTGCAGTGAACAGGAATAACAGAGACAGGAAAATACTACAGTTCTGGCAGATAGCACTCTTAAATCTTGCTGTGGCAATTCAGTAAGTCACTAAGTCTCAGCTGTCCTCTCTGCCCATCAGCCAGAGTTTACTATTTCCACAAGGAAGACAGCAGATCAGGAAAGCAGCTTGGGACAGTCACCGTCCTCCTTTACACCACCAACTAGGACTGATTTTTCATATATGTCAAAACAGTCCTTCATCTCACTAACAGAAGCAATACTGTCTGCTGCACTGCTATACTTCTTCCTCTGTTTCTTCAGCCAGATACTCCCTGTCTGGGTCTAGCCCAGTGGTGCTGCTCCATGAAATCAATTAAGCCAGAGAGGATTTCCACCGAAGTCAATGGGCCCTTCTCCCATACTTAAATTTAACACATGCTTAAGTACTTTTCTGGATGGAGGCCAAAGCCTCTGTGAACTGTTTCTGGGGCAATAGCTGTACCTAACTGTAAATTCTGGCTTTCCAACTGTGGCTTTCAGTTGAGCTTGAAGTATAAAACTGAGTTCCAGCCTAGCAAACTTGTAATGTTAGACACAATTGGATTACTTCAAGCTCAGTTGGTCTGAAGAAAGGCCATTCCATTTTTGCCCAGCTTGTTCCCTATAAGAACACAGTGAAAAATGAAATTGAAATATTTCCATGTAAAACTACCCATGGAAGTTTCCAAGAGTAACAATAATTAATAGCTCTGTGCTCTGCAACAAAAAAGCTTTTCACATACATGTTGTGTCAACATTAGACATCTACAACCATTTTGTTCTGAGACTAACCCCTACAAAATGCCTTTGTACTTTAGTTTGAAACACTTTCAACTCACTCATGAATTGTGATCTTAGTAGGAATTTCAGTCCACAATCTGGCATATCTGACAGGTACCACAGATTCCTGAGGATCTCTGTCCACATGCATGTGTAGCATCAGCCGACAAAAAGAAGCCCGGAGGTCATAAGGGAGGCTTTCATCAGACATACATCGTAGGATCAAGTCTACCGACAGCTGTGCAGAAATCTGGTTGATAGCGAGATATTGGCGGTCCAGGCACATTCTTGCAAAGAGGTTCAGTTGGTACCTTAAAAAGAGGTAATAACATATGGTATTCAAAGAAATCAGTTGGAAATGAAATAACGTACCTCAGAATCTCACTTTACAAGCCTCATGTCAGCCTTTCTGATACAAATCCTAAAAAATAACAAGAGTGACTTTGCTAAGCAAGGGATCAACTTGCCATTAAAAATGCTAACATCAGGCTCCAGCCCCTGTGAAGACTGGGCTCCCTTTGAAACTCAAAGGAAGCATTGTTCAATGGAAGGCTGAAGCATTTGGACTATTCATTTTCAATCAGTGTAAGACACTGTTCCATGATCCCATTTCCCCTCTAATCCTCAGGACACTCAGGACACTCCTTCCGCAGAGCATGCCTTGCTTCCAGGGCAACACAACCTAAAAATAAAGCCCAATAAATAAAAGGTAAGGGGCAAAATGAAGAAGAGACACAAAGAGCTCTCATGAGCAAAGGAAACTCAAGATTTGTCTGGAATAGACAGCAGAGATTGTGGTGCTTCCTACAGGAAAAACTTGAAACAAACTTTTAATCCCAGTTTCTGGCATGACCTGGTTTCCTTTTTTGACATTGGCAAATGAACTGGATAAGAACAGCACCAGGCTGTTCAGAGAGTCTACATTTTCTTCCATTTGAATAAGCAGTTTTACCTGTAGTAGGTAAGAACTTCTAAATCAGCTTTTGTGCCCTCCTTCGCCTCCTGAGCCAGATGCCTGATGGCTTTGCCATGAGGCTCCTTGTTACTGTCAATCCAGTAAAGCCACACTTCCTCTTCATCAATGTCATCCGAGATGACTGGGCATTCCAAGGGATTGTCCATTTGTGTCGAAACCAGCCTGCAAACACAAACCATTCACAATGGAGCCACTAGCAAACTGCTACGAATATAACAACAGAGCAGATAACAAAAAGGTATGTTTCAATTATGGATGCTCACTTGGTCTGAATGAGAATGTCAGCATTCCCTGGGCTCAGCATAAACTTGCAGATGAGTTCCTGAGTTACTGGTATTGCTGTGGTGTTAGATACACACAGGTCCGACAGATAATCCAAGAATCTGCAGTCAAAAAACCACAGATGCAACAGAACATGAGACTTAAAATACTACACAGAAACACTGCAGTAGAAATCTCTAGCATCCATCACTAATATGCTCAAGGGAGCATATATTGCAAGATTTATCAACATACGATCTTTGCCAATTCATACTATTGCAACTCACAACAGATAAAGATGAGTAATAGCTTTGAGAGCCACCCTGAACGGTGCTGAACAATCAGCCAGGGAGAGAAAAGAAAAATATCCCAAGTGTGACACTTCTCAGCAAATCAAAGGCCAAAGAGTTGTGCCAGAACTTAAGAGCAGCCTGAGACTGTCTTAAGTTTGGCTGGCAGGGGAGCTCCACTGAAGGTCCTCGTCCTTGTCAGGCACCAAAAGCAAGAGTACACATTCTCACCCATCTTCCCCATCAGGTGACACACGTCTCCCTAACCCAAGTAGCAAGGAGATGTTACTTGTGCTGGAGATAGCCGTGTGCCCTTTGAGGAACTCCATTGCACTGGAAGAGTCCACACCTCCACCTTTTAAAGATGCCTTTTAAAACCTCTGAAGTGACACAGCCAACAATTAGTGAAGAGTGAAGATCTGGCAGGACCTGAAGACAGGACCTCTGTGTTCAAGGAGGTCATTCCACGTAAAGCAGAAATAACAAAGCTTTGCATGGAAATCAGTTTCCTATGTATTTGTCTCTCAAATTTAGGTTTTCTGATGTTTAACAAGGTTCAGGCTGAGGCTTTCCTTGCAGTTGGGACATTCATTAGGTATCTGCTTCTTGTCCCTCTTTCATGGATACCTCTGTGTGTATTAACAGTAGTCCATATTGCAGCCTTTGCCTCACCAGAATATGAAAAGGGCCTCTTCCCTCTATGTAGCTTCTTCTTTTCATGACATTCGTAGGAACTGAGTATCTCTGAGCCCACCACTCCTCTAGCAAATGTAGCTAAAACTGGGCAAGAGGCTCAAGAGCTGGTGGGGGAGCAGATATGAGCAGGCACACACACACAGATCATACACTCCACTTCCTTAGAAATCCATGTAAAAAAAATTTGACCATCAACTATCAGCCATTCAAGGATCCAATAGTTTGAACCTCTATAGGTGATCACCCTACCAGAGGGAACCAGAAAATCATTTCTGTGTTGGCACAGACCACACTCCCCACAGAAGTCTGGGAACTGCAAGGGATGAGTACAGAAAGCATTTTCAGGGTACACTTAGGAACAATTTTACCCATCGCTGAAAGGAAGCTTTGTGGCAACAGGTAATTAACAGTGTACAGCAATATTGCATCACAAAGATAATATTAAGTAAACAGCACATAATTACATAGAATTCTGGGGGAGTTACCTAGTTGGAGCTAAAACTCAGGAAGGTTTTAAATTTTGTAGCTCATGTGTTTTAGAGCATACTGCCACAATTCTTACTCAAACGAGCAGTGCTGCAAAAGTCTATGAGACTCTCCATGAAAATACGTGCCGTAAGATCAAGCCTTTACTGTTCAGATTGCAGCATCTTGGCAAAGTGTATTTTTCAAACATTTATTGCTCTTGGACTTCAGCCTTAAAGAAGTGATGAAACTGCTGTACACAGCAGTTGCACAACGTAGTTATGCAACAAATACTATGACATCCTCCACCACAAAAAAAAGTGACATGAGATTGTCAATAAACACTAGGGCCCTTCAGCACTGAGAAGGAGCTGATGTCACATGGTTTCCTCTTAGTACTGACCAAACCCAATACAGTTTAGCATGGGAGAGGCAATGAGATTACAGAGTGAGGCAAAACGACTGCAGACATATAGAGAATAATTGAAGCAGCGAAGCACCACGGCCTTGAGCAATATCCTTAATCGCTAACAGAAAAATGGTATTCACAATTACAGAGGACATTATTTGGCCTTCAGTACATTAATTTCTTATAATTGTACTACTTCGGTAATTTTACAACTGAAAATCCAATGAAAAAAATAGATTTTCCATTTAAAAAAAAATCCATTTCCTTTATATTCTGACCTAAAGCTAATCAAAAAAATTTCCAACTGAGTGAAGTTCAAGGCCAGGATTTTTCATTTGGAACAAGATTTGGTCTAAAACACATGTTCACTGGGATCTTCACTGCCCTAAGCCCCTTTCAGGTCTGACCTGGAATCAGGACCTGCAGGAAAATGAATATTAATAAAAGTTTAGAAAAATTGACATCTGTGTAATTTGCACCAAGATTATTAGCAGAGGAACCAACAGAGGCAGTTTCATAGAGGAGCTACAGAGTTACGAGAAATTAAAATTTCTGTTCGTTTCTCTGTCCCAATCTGAACTAAAAGCAAATTTTCAAAAGTGTTCTGTAATGTATAAACCTTGCTTTTCAGTAAGCTATAGTTCTGAAATGCAGATATGGTCAAATCCCAAGAATTACAGGTATTTCTGATATTTTCCAGCATGACACTACATGTGGTTTTTTGTCTGCCAGGTCAAAAAAAATTAAGCTGGGAGAAAGAGACAACAAAACAATGAATAGCAAGCAGATTCACAGCTACTGCAAATATAAAAGCCTATCAATACAGAAAAAGAATGTTACGTGGGCCATTTCAAACCTTGGCTCTCGATTTCTCCTGAGTAAATTAACAAACGTCTCTATTTCTTTAGCCGTGATGTGTTTCTCTAGCAGTTTTCTGTTGTTGTGCAACAAAGCTGTGATGGTGTCTTCTGCCAGAATATCATAACCAATCTGGGACTGCATGACACAGAAGTTCTTAGCAATATATTCCTGAAAAAATGAAAATTCCCATGATGACCTGTTAAGCAGTAATGTTTTTCTTTTAAAACCAGAAGCATCCAGTTCAATTAGCAATCAAAATAACCCTCAAAACTTTCCTCTCTGAACTGGCCTGAACAAAAGAACATCTGAACACCTAAAATATGTACCCCAAGAAACAGATTCAATATTAGGGGTGACTAACTCTTCTTTTTCTTTCATAAACCAAAGGAATGAATCCATGAAAATATATACAAAATTCAAGAAATGGCAACCAATTTTTTTAAAAGGAAAAACCAAAAGGTTTTATAACATTTAAGAAGCTTTCTTTCCTGAGTCTTCCCTCCTCCCTTTCTCTCCCTCCAAGACAGAAATATTTCTGTAAAGCATCAGAAAGAAAACAAAGGTGCCGCATGCAGCAGTTCAATCTTTTATCTCTAGTCTCTTCAGTCCTATAAAGTTAGTGCAGTTTTTCCCCGCTGCAATGTGCAAAGCACTTGACACCATGTTCTGAAATACTTCTTGCTCACGGGGAGTCTCCAGCAGTGGGAAATCCGGCTACCTGACAGAATAACCTCTGGTCTGATTCACTGCCATCCTTCTACAAATATTTAAGCAACAGAAACAGACAGTGTTGCAGACTTCCCACTTTATAATCCAGAGTCCAAGAGCATAATTTTAATAACAGAAAGCTCATGAATGAAGCAACGGACCCCAATCTCAGTCTGAGCCTGTGAAAGTATAAGGTGAACCTATGATATTCATTGCTGATCATTCAATTCATATACAAATGCCTACAAAACAAAAAACACTGTTCCTCAGCATGAGGCAGTACATGACAGTGACTTCTTACTACTAACCTACACAAAACCCAGTCCTTCCACCATTACCACAGAATCCCACTTGTAAGTGCAGAGAGCGATGTCAAACCCAGGATATATAATTATAGAAATCAGGAGGAAAATTATCTTGAATACCACTGACCTGGTTCTTCCTATAGTCCTGTTGGGAATGTCTGAGAACTCTGTAACATAACCTTAACATGTATTTGTATGGAGCATATCTCTGGTCACCTAGGTCTTCAAGTCTCAGCATCGATCCTTCACCTTTGTCCTTAAAAGGAGCTTTGAGAATGCCGAATATCTGTTCAAAATCAAAATCACTGAGAATGAAAATCAAACCCAGATTTTTGCTTAACTTATAGCAGTCAATGGAAATGTCCTCTGACAGGATCAGCACAAGGGCCTTATCGACCAAAGTCAGAAGTGAATCACTGCACTTACCTACAAATGACTAAATACAAGCAGGGGCACAATCTCAGACATTACAGCTTTATACGTTTAGCTTTACATTTCCCACCAACTTGATTGACACTGCTTTCTCTTTACTGCTATCCCCAATTTTAAACATTGTTAGTTAAGTGCCTTAACTGTGGATAAATTAAGAATGAAGGAGGAGGACAATACTGGCTGCCGTCCAATTTCATCCTTGTCACTTTTTTTTTTTTTTAATTTCAGTAGGCTACTTAAAAGAGAATATTAATTTTGATTTACATGCAAGTTGGCCCTCATACAAACAAAGTCAGGGATCCATAAGGGCATCAGAATTTTTCCTATATGGGGAACACTTGCAGGAATGGGACCATGCTGCAAGCTTGTTTCAAATTTCGTCAACAATTTGCTATCAAATGTAGTCTTAAAAGTCATCGGAATCACACAAAACTAACAGCCATCAATCAGACATGGCCCCTCGTGCTTCTATCTGATTCACAGACCAAGAGGTGAGCCTTGACTAAGTAGTGTCGTATCTATCCAATCCAACCAGACACAAATGCAACATGGCATAAGCCAAGTTACCTAAAAATAACATTTTCTCAAATCACTCTCTCCTACAATCTGTTTGTAAATACAAGCAAGTTATTAATACAGTAGGACATACCTGAGCCAATATATTTTGTTCCCTCATTAATTTTTGTCGTTCCCGGTTTGGCTTGGTAATGACCACATCCAAAACTTCCTGCCCGTTATTAGGCACATCAGCAACAAAGAAAATGAGATCTTCCAGTAACTTGGTTACAAACCTAGAATGAATAGACAAATCATTATTATATAGTCATTCAACACTTGCTAGGATTCATTAAGAAAGAAAATCATCTTTTAGAACAAGCTTTATCTAGTGCAATGGAACTTCAATCACTGCAAAGTTAAGTTTGACATGTACTTAAGGATTCCAGACCTTGGTTCAGCAGAGGCTTAAATCCATTGCAGGGATGTTTACCAAGGCATTAAACAACAACCAGAGGGAAAAAGGGAGAAAAATACAGGATGCTGGATTGATGCAGAGTATTCAGATATCCAAAATCTATACCAGCTGGCCTCAAGGCCCAGGAACAGTAGAAAGACACTCTTACGCAGCCTTGCAAGGATTTTTATGCTTTATCATGGACATGGGTCCGTGAAACAAGATGATGGACTCGCTAGAGGAATAAAAACATTCTGCCACTAGACTATTTCCCTACTGACCCAAGAAACTATTGAAAAATGACTATATTTGTTTCACTCTTTGCTACGCAAAAGAAGATTTGGCAGAAGCAAGTGCTAAAAAGGACAGAGGCAGTAGTAATTCCTTCTCTCCTACCTTCAGAAAATGCAAAAAGAAAGTGGTCATTGCC
Source organism: Phoebastria nigripes (assembly GCA_035582835.1). NCBI lineage: Eukaryota > Metazoa > Chordata > Aves > Procellariiformes > Diomedeidae > Phoebastria > Phoebastria nigripes. The sequence continues at coordinate 203,170 of JAYKAV010003042.1, read as the reverse complement.
TCCTTGTTACTAACATACCTCGCCAGGCATGCGCAGAGAGAAGTACAGATGCCCACAGAATTTAATAGATCTCCCTTAAAAGAACTTGCAATCTTTTACAAACAAAACCCAGCATGTCTCCTACCCTGGGGAAGCATCATCTGAATTTGGACATCTAGTCTATAATTACTAAACCTGTAGGCATGCTATGAAAGTGGCAGGAAGATGCCCAGTAGATTTTCAAAGTCATCTCTGGGAGCCAGACACAAAGCTTCCATTACCCACAAGAGGGCTGGGCTGTTCAGCTAAACCCTCTGAGTGAGCTTTAGCTTTAAAAGTCTCAGTCCACTGGTGGAGAACAGCAAGGTCCCCCCCAACAGAAAAAGTAGAAAAGGCAGATGTAGGATGCAGCAACCAGGAAAAAACTGTTGGGACCTCTATTTACCTAAGCAGGAAGGTGATAAGACAGGGAAAAGAGGGTTTTTTTTTCAAAAGGAAATCACAGGAACAAGCAAATAATGGCACTATTCTGAAACCACTCTGAAATGTTTTACATGTGTGTTGCACCAACCTGTCAACATCAAGACTTGACAATACTGGGTTGCAGTGACGCAGCAGTGCAAGGTTAATACAGGGATGTCACACCTTGATTATGTCATATCCCTCTCTGGTTCAACTCAGTCATGAAATGGCCCATCAGCTTTTCAAGGCTGAGTACCAACACCCAGGCCATTATAGATCTGCCTGTTACGATAAATCCTCCACCTGATATTAAACCATCTGGTCTAATTGCTACTGACAATCAACAGCAAAAATTCAGTTTTATCACCAAAAATTAACATTTTCAGCAAAAAGCTGTATATGATGCATGGTGGAATAGAAGTTACAAATTAACACTGCCAGCAATGCTGTCTAATACTCAGTTTAACCACAGACAGCTGAAAACAAATAGCAAACTACATCACTGGCAGTGGGATATATCTGGCTACAATGCACAACAAAATCCCTTAATTCAGGGACGGGTGTGAAGAGCAGACATTCTAATAGCGCTACAGCTGAAACACGGATGAATACAAAGGGTAAACACCAAAATTATGTAAAATAGGAAAAGAGAACAGGGAAAAATAGAAATAAGAAAGGAAAGGGACTATTGGGGCAGCTTCTCGGTCACTGAGACCTCCTTCTACTGCTCTCAGAGCATGAATGTGCGGTACGGTGAACTCCACACGAATCAAGAGTCCTGCCATGTTGCCCACTGTATAGATGGCTTTCTTGTACATGAGAATCAAATGCAACGGACCCCCATATTACAGCTCAGAAGTGGTTTATTAAAGGAAATTGAGACAAACACTTTGCGTTTGCCCAGGGAGCTACCATGGATGTTACTAACTTACCCATTACTGTGATGCCATGACGTCATGAGTAACCAAACACCAATTTAGGAGGGAAAAAAATAAAACTCACTAACCTCCTTTCATTCTGCGTTATTGTTCCATTCTCCAGCTTTTTAACAGTTGATGCTAGGACCTTGTTTGCGTCATTGGCAAAGTCCAAGTCTCTGACCTCAGAAAGAGGAACTGATACAATGGCAAAAGCTTCCTTGTCCTCTTTTGTTTGGCACGTCCCAATCTGCAATAGTTTTTGGTTTAATATGGGTAAACAATCCTCTTACCTTTATCCTAATTATTATGCGTATTTTATATGTTAGAAGTGAGATCACCAGTAGAGAACTTCAGGAATGAGTTTGGGATTTCAACCCCAAGATGTATGTGTTTACCTTTAACATCACAGGCCGCTCTTCATCAGTGTCTATTGGAATGCTGGTACTAGTGACCCAAGTGTTAGTGCATAAATGCCTCAGTCGGACATATGAGTTCCTAAAGGAGAACAAAGCAAACAACAGGTTAGATGGATCAGTCCTGAGATAAAGGGTGGGATGCAACGCAACACATGACCATGACATGAGACTTCAGGGCATGAGTCACACCAGCCACTTGTAATAAAAGAGTGAGAGAGACCTAAAAGATACTGCAGTACCCTTTTCCCTCGTCTCCTCCTTTCTCACCCAGAACAGAGCTGCAACAAGAACAAACAGCATCTTGGGATTATGCAGAATGCTGTTTTTAAGTATTTATATAAGCCTAGGAGTAAAGTATTCCTTAAAGAAAAAAATTAAAAAGGAAGGTGTTATAAAATCCCATCTGAATAGAAACACATTTCATGAATAAAACCAATTCTTTTCTTACTATTTTTTTTCTGCAAAGTAACGAACCCTTTCAACCTGTCACAGCACAAAAGCCAGAAAGTAAAACTGACCATGGTTTCACAGCTTCACCATTATGATCTGCAAACCCTTGTTCCAGAGAGCAACCATTTACAGTACCAGTTCTCAACTGAAAATCAAGTGAACAAAGAGCAGACATGAGATTCTTCTAAATTCTTTCCATATGATAATCCGTGGTATTATCAAAAAGCAGAGCCGAGAAATCAATTACAATTTTTACTCTGAATTCTACTTTTTAAATATATTCACTGTGGTCTTCATTCACGCTCTCCCTTTCATGCTGATGGGCTTTGAGTATTCAAGTAAGGAAATTATCTGCAAAACTTAGCATAGCAAATACACTTCAAAGCTGCATACATCAGTATTTGCGGGTACCCAGCTTTAAAATCCACCCTCATAACACCTAGCCCCAAGTGTCTGCATGCCCATTCAGTCACAACCAACACCGTGTGACTTATCTAGCCAATCTCAGCTAAGCAACACAGTTGAAATTTCAAATATTCACAATTAAAACCCAGAAGCCACTTGCTGAATTCATTTGAATAACAAATGTGTTCAGTGGCATCATGATCTGTCAGGGAAACAGAAGCCCAGTTCACCATACACGTTATTTTGTTGGGAACAATTCAGTTAGATCTATTAGCAGTACAGTTTTTTCAAACAGTGCACAGGGCTCAATTATGTCCTCATATATATCTGTGCAATATTTAGCCCATTATTTTTCTCTTCACAGACTCTCTTTAAGTGTCACTTGTTTTATCCTTATAATTATTTTACCCAGTCGCAGCAGCAGTATCATGTTTTATACATCCCTTGTTTATCCATGAACACTCCTCAAATTTTAACTGAAGGATAATACTTGCTCATGTTTGACTTTTTCTGCTTTACTCACCAGCATAATGCTAGGAAGAAACCCTGTCAATGCAGTACTATTTTTTACCTCCTTTTTTTAGCTTTTTTTTTTTTTTTTTTTTTTACCTTGGAACCAGGCAATCAGCTCTCTGAAGAGTGGTGGCATCCAGTTCAAAGAGAGATGCGATGTCATTTCCATGTGGCACAGAGACCAAAGTATACATAATCTTCTCCCCTGCTTGGCGTTTCTTCTTTGAAGCAGGAAGGTCGCCGTCTCTCTGCTGATTAGGCACAAGGGTTATTTGCTTGCATCAGAGCCCATTATAAATTCTCCAATTACCTTGCGGGCAAGTAATACAACTGAATTGTACTCTTCTTTTTTTACATTCTAGTAAGAATGTACCATGACTGGCTTTGGGGTGTGTAACACAAAGGATGCACTTTGCCCCAGGCACATGGGGTCTCAGACACTCATTATAACAGCAGCAGGTCACAAGCTACAGAGAGACTGCAGTACTGTATACATTATTACTTGACACCTATAACTTCAAAAAACCTGCGGTAGTTGCAGGTCCTTCACTCCCAACAGAGGTAACTACACAGTGCTGGTTTAGAAAGGGCCAAAGTTAAAAGAAGAGAACTAATGAAAATTGGATTTTTTAAAGGGGGGAGGGGATTTAAAAAGTAAGCAATTTGCCTAATTCCACTGTTGTTTTATTTAAGTTTGCTCATTTTTTCCTCTCATATGGTCAGAATCACAGAAGCACACTTTCCAAACAGCAAAAGCCAGAATATCTGCTCCACCAAGATCAACTTGTCATTGGAAGGGGGAGGACACACACAAAGCACCACCTAGATTGTATTACAAATCTTAGCACAGGCTGATAATGCATTGGAGGCTAGATCCAATATAGGTCTGAGTGTGCCCACTGAAACAGGAGAAGTTCGCTCCCTTCGAGGAGCCTAGCTTTCAAGTGACAGATTTACGTTGTGTTGGTGCCTCAAAAGAGGCGTGCAAATCTAAGGTGTCGATCTTCCTCCCACCATCTGCTGAAGGTCCATGGGAATTTTGTGACCCAGCGCCAATAAGGAGCCATCTTCACCTTTAGTCACCTACACACCTTTGTCTTCACAGATGCCAAATCCTATCTTCCCTAAGCACGTATCTTTGCTTGAAGGAGTAATTCAGAGTCTGTGCCTGTAACCACGCAGCAACCAACAGAATTACTGGCATAAGTAAAAGCTGCTCCTCCGGGGTGTTGAGTTACACATATTACAAAAGACTAATAACCAATTAAGAGACTGGCAGCCCAGGGCCCTTCATGTACACAAAATATATCATGGGGGGAAAAGGAAAAGAGGAATGAAGAAAGCCAAAAGAGAAAAATCAAACACTGGAAACCTGAAATACTATTATAGTGATTTATAGTGCACCACTAGGGAAGAGATGTACAAAGCAATGTAAAGAGGCTAGACTGTACCCAGTTTGCATTAGTACCTTGATTAAAGCCAAACTGTAAGGGATAATCAAGGGCAAAGCTTTGATTATTCATATTGCCAATTGATTAAGCAACAAAATCAAGGATGAGTGAAACTATGTAAGAAATAGCTAGTTATAATCTCATTTCAAGGCACTTTTTGAATCCTTCCAAAACATCCATTTTTGCATTATCAAGCCTAAAAAAGGCCAACTTTCCATCCCATTACTTCTATGAAGGATAGAGACAGTAGGAAAAAAAACAGGAAGAAATCCTCTCAGAAATTTTTCTTAGGCTCATCTAGCGATTACGGTATTGTCACTAGTTTTTGAGAGGAAGGCTTGCTGAGACAAAGGGGAACCATCTCCTGTGTCTGGCACAAGAGTAAACTCTTATCTGGCAGTCCTCACATCCTTCCATATCCCATGCCCAAAAATATTAAACAAAATCGCACATAAAAGCTTAACCTGTATGCAAGGATTGCGAAAATAGCCCAAATTTTTGTGATTTCCATACACGTTTTGTTTTACAAACTCAGGATGAGACCCAAACTGGAAAGGCAGGCAAACTATAAGAGAATCCTCTTAAGAGCTTAATAGGTCTGAGTCAGAGTCTAACATCAAATGAAAATCTACTTCCTAAATTTCCAAACAAAAATGGAAAAATGGAAAACCAGTTTAAAATTCAAGAGGTCTGTAAAGGGCTGAATGGCACGGAATAGTTTAGAACAGCATCCAGACTTTTTGATATTTCCCATAACTTACATTCCAATTTAGTTAGGGTTTCCCAGAAACTACCCACTCTACTATAATTTCCAAACTGAAAAGGCTGGTATACAAAAAGGCAGGACACTTCATAATTTTATGCATTTTTTTTCCTGGGGCTCTGGGAAAAATACAGACCAAAATATGAAACCATATTCTACTCTGTGTTATGAAGCTTTTTTTTTACTCACTCATGACATAATGTCTGATCATCTCCAATAGGTCATTAAGCATGAGTATATATGCACATGTGCAGGTTTCTATGACAGAAGGCAAAGTCAAAGGCAGGTCTCCTGTGCTTAAGTAGCTCATACTAACCACTAGCTCTGTGGAGAAGTTCATCCTGCAGTTTGGGGCTGACTCCACTCACTCTCTAGTCTCCCCAACAATTGTATAGATGCTATTGAGCAACAGAGTTGGCTCATCAGGCCTAAATCCTGCCGACCAGGCTTGGCACCTGTCAAATCAGACCTGGCATACGAGCAAGAGCTGGTTTTCTAAAAAGAAAGTCCACTTCAACGGAGGGCAAGACAGTGTCTGTAACGCTGCAAACTGCAATGCAAAGCTTAGCTGAGCAAAATCAGACCTACGCAACAGCTGTACAGTAGTTTCCGACTGGACTCCAGCACAAACCTCAGAACTCTCCTTATAATGTTATTTTAGGATCAAAGACACACCTCACAAGCCAGCCTGGATTATGGGTGTTAAGCACGAGTCAATGGAAAAAAACATGTAACAAGAAGTGACCCTGAACTTGACAGCTCTGAAAACGACTTACATATAAGGAGTACATAAGAGACAGAGCAACAGTCATCACATATGAACATACATGGATTTATGTCTGAATTTATGTCTGAGTGCATGTGCATATGCCTCTGTGTGACACAGAGAGAGAGAATGCACACACATTTGCACATAGAGAGTTTCTGATGATTAATTAAATTTAGTAAGCAGTCATCAGAATCTGCACTTAACCTGGCCATTATTGAATCAGCAGATGAGTCTATATGAGGACATGGAAAGAAGTGAAAGTATTAGACTATTTCAAATTAATTAGACAATATGATCAGCTCAGGAGAAGCGCTGCATTCCTAAACAGATGAAAACAAGATGACATTTGCTCAGGTAAGAAACTGGCATACGAGCAGATGCAGCCAGCAAAACCAGATTCAATGAAAAGAAGGGAGGAAAAGAACTGTAAAAGGTCTCAAACGTAGAGAGAAGAAAATTCAACCTAAAGCAGTATGAAGAGGAAGCCAATGAACAGTTTCAGAGATGTTGGTGATGTGGTCAGTGACAGCCAAGGAAAGCACTCCCAAGACTTCTAAAAAAAACAAAAAACAAACAAACAAAAAAAAGCAGGTGAATTACATGCTAGGAGTATAGAGAAACAATATTAGCAAATAGCAAATTCACTGAGGGAAAAAAAAAAAATAGTTTTGATTGTCCCAAACTACTGGCAAACTAGTGACAGGCTGTCACAAGTCAAATCAGATACATATCCAAGGGGAAGAGGGTGGAATCGCCTCACTCTGTCGTGCACTAGTTAAATCGCTCACAAGGATGAAGGAAACGCACATTCAGCACCTCTTCTGCCTGGAGCTGGACCTACACCTTCCAAAAGAATGACCCACTCCAAATACCAGGTTGTACAAAGAGCAGAGCCAGACTGCTCTGCCTCACAAAACTTAAGCGTCCACCCGACTAGCGGGCTGTTAGCCCTGCAGTCGCCAGCCTCATTCTGCAGTAGTAAAGCAAAGCACACTACTCACGCACAACGGGACTTTGCCAGGAGGGGGACCTGAAAATACCCCTACCATACAGCCATCAGCCCCGGCACTCTTCCAGGAGGGACTCGTCTAGGAAAGCAAAGGCTGAGAGTTCAAAAAAGGAGTCCTAACTAGTGAAAACAAACAGCCATTTTGGTGAGGAGTGGAAATACTGATCCAGGCTCGCAGCAAAGTCCGTAACTCCTGGGCTACCACCATTGATCTGCAGTGCATCATACCGATTTAAAAAGAAGCTTAAAAAAAAAAAACAACCCAACAGACATAATACGGTGTTTGCAATTTGAAGGGTAAATTTAATGTAACTGGAGACAAATCCCATATTGTAATCAGAGACAAAATAATCAGGTACAATCAGATTTGTCTTTCTTGAGACTTGTAGCCCAGCAGATAACCCTTCTTCACAGCTCTCAATATAATTTGCTAGTAATTGTGACCTATCCCAAATCCCCATTATTCACCTCGACTGGGTATCATACCTAAAATTCGGGAGATTTACATGGAGTTTTGCTTATGGAAGGGCCTTCCTTTCAACTGCAAAAAGCAATACAAAAACATAACAGACCTGAAATACCTTTTCTTTTAGAAACCCAATCTACAATTCCAATTGGTAAAGACACCTCTTGTAGCATAGAGATAGACAAGGATAATGCCCTGCTCCTGAATGAATACATTAAGCTGCACTACAGATTTCAGCAGAAATTAAATTTAATAGCAGCCAGAGTTCTGAAAATGCCTGTTAAATCCAGTACAACGTGGTATCTCAATATGGTAACCCAGTTTAGGAGGCTCTTACAAAACCAGCATTTTCAGAGAGCGGTAATGTGAGCAGAACTCCATAGGTTAGATGATTTTAAAAATTCTATATGAAAAGAAAGTTGAGTAAATTAATGGCCAGCCTTGCTCCTGCATGTTACGAAGCCCTGGCAGACAGCACAGCAGTTAGCCTCCTGTAACACCTTCACTGTTGACTCATTTGTGAGTCATTGCATTTTTAGCAGAGACATCACGTTGCAATTCTGTTGTTAGGAGCCAGAGACATTCTGTAAGAAACAATGTATGCGTTTTCAGAGCTGATTCAGACCTGTGTGCAGCATCAGAATAATAACAATGTGCCGGCATCCGTGTCTTCCCTTCTCCCCCCAGCCTATCAAGTGGTCTGACTGCTGGCTTTATATAAGCAGAGACACTGCCATTTTAAAGCTAATGATTTTTTTTTCTTTTTTTAAAGTTTTTCAGATTGTTTATTGCCAGGTTACTTCCTAACCAAGCCTTTAAAAACCCAATAAATTCCCCAAGCCTATTCTACTTCTTTAAACTGCATCACCTGTGTCCCACATTATAAAATTTTAATTAAACAAACTTAGTTGCTGGAAGGTAAAATTAAAAAAAAAAAATGTACAGTGTTTATCAGAAAAAAAAAAAAATCACCTGAGTTGGAAGCAAAAAAGAAAACTTTGAATTGCAGAGTTGTTTGGAATTCATAAATATAGATAAACAGAAGTCAAAGGAGGTGTGTCAAATTGCACCTAGAAGTCCATGGTAGAACTGTCCAACTTCTTTACAGGAAAAGTAAATGCATACCAGTCTCAGTCCTAAGAAAAATCTCAACAATAAAATCCAGTTTGGAACTGGTTAGGATTAGCAGTCTCTCATGAAAATGCAGACAAATGGAGTGAAGGTACCTATCCAAAGACAGCCTTTAATACAAAGGCGCTAACAAATGCCAAGTTCCCAGCTGTTCTTGACATTTCCCCAATGTTTATAGCGTTCTTCTGGATGCTGTACATTTCTGTGATTAGAAATAATAGACTACTTTGCAGCATAAAATACACCAATTTTGGCTTTAATGGGAGCTGTAATACAGAGCACTGCGTTTTGTTGCACAATACACTACAATCTCCTAGACTTCAAGAGATGAAGAAGCCTTTTTCTGATAAGGCCTTTAAATCACAGAAAGGTCTTCCCATTTAAAAAAAAAAAACTTCTGGAGTTTAGATGTGAGAAAAATATGTATAAAGAATATTAATCAACTCATTGTAAGGCCAAATTTTACCAGAAATAAAAGCAGTGTTTCACAAGACAATTTGGCTGGATTCTCAAGAAGCAGCCCATAAATGAGCAATGAACCGCAGTCCAAACGTAGCTTTAATGCTTAGGAACAAAAGTCCTAGTGACTTCCAGTAATATTTATGTTCCCCGGAGCCAAAACCCTTTCAGACTTTTAAGTCACTTAAGGCAAGGCAAAAAAGATGCATTTAGGCAGAACCTAGGTGCCTATGCCCACTACTGCACCATGGAAAATCCTTCTCCATTGCTGCTTCCTAAAATTCAGTTGCCTAAGCAACTGTGATCAGGACTTGTAAACCAGGCAGTGAACATGCACAAGGAGCCCTATCGCACATTTAGGAGTTAAGGGTTGGCACGAAATGCACAGATGGCTGTGCCGCCTTTGAAACCCAGACGACAGAGAAAGAGCTGGTACCCTTTTATCCAACAGACTAGCAGAGAAAAGAAAAACACAGGCTGCAGGCTCAGTTTCTTCCTTCAGTTGAAAGGATTCAAGTATGCATCTCCCATTTCCCTGCTACTCAGACTTCAAATTTTGCTGGGGTAGGTCCACTTCCACCTCCCCCTCTAGAGCAGATTTACTTCACGGGCAGTATTTCAAGATTAATTGCTTCAAAAGATCAAAAAGAAGATGCCTTTGCAGTGAATCAGTTAGGCGGTCATCTGGCAGAAGAAACAATAGATGAAAACCATGGAGCAAAGAAAGCGTGTGAGCTCTAGGTTATGTGCATAGTGGATACAAGACTGACATAGCTGGCCCTTATAGAACTCCAAATATTGTAAGATTCTTGTACTTTTGAGGGATAATTCAAAACACTGCATCATTGTAACATAAAAGAAATTCCTGCACAGGGATGTGAAGCTTTTCTGCTCAGTTGCTCAAGGCCAGAATGAAGGCTTAAAACAGCCATTGCTGACTCATGCTATTTCCAACAAGACTATAAAGGGGTGAAGGATCCAAATGGATTTCTACCACGCTAAAAGTGCCTGTAGGCTTGGATTTCCATGGAGGTGTTACCAAACATTCTTAGGAGTTCTTTCACAAAACATTTTTCACAAGAAAGTGCTGACTGCGTAAACTAAAATTTCCACAGAGACATCAGTTTTGATCATCAATCAGTTTTGATTAAATTTTCATTGGAAGTATTTGTCTAAGCTGATTTATCTGATCTGGATTTTTGGTTGAAAACAATACCCTGAAGGATTAAGCCAAACTGTTAGAGAAGTCGCCTTTAACATTCATGTTCAGATTACTCTTGTGCCTTCTTCATTACCCAGTCCAGGGAATATTTAACTATTTAGATGAACTGGAATTGCTACAACTGGAAAACCTATACTATATCTAAATTAGTATAGTGTGGTACAATAGGATTGGATCCTTGGTGACGAGCACCTGACATCTACCCTATACACGTTTTCATAGGTCTTACTTCAGACTAGCTGTAGTCTGGTTTTCTGGGCTGGGCACCCATGAAAGGTTGGAGCACAGTAGATGCATTACAGAGGTGTGTGTATCTTTTTACTTTCACCCAACAGAATACAAGTTTACATGCTCTGAGATTGCTCTGCAAAGTGAATTGGAGTGTCTTAAACAGGGAATAATCAGGAGATTTGATTCAGAAGTGCCGTCATGATGTGAACTACAATGTTAATGCAGATGCACGTCTATCAGACAAGCTCTACTGTTCACAGAGCAAGAGCATGAACCCAAGCATTTCCAAGCAAGCACCCTACTCACTGGGGTATTCTAGAACTTATCTCAATTTCCATTTGAAAGCTCCAAGGGCTTCAAGTGTCATTCCAATACAAAAGAGAAGCAACTGGTGGAACTTTGATATTTTTGTGAGAGAGAATTCTCACTTCTCTGGACAGCTTAGCTCTTATTGCTATGTTACCATTAATATCAGATACCAGGGAAGATGGAAAACCGAGGTTGCCAACTCCAACAAAAGTCTCCATTTTTATTAAAATTGCAGTCCTGAAGGCATGTGATTATGTAAGAATCTTGGGTTTCATTTCATGAAAAATAAAAAATTCTTCCCCATGCAGAGAAAAACTTGAAAATGTGTCCTCTAAAAGAACAAAAGCCAGAAGGCAAACAGAAAGAAATTGAACTGAATTTTTTCGAAGAAGGTCTCAGAGTTTTCAAGGCAACCTCATGAATTTGATGGAGGAATGGTTCTTTTTTGGACTATTTGTTGTTTCAGTAACAATAAGATTCCCCCAGGGTTTTAACTCCACTGCCTTCACATGTTATGAACTACAACATGTCTGGCCTTGCCTCGTTAGAATTAGCTAGCATGCTCTTGGCATTGTACAAGGCAAAGGCTGTTGCCTCCTAGGCAAAGGGCGTAAGGCCTTTGTCCAACCCATCCACACTGCAGCAAAGATGACTTGGATCCTTGCAAAGATGTCATGCTAGAGTTGCCTGAAGTGTGGCAGGGCTCAGGCTAAGCCTGTGCCCGAGTATCTGCTGGCATATATTCAATACAGGCAATAAAAAGAGTCTCAGCATGTTCTTAGATTTAGAGCCACACTTGACTGACAAACATGCCCCAAGGGGGCTTGTCTCCACTAGCAGAGCCTCTGAATTGGTACTGGCACATAAGTAACCAGACTTGCTTGTCCCTGGTTTTCTTGCTAAAGAGGGTGGCGGGTTTTGCCATAAAGTAATACATCTGATTTGAGAAGAATTAATACATTTCATATCTGCAGTCACCAAGCTGAACAGCTTCCAACTAATGCCAATTTGATGCAGAATTTGAGTAAGTTTCCTATCATTTGCCTTACGTGAGAGAAAACCTTCTGTAACCCAGTTCTGAGTTGCATCCTAGCTTACGAATACAGAAAACAACCCCAGCAGCCATGACATGTAAGTAAAAGGAAAGCTATGAAGGACTTTCATATGTTGGGCGGTATTGGGTTAAGGATACAGTATTTCCCAGATTATATGCAACATATAAATTCCACTTACCAAAGCTTTTCCTTCATTATTACCTTCTGGATAGTGTGGGTTAAGCTGGAAAAGAAAAGAAGTCAAATACTATCTTGATAGCTTTTAGACATTTCAAAACTCGGGGGAGAGGGGTTGGTTCGGTTCTCTATTATGTATCCACCCTGCAAAAGGACAGTGGAATATTTAGAAGCAGTATGAGAATGAGAGTATAAGAATTACCGATTCAATTTCCGACTGACTTAACTGGCTATGTCCTCACTTCAAAAAAGTGCATCTCGCAGTCAAGCTTGTTAACTCAAGAGAGGAATCTCAAATAACCAAAACCAAAAAGAATGATGGAGAAAGCACAGATAGTTACTAGTCTAAACACAGCAAGTTACAGTCACCCACACACATACACACGCAACCACTTCCAGGATTGACCTTGAGCAGATATATTGAGATAAAAAATAATGTGCTTCATGTCTACTGAGATTTTACAGGAAGACAGTGAACTCAGAATAAACACATCTTTGAAACAGGAATGGCAATGCCACTATAGACAAGTGTTTAATTACCCTGTGATTCTGTCTAACCATTATTAATGGGGATAATATTTTCTATGTCATACCAGGATTATCAAACATTAATTAATAACTAAAGTAGTACGAGAAGCTTGGATGAAAGACCTATATAATAATATAAGTGTAGAGTATTACTTTTTAACAGTGTTTAATATGATTTTACTTTTGACAAGGGAAATATGCAGACTAGAAGATGAGGGATTATGTAGGCAGATATATACTCAAATAAACAAACACACATACACCCACACACTGGCTGCACATGAAACCTTTCAAGATTTGACTTACATAATGAAACAATTTTGCCTCAATATTTACCATATTCCCTGACACAGGATATGCCTTCAAAGCATTGAAAATGCTGAAGTGAAATTATTAGTTATATAAGGTAATTGAGTTTTTAAGCAACGACAGCACGTATACATCTTACAGATAAGTACAGTCATTTTCTTGGCTTGAATTGGGCATTACCACTGTGGAAGAGCCAGAAGTGAATTGCACAGGGCAAGCTGAACGAATCCCAGTTCAATATCACGTCATCATACATCTAACAATACACAGACAACTATTGTGAGGAGTTTTTATTAAGTTTATAAGGTTTTTATTAATACTGTATCATTTATATCCCTTTACCCAAAAAAGCCAGCTCCTCTCCACACCATGAGCCTGAAGAAAGGAGGAAAACTTTTAGATATTCCTAAAATTGCTGAAAATACCTTCCCTCTGTGTCATGACTTGATGTGCTAACACAGAAATGACCAAAGGTTTATTCTCCTGTCTTCATTTCAGTATGTACGTTAGCCACTGTGTTACCCTCACAAATCTAATTTAGAGAGCTTGCTTTCCTCCCTGCATTGACACCTATCCCAAATCTTGCATTTTGCTCCTCCATGATATTCTCACACAGTCTCCTGGCTCCAACTCCCACCTACTTCTGTTACACAGCAACAGGAATGGGAGATGAACACTGAACAACAGACAACTAGAAGATACATATATATACATACATGTATGTATACATATATATGTAACTGTTTTCATATAGTTTTGGTTTCTTCATAAGTTCTCACACGTCTTTCAGCATTACCTTAGTTCACCTGACACCTTAGCATAATTCTAGTCGCCCATTCTAACAGCCAAGCTCAGCTCTCTACTTTTGGTCCTCCATCAAGAACAGAAAATTATCAGGCAGCGCTCCTTAGTCACAGCCACACACAGTGGCCTTTCAGCACAGCTGCAGAGAAGGTACAGAAAGGCTAAATTCGATCCTACCTTCAGATTCTGCTGGTTGTAAGTAAGAGAGAAAAAGCCTGGGTCATCTCAGGTTTGTCACTAGACTCAGCACAGAGAACCGTGCACTGAGGACTAGATCTTCAAACGGAATAAATCTATAATGTTTCATTGAAGGGCCCAAGTGAATACAGTTGTCTACCCAGTATGAATTGGGCCTTGAATTCTGCTATTCTTCAGCTGTTTGCTTTCAACATAATGATGCTTAAAAAAAAAAAAAATATAGCAACAACAGGAGAAGCTAGGAAAATCTCTCTCCCACACCACTTCTTGCCTACTTTAAAAATGACTAAACAGATCTTCCTCAAATTTCCAAAATAGTTCACTTGTGGACAGAGGCTGAGGGAGACAGAAGGCTCAAATGAAACATAAAGTGCATCCTTAATGATGTTTTTTCTTGCCCCACCGTAACAGAAATAATAAAACAAAAAAGATATTGTTTAGAGAAAGTTTTGAGATGCTGATGTTAAACAGTAAACACAATGGAATGCAGTTTTAGGGCTGACGTTCATGGTCCCATTTTTAGCTGTGCTGAGCAGCTGCCACTTTCATTTTCATTTCAGCTGAGGTTGTTGGTGCTGAGCATCTCTGAAAATCAGACTATTAGCTATTATCCCATACTATATTCTCCAGGTAGAGGGGCATAAATCATGTAGTGTTGTATGTCATATTACACCTGTTCTGAGTCCTTTTCAATACCCAAGTACAGCAGAATGAGCTAAGGACACAGTGACAGTCTTAAGACTCAAAAATCTATTGCTTTTTCTGATTTACGTAAGATCACCTCCATGTTCTTCAATAAGCCTCCAAAACAAAAGAATCCTTGAAAATAACATTAATAATTTTTTCCCTTGTTGCTAATGAAATCAAGTAAAATTCTTTACAGGTGTTTAGAAAGTCAGAACACTATGCTAAAATGGGCCTCACTTAAGCTCAACCATCTTCAAGCTTTTTTGTGTCATTGGATGTGTCGAAGTTGCAATGTTACTGAAGTGTAGCTGAAATACAGTACTGTATATTTCCATAAAATGCCACTGGAAGGTGCATGCTGTCAATACCCAGTAAGAACACAATGCATTGTAAACTGCAGAGCTCAAGCAAGTATGATTGTATAAATCATTATTGTAATAGCTTCATTATATGGTTGGGTTTTTTTTTTGAGTATGTCTCCAACAGCTTCTTCTCCAATGCAGAATGATCCAGAAATCTTAATCCTCCGTTGCTTGTTTTTCAGCAAACTTAGGTACAGCCATTTTTCACCTTTCCATGGATAGGAGAGAAAAAGGTATCACAAAATGAGAGTTCAGCTTCCTCATGGCTGAAAACTAAATATCATCAAAGACCTTGAAACTCATTTCATGTTATGGCACGCTCATGAGACTCACTATAATATCCCAACACTCGCCCATTATGTAAGGCCATATAACCTAACCACCTGAGTAAACGGCAATCACTATATGGTGGTAAGGGAGCTGCAATCTACATCAAGTAACACAGACTGCATTAGTCGAGAATAACTAGGGAAGGGCAGAGGAGCATTCACATCAGCAAAGCGGTAAACTGGCCACCTGATAATAGTTGTGCTCGTCCTTCACTCCACTGCCATGTAGAAGGCCGGCTCTATTGTGGGGATTTTGCAGTTGGGCAAGGCTAAGGTAATCAGCTCTCACAGCTCCAATGACAATGATTTATGACACCACAAACACTTCATCTTTTTCAGTTGCTTATACATATGACCCCAGACCCAACTCTACACTTCCTCCAGCCTACATAAAATCTCCTAAACTCCAGAAAACGGGGCTACCGCATCAACTTTTCTTTCACATCACAGCACCACGGAAGACATTACGGTTTCACACACACAGGCTAACAGTGCACACTGACTTAGGTGCTGCATGAGCTTTTCCTTATGCTAAGGCCCTATCAACAGGTAAGTACCGCTGTAACTGCAAATGCAACTTGCCCAATATAGTTCACAGGAAGTATCTGGGATCTCAACTTGTCTTGGACTCAACCTATCTGGGGGAAGAGAGCCTGGAAGCAGCCTAGCAAACCTGTCAGCAGACAAGGACAGTCAGTGCCATGAGAAGGCCACCACCGCCACCACCACCACCACACAAGATCATGTTTTTAAACACTAAAATCGTTGACTATTTTGGCGTTTATAGAAAGATTTGCAACTACAGAGAAGATAATACATTCTTTAAACATAAACAGAACTTGCATTTACTCGCACACTTTTCTAAGAAGCCAAATTCCCAACTCACGATCTACACAGGGTATCTGTAAGAGCCTGAAGGTCGGGGTCAGCATTGCAGGTGGTCCTCCTGGGTGTATAAAAATTGATGTCTCTTAGATAGATTTCATGTTCAGCCTTTGTACATGGTGGCATGTAAAAAGGGTAGACGTATGAACGCATACATATACCAATATACTCATACTGTGGGAGCACCAGAAGGTCCCCAGTAGAGAGTATGTGTGACAAACACGTAACAGAAGCCAGCTTTTACAGGTGGAAAACTGAGGTATAGACAAAGTCTTTAACCATTTCTGGTTAAAATTATTTGGAAGGGCAAGGAATCTCATTCCTGAATTTTTGCCTAATGCCCTCATAATGCGATCATCCTGCTGCAGAGTCTGCATAGTAGGAAGACAACTTTCACCTATGTGTGTTGTGTGTTACTCCTGGTATTTGGTGCTCAGAGAATGCAAGTGCCCTGCTAATCCTGAGAGGTAACCTGTTAGATTCAATGCCAGAAGCCACAGGCTCTGTCATCTCTACTGACGACGTCTCTACTGATTAAAGCTAGTCAAAGTTATATCTTAAAGTTTTCAATACGTAAGACTTTAACACTGCATAACCTCCTGAGGTTCTGCTATTGAGCAGAACAACTTTTTACTAATACGTTATTCCTGGCTTTAATTTTATTTTTGCATCTTCATGTAGTAAGATATGCTTTACAATCCAACAACTAAATTATAAACCTCAGTCCATACTATGGACAGTTTGACATTTCACCTTTATACTGAATGCTGCTTTCCTAGACAGAGGAATGCACAGAAAGTATCCAAACAGGCTATTTTTGGACACTCTTAATTAAGAAGGAGAGAGCGCAGTTTGGGGAAAGAAACACCCATGCTGATTTTAATCAAATTTCGTTGACTAGGTAAGGGATATTTAAAACATCTCGTCAGGGAAAGAATTAGATTGCCAAATTTCAGCTAAATGAGCATTTTGACGACTTGGTTAAAACCCGCATTTATGAAGGAGACCCTGACAGACAAAGAATAAAAGGATCTAATTCAACACACGTGAACAGTTCCCATTTCATTTGATAACCAGCCTGTTAATACACAGCCTGTTACCCAATCAACAAGGGCAAGTGTTTCAGAAAAAGCAAGCCACCACAAAAGAAAAAAATCCACTTCTCAAATCTTTCATCTTCGTTAGGCTTGCTTTGTTCTTTGTTAATGTCATACTGATTAGCTTTCGATAAATCTAAAGGACTTTTGCACAATTTCAAAGCCTTCAGTGGTATTCAAAGGACTTTTGCCGTCTTATTAACTTGCTGGAGAAAGACTGGCTATGACTCTACCTTGATAAACCCCATTCAACTCTGCCACAGCATCGGCACAAAGTTCCCGATAATCATTATCTGAGGAAAGTTTAAAAATCTTAAAAAGCCTTTTATTTCAGGATTGTATTTTGCTGCTGTTTTGCTTATAAGCCATGTCTTAGCAGATCAGACGAGTTTCCAGGGAGCGCTGGGAGACCTGAATCTTTTTGTCTGCATCAGGCCCCCCATGTGGCACAAGCAGAGTGAAGTGGGCAGCGACAGCCATCCCTGCGCGGGGGAACTACCTGCTAGTCAAAAACTGGGATGAGCATCAGCTCTGACACCTTCCTGTCCCAATTATTCACCCTCGTCATAAGAAGAAAGGATAGATCGCCTTGATGGAATTTTTAGCTGCTGTATAAGCAATGGCAGGCCAGTGCTTTGGTATATCTGATTTAAAGGTCTCACATCAGGGGCATAAGCTGGAGCTACCGGAACACGTAGCTCTGCGTTAGGCCAGGAGAGAGTGGCGACTAGGAAATCCCTTTGCTTCTACTGTGATCAAAGGCAGAGAACCTGACCACCCACCGACACCGGGTGCTCAGTCCCACACAGCCATATGCCATTCTGCAGAGGAAGTCAAAAGAAAGAAAAATGTCTAAGAGATCCTTTAGTCTAACCTGAATGCTGGGCCATAACCTCAGTATGAGCTTCAGCGGCTCCGTGCCAACATGTGCTATATGAAAAAGCATCCTCATCTCTTCAAGGGTTATGTTCTAAATGTTAATATCCCATATGCCTTTCAGTGGTTCTCCCAGAAATAACTAGGGATGGTTGAATTAGACATTACTGAAATTTCTACCGTTAAAAAAACAAACAAAAAAAACCCACACACACAAAAAACCCCAACATCAATTAAAAAATATAGATATACCCTAGGTATACCTACTCCTGAGTTCTCAGTGCAGTTCTATTACTGAGACACCCCAAAATAATGTTGATGCTTCTGAAAGCTCTTCAGCTGCTCAGCTGAGATATGTGAAGGAAGAAAAAAAAAAAAAAAAAAAGAGAAAAAAAAAAAAACCCCGAAGAAAAAAAAAAAAAAAAAAAAAAAAAAAAAAGAGGGAAGCCTTCTAAACCTCCATCAAGCATCAGAAATAAAGAAAGAGAGGCACAAATATACTTGAATAAAAGCTTCTTAAGTAATCTTGAAATAATAAGCAAAAAAAATGCACTAAAGAACAGACCACATGTCTACATTTGCTGTTTTGGAACACATCAAAATGCAATACCAGCAGATGATGTATTTTTAATAACAGAAGCAGTCCTTATAATGACTAAATGACAATAAATGCTGCGTTAATGGCTTCACACTTCCCTTCCTCCTAAAGCTCGTATGTATACAAACACGGCTCAAACACAGCCAACTTCAGACAGGACTGAAAAAGCCTAGCTAAACACAGGCTCACAGATCACTATTGCAAAAATAGTTGGCTGGGGGAAAAAAATCCTTCCTCCGAGATCCAGACTTTTGAAGGTTTTTGCACACCGACAGATGCAAATGTTTTTCCTAACTTCCAAAGTCAAGACAAGTCAGGTCAAGAAATTTAGCTGCATTCCCAAGATTCTTGAAAACCTTGGAAAATCTAGCCCTGGGTTTTGCTAAATGGAGAGCTTCTAACTCTGTCACTTTAAAAAGCCACATCCAAGTCTGCGGAACAGGTCAGACTGGCTCTGTAAATCAGTAATCCATCCTCCTCCTCCTCCTCCTCCTCCTCTAGTCTCTGGATTTCTTCCATCTCTTCACGCATAGCTGTAAATTATCCTTCGCTCCTTACAGAGCTCTAAAACAAAACCACACTCCTCCTATGAGACAGTGAAAAAAAGAAATAAGGCTCACAGTGCTGAGTTCACCCTGTCACCTTGGCAAGCCCTTTTTCTTACAAGAACCTTTAATCACTGAGCCCAACAGATAGAAACTAATCAGAATGCTGTATTAACATTTAACGAAGAGACTGGAAAAAAACGACTCAAACGGAAGACTTTGAAGCAATCTCCAGGTAAGGAGGTCCCACAGTACCAACAAATTAAATGTGTGAGCAGATGCGTGAAGGCCTTGGTGGATGCTGCCATCTCCTGGTACCTTCTCCGGTTTGCAAACTGTTATCCTTGAGCAAAAGGTACCTGCACATCTTAAACAAGGCCATTTTCACCCAGTTATTTGCCTTACTGTTTCTAAAGGCAGAAGGAACCACAGAGTATTCACCACTATGCTACCTTCCTCTGCATGAGCTGTATGATCAGCGGATGAATAAATTTTTCTGCAAAGGCTTGCTTCCATGTCACCCCAAAAAATACCAACTGGCAAACAGTGGTCCCTTTTTGCTTCCTGAACACAAAAGATCTCTGTCAGTAGTCCAATTTCCAAAAACTGGATATCAAAAGGCCTAAATTATGGCCTTCAAATATTCAGTCTCAGTTGCCCTAATAAAACATCCTATGCAGTACTCCATTTTCCACAGCAGTTTAAGAAGGTGAAAGAAAAGTAAGTCCATAAAACTACAGAGAAAGTTTCTCCAGGGCTCCAAGGGGTTAATCCCGGTTTATAGCCTCAAGTTTAAGAACTGATTTCCCTTTTACTTTTTTTTTTTTATCTTAGCTAATGCTGAGGATACTATTACTCATACAAATATGTAATCTTTCTTAAAATCTCATTAAACTCTTTGTTTTCTATTCTTGTGGCAGCAACTTCCACTTCTGTACTATGTCCTATTCAGAAGGCAAGAGAGGATTATTTTCTATCAATATTAACTTGAACATGCACTCGGCTATCTTCACCATGATCCAAATCAAGTGATTACTACAACAGGATTAAATTTATTATGAACAGTCTGGCTCTGTCCACCCGGATAAATGCATATTATAACAATATATATATCATATGGCAGGCTAATATTTTTAATACTGACACATAACAGAAATCCATTTAAAAGAATGTAAGCCAAGATTAACAGCAGTTCTCAATTTAAAGTGAATGATGTACATAAGCTTCTCTGAAAAGAAACTTGGGCAATTTTGACAGAAAAGTAGAGTGAGATAATACGGGAAGAAATTATTCAGGAAAGACGAGAGAAATATGAGTAACTTTTATTCGCCATTGATTCAAGGGTTCTCAGCAAGTGGTTTACACCACCACAAGGTGAAATTCAGCTGACAGTCCCACAAGGCAAGACCTTTGATGCTGGCTTCAGCAGTTCCTGTTGACCCACCCCAACCACTTTGCCCCCATGCCTTAGCTCAGTGACCCTGTTTACAGCACAGACTATTCCCTCTTCCCCTCACCCTGGAGTCTGTGCCAACACCACCTCAGGGACGGCACATTGTGTCACGGGACCGCAATCAAATACCTGCGGAAACATGACATTTCTGCAAGCCTACATTGCCACTGAAGTGCTCTTACCACTGAACTACAGCCTTGGTGAGTTGGACTGGACTTCCTGTTCAGTTTAGAATATTCATATAATTGCCATTTCATCTCATGTGCATGTAACCCTGTGGTGCTCAGGCCAACTGGCTTCAATCATTCCTACCTTCAAAAGAAATTCCATTGAGCATCTAGTGCTAAAATAACCCCAAAGCCGGAAGTATGTTTCATGTGGGATTTTAACAGAAGAGTTTAGAACAAAACTCTGATCAGAGTTGATTCATTTTACAGCTTAAACCCTGCACTTCCACTCTTGCAGAAAGAAGAAAGCGAACCCTGTAAGAAAGCCAGAGGAGTTTTCCAGTGGGACATGCATTGGGGATGCACATCAGATTGCTACTTCTGCCCAAAGCAGCTAGCTAGTGGACAGCTTTATCTCTGTGACTTGTCCATCACCAGAATATGTGCTGAAGAGTTTGCCATCCCAATTATCCTGTACAAGCCATTTTTGAAGTATATTCACATGTACAAGTTAAAAGTGGCTGTTGTGGAGGCTTCAGTTCTACAATGGTCAAAGAAGTCCAGGGGGTGGCTGCACAAGTGAAAACTGTTAGAGGAAGTCCAAACCCATCAGGTCAGTATCGGGGACACCCTTGGCCCCTGAGCACATAAACGCTCATGTTCCACTGACTTCAAAGACAAGGCTACTCCTGAAAGCTTTACTGAATGAGTAACAATTTGGTTTAATGAGTGAAGCACACTACAGGTCAGAAAAAGTATGTTGGTTCTGCTGTTACCTCTGAGCTTATTGCTTCAACCGATTGCATTGGCCAGCCTGTTCTCACTCTTCTCTTTTGTCTAGAAGAACTTCAGGGCATAGATTACCTTTTGGAGCAACACTGGTACTCTATGCACTACCTTCAATAATTTGAACCCTTGTTTATGGCCACAATCTTATAGAATCACAGAAGTGATTAACATTAAGGCTGCCACCTTACGTGCATTATGTCAATTCATTTAGTATAGTATAGTATAGTGAATTCAGTGTTAAAGACAATTACCTCACCAGATTTACTGCCATATCTTGGCCAAGGTATCTAGTAACTCTAGTTTAGTCTATTCAAATAAGTAAAACAGAATTACCACAGATTTTTCCTTACAAATTCTGCACTGTGATTATGTACATGTTCACAATGTTTCACAAGCAATGTACTGTGGTTTATCTATTGTCTACTGCAATACCTGAGACTAACATGGGATTTGATGTATTTTGTGATTATTTTAGCAATATCCATCTCACCTGAGAAGTTTAATATGAAATGACAGACTTACCCTGCATTTCTTGCGTGTACATATATGCCTGCGTGCGCACACTTATTTCTGTTTAACATCCTCATACAGCAAGTGTTAATAGTTTCGGTACAGATTATCCAGTTTAGAAATCACAGAACTGGAGCTGCTATACACATGGAGAACAATATTAAAGGTGCATGTTTTGGTTCCGCACAATCGGTAAGCTGATATTCAGTTCAAAGAGACTTTTATTCTGGCGATTAGAATATTGAAAAGGTTAGGTGTGTTCATGAGAAAGGCACAGCTGTGTGGTCCCAACCTGCAGCATTTGAAAGGCTGTTCAAGTAAATTGCAGCTTGCTCCCACACACAGACAGATAGATTTGGGTGCGTTCTACATGTGGTACATGCACTGAAAAGACTTTAAAAAAAATTTGGGAAAGTCTTTGTTACTTTGAAGCATTCGATTTTCACCTAACCTTGCAGCCTCTCTTTATAAATATAAAACTTCAAAATAACTTGGGTCATTTTGCTGTAACCAGGGCTAAAAAAAGAATCTTCTACAGAACTTTTTCTAAAAGACTGCTGACTCTGTGAAGATGAGAATAAAACTCGGCAGCCTGGATCTTAGCTGGTGGCTTAATGTCTAAATCTCCTGCTAAGGATCTGGCTCAGCTCTTTCAGGTGAAATCAAGCCCTTCTGACACTAACAGCAGAACTCCCACTGTCTCCAAAGAAGAGAATTTCTCTTTCCAATTTTTCAGCTGAGTATTTGGTTCCACTTTTTTATGATTTCAATGTTTTGGGAATGTCTGAGCCAGCGGCCTCAGGTTTCCAAATGCCAGACATGTAGGAGATATTACCATCTATCCAGATTTCCAATGTCCCAAGTCTTACCACCAAACATGAAACCCTTTCTTCAGCATATCCCTCCTGTGCCTTAAGTAATTGTGTGAGAGCATACATGCATCTGACGTGTCAGACCATGTCTCCAGGATGCGCATAGTAGTAGGGGAATGACAATGCAGCTATGTGCAATTAGCAAATGTCTTCCACTGGGTCTCCTTTAGCAGTGGGTCTTTCAAGGTGGCTCACCTTCAGCCCACAGTCTAGTAGTAGGGTCTAGGTTGCTCTATGGTATTAGTAGGTCTTAAGGAACTTCAAAGCATATTAATGAAAATTAGCCTAAGTAATGCCAAATGGAAAGAGGATTAAAGGAAATGGTACTACTTAAGACTGTGTCAGAAGTCAGAGGTATCAGAGGACCCTTAGTCTTTGACAGGTAACAAAAGCGGGACGACTGTGATTCTTAGGAGCACGGAATTTAGGACTTACACATCCTGACTTCATTCTCTCAAGTTTATAAGAATTAGATTTACAAGTACTCACCTATATGTTTCGTTTACTGAACAACTAACTGTATTGCCTCACTTTTTTTTTTTTTTTTTAAACTTACTGTAGTATTGAAACACCTTTAAGTTTATCAGTTTTAAATTCCTGAATTCTCTGGGACAAGTGTCTTGAATTTTCTCAGTCCCCAGATCATCCCCTGGCCTTAACAAGCTGCAGTGGCATCCCTTCACTACATGGCTCAGACCCACTGAGTCACAAATCAGGCTGGCCAGTTACATCTGGCACAGGAAGCCTCAGAGAAAAAGAGAAGGCACAGCACTGCTCACGCAAGGTACAAGCCCAACTGCGGAGGAGCAAAGGGGAGACACCCAGGTGAAGGACGCTTCTGCTTATTGTCTGAGACTTGACCCACGCAAGATTCCACTGCAGAAGTCTCCATGGCACACATCAAGGTGATTTACGGAAGGATAAAGTAAGGAAAAGATGGTTATAAACAGTGATTAATCCTGATTTACAATAGCTCAAACTGTTTCAAAGACAGAAATTGTATCATTAGCCAACAACAGAATGCTTAAAAGATTCGTGAATTTTGTTTATGTGTTTGTACTTATTATTCCACTCTAGATATCTTTATCATGGAAGCTTAAACAAAATGAGGTCATGGCAATGTGTGACGCTGTTGATAATCCATGCCATGAGTAATCTTCCTGTGCTGCAAGAGCACAGATAAGTGTTCAGTAAGCCCAATTGATTTAAAGTTAGCTCACACACATTAGGTGTCTGCCTGCCGGTTCATAAATCTTTGACGTGTGTGTCTGGGTGGTGTGTTGTGCCTGACATGTGAACCATGTAAAATACAGTTCACAGGTTTTTATTACAGTGGTACCTTTAATATCTCCACCAGCAGGTATTTTACACTTCATAGATACAGTAGCTAATGCTGCTTTCCAATCACAGCATATCACCTCTGTTCAACCCAAATGCTCTTCCAGCTTTCACTCTACTGTGCCAACTGTACTCTCCATATCACGTCTTCCTGATGGGTATTTTCTTTCCAGAGGTAGAAAGGACCTAAGCTCAGGTTCAACGTTCAGTGTAGTGTGACATCTCTTCAGCTGAAGATTTTTCTCCTGAAAATCCCTGAGCAGATGATGTATGGTGGGAGAAGGAAGCCCATCAGAGTGCTTGATGCCTTTCCTGACTCTCCATCAGCCTAGCTAGTCTGAATAAAATCTTTCTACTAGGAGCATCTCTCGCTGTAAGCAGAGAGGAAAAAGGAACTGTCTCTTAGGTGGGAGTACTGCTTGCCACTTGAAAATTAGCTATTATTAGCCAATATTAACTACACAATAAAGCCAGCTGGCTTCAGCCAAGCCAAAGTATTGCCGCAGTATGGAGGCAGCAGCATAGAGCAGAGCAGTTAAGGCATGTTGGCCCACTGCCTTTAAAGGGATGATGCTCTTCGCCACTCAGGCCTATCAGGTTTCTAACTTAGACTGTGAGCTACTGCTAAAACCAATGAAAAGATCCAAATGACATTCAGTCTTAGATGGAAAATAATATTAGTATCTGTCCTGGTGGCCCACTGTTTATGTTTTGACACTGGTTTTGACATAATTAGAAATAGGTAAAGGTTTGATAGCTCCTGTTTGCTCTTACTCCGAAATCAGTGCAGGCTGTGACAGGAGCTGGAAAGTGAAAGCAGCACCCTGGGAATATTAAGGACTTGTCTGCATACGGAAGGTGCACTGCTGTAAACGTAACTCAATCCAGTTAGAGCAAGCCTTTTTTCAGGGATTCCCTAACACATAGTGATTTATAACTGGCTCTTGTAGTTGTAAATTTTCACACTCATGCTTGCAAGCATAAGTCAAAGAGGCAATCCTGCACAGACTTAACTAAATCAGTGGGAAAAAAAAATACTTTTCATTCCATTGATATAACTTGGACACAGACCAGTTCTAATATGGATTAGATATGACTTAAAAAGTTCACAGCTTCTTGCAACCAGGGAAGAATCCACGGCTCTTGCATTTCATAAACTTGGTACTATCTGCTATCTTACAGCTTGTCAAGAGCCCTATTTTACTTTTAAAGACAATTATGGGTCTTAAAAGATATTAAGCTGCTCTTTTGGGGAGTCACAACACTATTTTGCCTTAACATAAAGTACCAGATAATAACCAGACAAGTTGCAAGATCATCCTCCTCCTGGACCTTCTGTTCCACCAAAAGGGGCAAGATTTCCTCAGACCTTTCTTTATTCAATTTTTTTTTTAGTCAAAAGACAAGAGTGCAACAGCAGAACACTGCAACCTGCTATAATCACAATGCACTGCCATGACACCAGTGGTCATGACAAGTTTGTCCTTCCCCAAGTTTCTGCAGAACACAGAGATGCCTTGGACCACATGCTGGCTGGCAGAGATCAACACACTGAAATCAGCACCATAGGAACATTTTTTCAAGAAGTCTACAGCCTGCAGGGGAAAAAAAGGAATGACAACTCCTGAATTAGAGCAGTTTAGAGTATCTGTTCTAGTGCCTGCACACAGACTTCTCTGATCAAGCTCAACGATTACCTTGCATTCGGTTCCACTCTAAAAGCTTTAATCTGTATATGGCTGCCTGAGCCAGCAAAGAAGAATATTTGACTGGTCACAACACTACTCCAAAAATCAAGGGCAAGCAAGAGCAGAGAGATAAATGAATCCAAGGATTTTCAGTGTAAATATGGTGGATATTTGACAGTGGTGTTTGCCCTGGCTGCCATGACAACAAACAGCAGATTCAAGATTCAACAGCACAGTTGAAATTAAGGTTATACGTTGTCTTGAACTCACCTACTAGTGTCCTGTAGTTCAGAAAATTTTCCTTGCAACCCTTGGATACAGCAATACAGCATGACACAGCAGTGCACATCCAGTTTTCCCCATTCAGATCTGATGTGAGATCTTTTCAGAGACCTACATCGTGGACCTATCTACTATGGCATTTCTGAATTAGCAGGACATGTATAGTACTTGGTTAGGCAGCACACAACCACTTGTTTAATTGACATTCTTACCTCTGCAGCTAAGTAGTTTCCAGTTGCCAAATGCTTAAATCTAAACAAGCTATTCCACTGTCCTGCCCCACCCCGGCAAGGGTCATGATGGACAACCTAAAAGAAGAAGTACAGATTTTAATCGCGCTCCTCAAGATCATACTTAGATCACTGACATTTCTTACAGCTCATTCCAAATAAAAATATGTAAACTACATAATTACAAATAGTCTACCACAGAGAGGAAGTCTGTGCTCACACTAAGCCCACCATAGATAACAACTACTTACATTTATTTTTTGCCAGGTGCCAGGAAACACTCCTCCTATTACTTTCCATGTTTTCATTAATCTACTCCCTGCAAACATGATGAGCCAAATTTTGCTTTAAAGTGACATGATGTGAATCTGGAGCTGCTCTACACTTACACAGGCACTACTTAATAGCAAAACTCAAACCCTCTTACATTGTTTCACCACTTATACCAGCTCTATTTTTGACAACAGTAGAGGTTTCTGATAAATTTTCATTCAAGTGATAAAATATCCCCGTATCATTTGAAATATCCCAGGTTATTTCTTTTTCCCTTTGACTGAGCTGTAGGTCATTTGCTACCTTCAAACCTAGCAGTGCCTGTCTCTCTTAAGGAGTAATCTCAAATAACTACAAGTGCAATATAGTCTATTCCATACAGTCCTTACTCAGACAAAAATCAACCATTTGCCTGAGTGAGGAGCTCTGTTTTAAATGCACAAAGTTTGTTCAGCACATAAGAACTTTTGGATATAGGAGTTACATTACTGTAATAGCAAGGGTTTGAGACATACCAGTTTCCAATGTTCCTCAGTTAAACAAAAATACATTTGCTAGTCATCTTCTCAAAATCACCCCCATTCAGCAACACCACCTTTATTCAGCCTAACTTCAAACACATGTTGATGTACCCTGTTTCAGAAGAATGGACTCGGATCACATTTGTGAGATTTCTTGTCAGTCATGAATTTCAGTTTTCTATATTGCACATGAAGTCAAATATAAACACTCAGAACTCAGGATACATGAGTGTCATTTGATTGGCTTTGACAAAATTGCACCATTTACATCAAGCCTGAATTTGACTCGTCGTCATTTTAGTGCAGGTAAATATAATAAGAAGACATCCTCTCTCCACACACGCACAGCAATAGAGCACCTCTTCAGTGTTCATCCTACACAAACCGCTTCATAAAATAATAATAGTTATGGGGAGGTGTATGATGATATCAAGAGGCTATGAATGATTCATGTTGTGGTAAAGTATTTTTACTGCACCCTGGCCTTCAGGTCCTAGAATATTTATAAAAAGAAAAAAAATACCTCTATTTCCCACAGTGCTTTAGAACTTGTTGCAGAAGTGGCTGACTGACGTAATGTAGTACGAAGGAAAATATGTTGTTTCTTCTCATATTCGTCACAGGTCAGAAACTTCTCTTGCTCTGCATGAAACAGCCTAACAACATCTCCCTAAAGTAATATGAAAAAGAAGCATTATTAAGTGGTAGGCAAAGCCGCTAGACTCATCCTCTATATCTGTACTAGCTCCAGTGATGTCAACATAGCTGATGTAAAGAAAACATTTATTCGTTTCCTATTGCTGGAGCAGGTACCAAGTGCAGAGCATACAATCCCAGCACTGTGTCTGGAAATCAAATGAGATAATTCAGTCCTGCAGGAGATCCATGCACTTTTGTGAAAACAGAACTTGTTTCAGAGCACTGCAATGAATAGTGGGCAACAATTAACCTAAAGGTGATTTTTAATTCTAGCTAACTTTACTAAATGGATTTTTTATTTCTAATCTCTCTTAGTATTTAGGGAAAGGGAACAGATTTTTCTAACATCATATTACCTCATCTCTTCTACTCTGCAACCAAAACCAATGCCCCCTCTCTAATCTTCTGCTGGCATCATTTTTGCTTCCTTCTGCCTCCACCCAAGGCTTGAAACACTATCCCCAAATGGGTCTACGCAGATATACCATTTTCCCTTTCAAATTCTTCTCAAAAACTGCTGGTACCTTGATACCTACTGAAAAATAGCCAGTTGATAATGGCTTATTAAGGTACAAGTGAGGACAAATTAAATTTATTTCTTTAAAATGAAAACGTAAATGATCTCAGGGAGTGATCTGGAGGCCTGAAGCTGTGCAATCCCTCAGCATTTAAAGCTACATTGTCTTATTACAGTTATTGTCATCTTTCATGCCTCACTCCCTTCTGTAAGCTTGTTATACCTGCTTTTAGCATATTGGCATAAACTGAGGTGTCACAGCTATTCTGTAAGAGCCCTCATCATTCTGGGCTTGAACTTCACCTTTTCTCATGGATCCTCAGTTGTCTCTGGGAGGGGAAAGGGGCTGGAAGCTAGCACAATCCAGACAATTTCACTTAGTAAGACAATAACACAAAGGAAAAATATTCTGGCTGTTGAAGGCAGTAGTGAGGTATCCTCAACAGCTCCATAAAGTCCTCATTTCTTCTTTTATTCACCATGTAATATTTATCTACAGTCAAATATGGCATGATTTTTCAGATTCAAAAAACAATTAAAAAAATCATACTTACTCCTTTCAGTACATCATCTCGATAACTACTGAATTTCATGAACAAAGTTATTTTCCAGCTTGTGTTACAGTTGACAGCATTTACCTTTGGAAAAAAAAAAAAAAAAACAAAAAA
Source organism: Phoebastria nigripes (assembly GCA_035582835.1). Classification (NCBI taxonomy): domain Eukaryota; kingdom Metazoa; phylum Chordata; class Aves; order Procellariiformes; family Diomedeidae; genus Phoebastria; species Phoebastria nigripes. Next base: position 173,758 of record JAYKAV010003042.1, on the reverse strand, counting down.
CAAAAAACCCACAATTACAGTCTTAAGGGGTGTTCTTTTCTTTTTGAGACATTCTGTTCTTCTAAAAGACCACACCACATCTAGGGTGGCAGGGGACATGGCTTAGCTACATATTTGTACAGTTCCTAACATGGGTCCCGAAGCTCTCAAGTGTTAATAATAATGATGTTGATGTTGGAGAAGATTCAGTGGGCAAAATGCTACTCTGTCTGTTGACAGCCTACCAAAGAGCTGTTGGAAGAGGACTTACTCTTACATCAGTGAGAGTTTCAGATACTCAAGAAAACCTCACGAAGCTTTCAGTGCCAGGCAGAACTGCGCCAAGAATAAGTGCATTCCATCTTGGTTTTTTGAGGCCAAGCTGGAACCAATGTTTAATACTGGCATCTAGCCATGGTGGGCTCATGGCGGGTTCTGGTTACCAGTAAAGACCAATGTATAATACATCTCAGATCAGCAGTTACCTCTCCTCCCTCCACTGAACTCACCTCTTTGCAGCCAGGGTTATCTAGAAGCTCAATGTTGCTGGCATGTAGAGGCTGCCCTGCATTGACTGGCATGAGAACAACTTTATCTCCCACAACAACCTGGAAGTCAGAAATAAAATGCAATTCAGACCTACGTAATTATCCAATAAAATGAAGTAATGTTATATTTTTAGAAAATTACTCAAATGCATGCTCTAGGAATGGCACTCACTGAATTTATTTGCAGACAATTCACACACCAGCTCTGTTCACCCATGCCTCTACAGCTGCTTGGGTTCAAGATTTCACACTAATGAATCCTCGCATTCTCAGTAAGCATGCCACCCGGTTCAGCAGAAACTCGAGATCATGAAATAGATACAAATCTATGAATTCCAAGAGCAGTTCAGTTCATCTAAAAGTTACATTAACTACTCTTTATCCCATATGTACTGCCAGCCAAAAGGCAGAGAAAGCTTAGAAAATAATCTGTAGCCAGACAGCAAGACTCTTTTCCCTCCCTTGCTGCCAGCCAACCTTCTCCCATCAATGTGTCTTTCATTTCACAAAAGCCTTAAAAATTTGCCTGTGACAAGACTTCTTTAGCCCAGTGACTCCCCAACTCTGTGGACCATCTTCCGGCAAATGTCAAGACAGGCTCAGGAGTTCTGTGACTTAGACTGTATGACTGCAATCTGGAAAGGAACATAACTCACTGGAAATTCATAGAGAGGCAAACACACTCCAACCCCTCTGCTGTTACTCCCTAAATGGTGTTTGGAGTTCAGCACAGGCAGCAGCTGCATCAGCTGAGAGACCTTCTCTCTACGAGAGGAATTCATATCTGACTCCCTGCAAGCAAATTCCCATGCCCTTGCAATTCTTTACCTATATAGACAGGGAAAAACAATATATGAAAATGTCTTTGACCTAAAAAGTGCTTGAGACATGCATATGGAGAATTCAATTCATACCTGGGAGGGAGAAAAAAATAAATTTAAAAAAATAAATAAATAAATAAATAAATATCAATCCACATAGATTGGTTGGCACGGGGTCCCGATTTGCGTATGTTGTTCACAGCAATTTTAAGCACACACACACGAAGACAAGTGGCTACATGTGATTTTTGCTATATGAAATGCTGCGCAAGCCATGCTTTCTTTTGGAACACAAATAAACAAAAATGCTTTCTGCATTGATCAGCACATTTCCTATGAAAAAGCAGAGCCCAATTCGTGTAACTTCAACACAGGTGAATTTGGCCCACTTATTACAGAGGTGAAAAAGAAGGTTGCCTGTTCTTTACCAACACAGCTAAAATAAACAGTAGCAAAAGACAGTGTCATCATGCTCAGACTACACGTACAAATCCTATTTGATCCAAGTAATGCGAAAAAGTTCACTAATGGAACCAAAATAATGACAAGATGCCTTTAAGATATATTACTTATGCAATACATTCCTGCATGCCATGCTTCACACAGACATTACTTACAGCCCATTTTAAGAAGTTATGACCAGACAATTCATTAATCAAAAACCCATCAGGCTTGCATCCTGCAAAGTGGAATCAGGACTTCAAAATTATTGCAAGTACACCAGGACTATAACAACTTAATTAGTAAGAGAGCACATCATTGAGCATCTTATTTAAAAAGAAAAAAAATGGAGGGGCGGGGGAAGGTATCTTTGAATGCAAGCCTGTGACTACCATGGAAGTAACCAGAGGAAAGGAGACATATGCAGCTACTCTGCTGTAGGCGCACATCTGAGAAAGAACTGTTATGTGGGGTCATGGTTTCTGCCTCAGTCTCCCACCGTGCTCCAAGTCCTCATCAGTAACCTGCCCTCTATGCTGGCCAGTTCTGCCAGCTGCCACAGAAGCAACGAGATATCCTATGGTTTTTTCCTTTCTTCTTTTTCTTCTTGCTTCAAACCTCCATAGCTGGTTGGGAAGGATAGAGGCAATTTCACAGCACTTGTTTCCTATACACCCTCCACCAGTGATGCAGAAAACAAAAGCAAAGTGAAGAGGGAATCCTGTTCTCTTATACATGGCTGCCTTGGGCAAGCTGCAAGTCTGCTCTTTTGAGTTCCTCCCATCCCCTACCCAGTTGATTTCTGGCTCCAAATAATGCTGCAGCATGCCCAAAACACTGGAGGCAGAGCACTTGCATGCCCACATGCCCATATTTCTGCCTGTAGAAGTGTACTATATGGAGATTATAGAAGACAGAGCAATGTATTCCCAAGTTTTTGCTCTGCAAAATTAAAATTGACACCAGCTCTTTCTCCTCTTCCTTAGCTACCCTTGGGCACAGCCAGCCACAGTATGCTGTAGACCAGCAGTAGGTAATAGTTTGACAGGTCTCTGGGACTTCTTCCTTACGTATAGACATGAATTTGTTAAAGTTGCATCAAACACACAGCTTTTGAGGATTTCATTCCTGATTCCTTTGACAAAACTCTTACCCTTTCTGGTCTAGATAAGAAACTTCCACAGAATGATTAAATTCATAGTGAAGCCAATGAGAATTCAGCTTTTGAATTCAAGATAAACCTACAAGGTCCTTCAGTCTTGGATGCAGTGGAGTTCTTCCCGCACAGGGTAATTTCTAAATTCATGCAACCCTACTTGTCCATGTCTTGGTAGAGAGGGTATATTGAGAGTGGGAAGAGCCATCGTCAAAGCTGACTGCGTTCTGTCTTCTGGGTGGGGGACCAGCACTGGCATCACTTAGAGCGATTCTGTCGTTCATATAAACTCAGTAAGCCCACCTGACAGCTACATCTACACCTCAATCAAGGGGTAGGAGCAAATACTCTAGTAGAGGTGTAGTATATCACAAAGACTGGCAGTTACAAAAGGTTATATTAGCTGTGAAGATGCAGTAGCAGTGATTTCAGTTTGGACTAACTATCCAAGTAGGTTACCGGGCACGCCAAAGGCTCTGCTACTCCATCTCCATTGCTTTTATGTTATAATCACATCTCCCAGTGGCACTGCTGACACACTTCAAAGATCGGGAGGATTAACAGAACTTTCCCACAGATGGCTGGGCATTCCCCAAGTCGGAGACCACCTTCCTCGGCATGCCAAAAGATCAAGCTTTCAAACCACTAAAATGGCAGATAACTGAAAATGCAATCCACACAGAGCTAATCCTGCTATCAGTGCACATTTTGCTATTCAGTTGAACTGGAACCAGCTCTAGCCTTAATCAGTCACATCTGCCATTGAAGGAGAGCTGGTATATGATTAGTCTGCATAAAATATTGCAGCTATGCCAATTACTGTAAATTTTCAGCCATATTTTTTCATTACTTTCATTGACTGGCGTAACTAATCAGTTGCTAATGAAGCTAAGCTAACCCTCCTTCAGAAAAATAATTTTAAAAATATTTCACAAGGCTAAACAACTGTGATGACTTACCAGAAAAGTCACACACATGACTTCCTATATCACAGCTTCCCCCAGACTAAACCACCTTCTTTTCTTTTAGGATATATGGCATATTTGGACCTACCTTGCCTGGGTTATCTGACACAGTAGCAGTCATCCAAGCAGTAATTCAATACTCACTTCTACTGTTCTAAAGACTTTCTAAAAAGTGTTTTCTTAGGGAATTTCCTCATTATAGCACAGAAACTGAAAATAAAAAAAACCCAAAGTTTCCAAACAGAATAAGGGCCTGACATACCAAGCTAACTCCATGCACGGAGAGGTAAGAAGAAGTAGTATACAAAAAAATACTAAGTCCTTTAAAAGCTAACCTAGTGAGTGGGTAAAGTGGCCCCAGCTTATGTGGTATTAGGTGCTTTGTAGATGAGTCCCCCAGAAAATAGCCTTCTAATGGGCACATGTCTGGGAGTAACTGAGAGGGAAGAGTGGGTGGGTACAAGGCTGCAGCCTCTCTCCGTCTGTGAGAGGCAAATGAAGAATTTCCCCCATCGCTTGCTACCCCTGTTCCCCTTACAACAGCTGCCTAGTTTCTGTAACTGTTGAAGGGGTGGAAATGTGCCAGAGCAGTTACGAGAAAGCTACCAAAGGAATAATGTTTAGCACTGGAAGTTTGCAACAAAAATTATCGGATCTGTTTGGGCCTGGCAGAAAGGGGGAAAAACTTGGGTCTTGAGACTTTCCTCTGTAAGATATAATGGTGAGCTCCCAGCTCTGAAAGGCAGCACCTGGTGACAGAAAATGAGCAGCAGGCAGGTTCCAAAGGAGGCCATTAAGTTAGGAGTAAACCTGACAGTTTCCCACACGGCCCTTGTAGCTTAGAGCCTGTCAAATACAGCCCCACAGGGAACACACTAGGAGAGAGGTCTGCGGAATGGGATGTTACAGCGATGATCTGCAAACTTTTCAGACCAGCAAAACCACTTCCAAACTCTTATGTGCCCACAATAGTGTAAAATTGAATCAAAAACTCTATAGTACTGAGGATGACTTATAGGGCTTAATATCACTCTGCTGCTCTCAGCTGTAAGGGCTCACGATGGCTTTGCAGATCACAGTCTGGGAACGCCAGGTCCTCACTCTGGAGAGCATGACATGCACTTATTTCCCAGGCACGAGGGCATGAGAAATTAAGAAGATGCTGAACTGACGTTATTCTAAGAAATCAAGCCAAAACCTTAAAGCAATAAGTCACCTTTTTTTCTTTCCAAAGAGGGAAAGGAATACCAGGTTAATGTTTGATCCACAACGCTTCTTTTCCCCAGCTGAAAAGCCATGCAGAGGTGCCCCAGAGGGCTACTCATGTTTGCTGCTTTTCTCTGCGACAGGCTTGGGGAAAAGGGCTGCTTTTCACATACCCTTCTGATCACTGTGTGGAGCAGGGAAAGACTATGACTTTAGGGACTTCTGACCAGGAGCTGGGAACGCAGTCCTTCCCCTCCCCACAACAGATTGCCAAAAGGACCTGCAAGCAACCACGCTCATCCTGGATAGCATCCCAAGAGCTGGGTAACCACAAAGTTAATGAGAGAAAATACACGAGAAAACAGGCATTTCTGTCTGCAATCCTGAGATGGCTCTTTCACGGATTACTTCACAGGGGAGAGTGGCCAAACATTCCCAGCCAGGTCGACAATATAAAACCACACAAGTTCATCACGTGGCCTTCCCAGAGGCAGATCTGAATTTTCCACAGTGGGCACTTAACCAAGCCACAGCCAACTGAATGAAGAACCGAGTTTTGATCTCATGGTACAACTCTCAGATCTGCAGCAAAGAGCTCTCCTATACATTCTTCCTCTTACCAATACGCAAGACTCCTACTGAAACCTACCCAGAAAAGACCCACAAGACTACCCAACCCAATTCCAACCATAGATGTCACTCTCATGTCGAGGGGCGATATAGATTTAAAGAAACCTGATGTATTTCCTGGAGACATTCTCTGCTGACCTCTTGAAAACAGTGTTGCCCGGAATATTTAAACAAAAACTTTAAAAAAGAAAATTTTTACTCTAGCGTAAACTATGACTTATTATCGGCTTTGGAAATCTGCACACAACAGGTGGACTTAGCAAAGATGCCCCAACACAGGTCAGCAGAGGCTCAGATGAATGTGGCAACATTTCAGATTCCAGACCATATAATTTGGTAACACTTTCTAGTTACACATAAAAGCTAATAGTCCCAAGCACTGTTTAAAATATTTTTTTTCAGAACTTAATCCATTATGATTTATGCCAGTAGCAAAGAAATCATGTGTCTTCGGAAAATTTCTGCCTTCTCCCTCTTACACATTCAGTATTTCCACTTACATTGTCACCTTCACTCCTCAGTTTCCAGAACGGCTGGATATAAAACCAGGATCCCTCATTCCCTGCAGCATCCAGAGACACCCGCATAGCATTCTTCTCTAGCAGAGCCGGCAATCTCTTATTGACTGTGAGGTACTTGTTACTTTTTATGTGCAGTAGCTGTGAACAAATAATTAAAAAAATTAGTACAGCTGTTGCTTTTTCTCCCTTCAGTCAAAAGAGGAGGCGCAGGCTTTCACACTGTAGTGATTTTTCATAACATACATAAAGACAAAATAAAACTAGAAGAGAGTTATCAAAGTATACTGCAGTTTAGGAAAACAGATGCTGTATCTCAGATTGAGAAAAATGTGTCAGTGATCAATTTTACAGCATATACTACACAGGTAGAGCAAGGGTCCATTAATAGTGTTACCTTCAGGAATTTAATCCATTACAGGGAAGTTGTACTGCACTTAAGAACATAACTTCTGTCTCATTTATATGTCATGAAGTACAAATGACTTCAGTGATTTAAAAGGAGCTGCACAGCACCTCTATAATATGATTTTGAAATAAAACTTGAAAATAAAAGATACATATTTACATTCAGATTCTAAACAGCAGCAGTAAAAATTACACATGAAATTTATATTATGACATAATATTTAAACGTGAATATGCAGCACTTCTGGTAGGCTTTAAAACAGACAGAAAAACACAATATTGTAAACTTCACCAAGTTGTGTTTACCTGACCCTTGACAATCCAGATTACAGTGGTTAGTTTCATTTTCACTGTAACCTTGAAATGAAACAACTGTTTCCTTTCCAGCTCTGAGAGAAGGCAGATGGATTTCAATAGTTTACCTGTATGACATTGCTATATTTTACAATTTCGCCCAACAGCTTTCTGTTCTCGCTTTCATTCTGCTTTTGTTCCAGTTCTGCTGCATGCTGCAAGAGAATGATTATTTCTTTAAACTCTACAAAATCAGTACCTGTATTCAGCTACTGAAACAGATAGTGTAAAAAGGAAATGGTATCACATTTAAAATGCTTCCTCCTGTAAGCATTACTGCACTGAAAATATTAGCACTTGAATTCTGCTGCAGCATAATTTTCTGAACTATAATCACCCAGACCCTGTGTAATGATTCTGGTTTTTTATTACCCAGAATAGAAACTCAGTCACAATTTATGGATCACATCTGAGATGCATGCTATTTTAAAAGTTTTCAAGCACGAAAAGTAATTCCAGTGCTTTATTTCATCCTGAAAGAGGAAAAAGAAGGGCCTATGATTAGCTTCTCCCTGTCACCATTCCTTTTACTTGTTGGGTTTTTAAGTGCACACAAATACATTGACTTTATATATAACAAAACGAAACTAGTAGGTCACACACTGCAAAATCAAGGCTAAGCACAATAGTCTGGGTCAAACACAGCCACAGAACAAACTCTCAGCTCCTAGCTCTAATTGCTGTGCAGCTAACTCTAGCCACATACCATGTGCCTTCCTTGCTGGTTTTAACTGGAAGCACTGGCAGCCTCTCCACTGCACATGAAACTATCAACCAGGTTTGTTATGACCTTGTTTTCACTTAGTCTTATGCATTCAATTATAACATCAGGTCAGCTCTTTTTCAGAGTCAGAGGAGTTGCTCCATCCACACTGTATTTGATGCAAAATAGAATCTGCCCAATGGTTCAGAGAAGAATCACCTAGACTGAAAGCAGAGACAACTGCAATTCTGAGGAATTTCCAGACTAAAGCGTTGAAAACATCTCTGTCCACCCCTCTGCCTAACTCCTGGAAAGGACTTCTAAAATAATAGCATGATTAAACCAGAGCCCACTCCTGATTTTAACAACTGCATTTTTACTTTATAATACTTCTGAAAGCAATATTTTGCTTATAGCAAAGGCACAACCCCCAGCCCAAAGTAAGATAAAAACCAGGGCAGGGGCAATAAATGCCAGTTAGGAGGCAGGAGAGCTAAGGAGAACATAAAGTTGCTATGGTGGCATAACAACACCCATCACAGTGGTTCCCAAGGCACTTATTATTCTTTCTCATTCTATTGTAATTCTACAACCTGCAGATTGAGATAAGATTACAAATACAGATGTCTCTTACTTGAAGTTTCTTCAGCAGTGCTGCTTCTGTATGGTTTCCTTGTTTGGCTTGCTTGGCTTTCCAGTACTGCTTCTGGGCTGAATATCGGTTCATAGGACACACCTTGAAAAGGCAGTCTGTGGAAGATTGAAAGAAATACTCATAAGTAACGTTGAAAGACACTTCCTTCATTTGTAAGTATGCTTTGCTTGGTTTTCTTTTTCCAAAAATGCCTAGATACCAGTGTTTAAACATAGTCACCAAACAGCTTGATGGCAATGATACCATAAAAGGGTGGCAGAACATCTGAGTTGAACCTAAAGCCTTCAGCGCCCCACACATGCCCACTCGGTGCAACTTCTCTGCAACCTCTGTAAGAATCCCAGGCTGTGAGCCTGCCATAAGCAAAACTGCCTGCTGCTTTATTAGTGCTCTTTGCTGCAGCACAACGTTACAGATGCACTGTTTTAAGGCATGTGAAACCTTGAAAAAACAGTCCTGCTTTCTGTATGCCATACATCTGGCTGTCCTGCTCCTTCTGGCACTGCTGAAACAAAGGATTGCACGGGCATTCAGCTGCAAGCCACCAAGGAGGTTAATGCGGTGTTCGTGTCTGTGTGCGCCTTCACCGAGATTGATTAAAAAAAAACAACAGCAAAAACAACAAAGTGACACAAACTGAACACCACCGCTGTCCAACAAACCAGGCCAAAAACGGGTAGGAAGGGAGGGAAGGCCACCCGAGAGGAATCACCCGAGTGGGGTGACTGTGCAAACGATGACAGAGGAGGAGGTAAACCCTGAGGAGACTGCAGCCAACGGGGGAGCCGCAGAGTAAAAAAACGAGGAGCAGCAAAGGAAAGCAAGTCGCAACGCACCGACCCCCATCCCCTCCCCACAGGGACCACATGCAGCATGCAGCGAGGCGGCTGGAGACCAGGAAGGGGGAGAGATGTGTCCAGAGGGAAGCCAAAGGGTGCTTCCCTAAGTGCTTGTTCAATTGTTCATCTTTATTTCCTAATACTGGAATCAATAATTGGAAGTTAATGTTAATTGGCAATAAACTAAATTTTGTGAAATTCCCTGACTCAAGACTTTTTGGGGTTTTTTGGGCCAGTGACAGTCCTATAGACTGGAAATAGAGGCTCACGATTCAACCAAATCTGACTACTTTTAGAGTGATAAACAATACCTAGTCTCGCATGGTCCCAATCATCAACTGCTCTAAAAGCTAGGCTTGAAAGACATTTTACTTAGCAAATGTTGGTAATTGTCCTTTCACGCCCCACATATATCAACTGGCAAGAGGAAGGGACAGGAAAGTATTAATTAGCAATCAGAGTTTTGCTGTGAGACTAGTAAGAACATACAGGACTGCATGCGTATTATAGTGTGAAACTCTTCCCCAACATGGGTTGCAATTTATAGATGTCAAAGGAAGGTCTGTCCCAAACTATTAGCCCTCCATATTTAACTGTCACAGACAGCCACGCACTCTCTGAGGACTAATCCACCCACAGAGGAGAACGACCTCTGAAGAATTTCCTCCCTGCTCCATGTCAGGGTCTCAGGAAGGTAGAGACGGGAGGGAAGCAACTATTCCTACCTGACTCCCAGCCACCCAACTGCGGCACAAGCTAGGGCCAGGTAATAGCGGCAACGTATCCTCCTTAGAAGAGGTTTTGGATTAAAAAAGTTCCTCTTCTGATCCCACAAGCACATCTTGCAGGCACTGACACCCCAGTTTGGCCAGAATCAGCAACATCACTTCTCTGCTGGTCATCAGGCAACTTTCCCACAAAGAAGCGACTCTGCAACTCCACTGGAAAGCCACATTGCACGGAGTATGGCACAGACAGTGCTCCTCACAAAAATACAGAAAAGAAAGAGAAAAAGAGGAGAACAAACACGCTAGCTCCATGTGAGCAGCATGAAGTGCTTATTTACCACCGCACTCAACACAGTTAATGGCATACGCATCACATAGCACAGAACAATTTGGAAACAGTCCTCTCTACCCTCAGCTCTCCTGCTGCCTTCTCCGAAGAGTCCCTTTCCAACAGCACTGTATAGTCACCCTTACCTCTGTTATCAAAGGTGCTGCAATATGAAATAGCAACCGCAATATCAACACTAAGTACACGTTCCAGTTACACACTGGATCAATGTGTAGGTGACGCTGTTGAATTTACCAATCTTGCATGTCATTTTTAAATACAGTGTAATCTCGTCATTCACCCATTACTGTCACAAAAGCGTCAGCAGGGGAAGCTATAGGGAACTATCCTGATGTCATGGTCTGGGTTTTTAACCATTAAGTCAGGTCAGCAGCAGACAGTTTCTATTTTACAGTGCTGTCCTACTCACTAATTCCCAGAGCAAGTTTAACATCTGCAGTTGCTAACTACCTAGGACTTGTTCCAGCTCTCCAACCCACAACAGCACATGTGGGAAGTCCCGTCTATCATACATGTGATGAGAAAAGTTTCCTAACTGTTCCGCCCTTACGAGTGGAAATTCAAGTGTCAAACTCACCACCTCTCTGTAGAAGATGCTAGATACCAAGGCAGATCCTATTCTCATTTTCAACACTGTCAATCCAATGGAATTACTCTTTCACACAGGAAAGAAGAGGAGGAGATTTAGCTCCTCTGAGATATATCCTCCAACATACCCATCTCTTCACAGTCTGTGAGGAGTTACTGAAAACCATGTTACAGTAGGAACACCTCTTGTAACACAACGGGAGAGGGAAGGGAAATCTAGTGTGAAGACTGGCCTTGCCTTTCCTAAGTAAAAATGAACTCTCATTACTTAAAATAAAACAGGCAGCACTCCCAACTACAATCAGGCCCAGCTAAGCACAGCTATCCGATGTTAGTGCTGCCAAAACCACTAGAGTAAGACCGTGCCACACGTTCCTCCCACTGCCTGCACCCCCAGAGCTAGCAGTTTGCGACAGTGCTGGCTCTCAAGCCACGAACTAAGCAGCAATGCTTTTAGTTCTGCAAATACGCCATTCGGCCTCTCACGTATTGGCCATCATTATACCAAGCTTTTAATTGCATTGCCTCTTCCCTTCATAGCAATTGATCTTCCTCTACTATTCGTAGCAGCAAAGCTTGTTCATAAAAAAACACTGCCGGTGGTAGAACTTTCCTTGGCACTGACCCAAAGTCCTCACCGATTTGCTCCCTAATCACAGCCCTGAGTTGCTGTTCCTAGGAGAAAGTGTTACAAATCTTTATCAAAGCAAACCCAGCCACCTTGCAAAGGTGTTTACTTTCATTTCAAAGGGGAACTTTTACAATGAGAACTGTATCATACAACCTAGAGTACATAACTCCCAGGTAACTTTTACAATATCCTGGACACCAAGAAGGAAAAAAAAAAAAACAATTACAAAACACTGTGTACTGTTAAATCGTACTGTATGTTGTAGGAGATTTTACTTTGAGTGTCGGGATTTCAGCTCATAAGACAAAAAGTCCGCTATTATTTTCTGTAACAATCTATAATTAACATGCCTTCTCAGAAGACTTCATGAAACACTTATTTCTCTGAAGTAACAATACCTTCTTTTTATAGGACCAGTCTTCACTTCTCAGTTACTCCCCACACATCCTGCTACTTGAGTAAACACACTGCTTCCCATCCTCATGCAGAATCTCAAAGCACAGTGCTACCACACTGCAGAGAAACGCAAGGTGTACATGGATGTGCAGTCACTACTGTGTGGGTCTGCCTCCCAAAGGTGGGTGAATTTTTCCTAATGACAGTTCTCAAAGAAAAGGAGATATAGAGCAGGCGCTAGATACCCTCAGCCACCACACAGCTCCATCTGTAGCCATGCTGCACAACACAGCTCTCCCGACTTCCCATTTAGTGCTCTAGAAGTTGAACTACCAAGAACTTTTTTAAAATCAGTATTATTTCAATTGTATTTTCCTTAATTTATAGACTAAAAAAATTCATATTCTTTGTTTCCAGACAATCTTTTCCCGATTTTTTTTTTTTTTTTAAGATTCCAGATACATTAAAAATAGGTCATCTCATTTTTTTTTCCCCTGTTTTTTTCTACTTATTCTTATTAGAGTAACAATAGGATACTATATAAATTCAATCTTTGTTGTCCTAAACATCAGGGCGGGAGAAAAAGCGGTGCCTGCCCTAGAGAAGCTGTAGTTTAAATAAAAAGGAAAAAAGAGAAACTGAGGCATAAGATTATAAAGCAACTTTCTAGCACACGCACAGTAGATCAAAAGCTCAGCCCTCCTAGAGGTCAGTCTAGCAACCCACTCATGAGACAGACCGTCTCTTCTAACTTCTCCAGACATTCTCGGATAGTCCTAGTTCCTAACTCATTACTTTATGGAGTTTTACATAAATGCATAAATACATAAATAGTTCCTGAGGACACTAATTAAGTAGGCACTATCAAAGGTAAACGAATAGCTTTAAAGCAAATAGCTTAAAAGCATCAGCCAGTTTCACTTACTAAACTTTCGTGTGTTCAATTTCTGCAGTTTCATCAATTTTCTCATACCCACAAAATCTTCCAGGCAAAATTTCCATTACTTGTGCATGAAGTGAAGATGGAGAAAATGAGAAACATTGCCCACCTCAGCCCACACACACATTTTTAAAACAATAAAAATCACTTCAAGTTTTCTTTACAAAATGGAAAAAAAGGGGAAGCTCTCCCTGGTCACACTCCAGGCTTAACCTCCTACACTACACCTTGGCTTATTAGAAAGTAAGAAAATATGACAAATTATCAGTGCTGAGACACATATCAATTACTTATTTTATGGGGAAAAAGAAATACATTTATTAATCAAAACAATCAAAAGATGGAAAGCAGCAACTCCCAGAGTGCGGGAGACGATCCGCAGAGGATGCACTCAGCACCAACCACCTGCCTGAGCCTGCGAATGTGCACAAAATGCCAGCCTTCAAAAGGCAGTAGTGGGTGGAACAACCTCACACAGCACATCCTCTGAGCAAAAAGCAACTACACTCAGGAAGTCTGAAAAGGAAAATAACTCATAGTATGCCCTTTAAATGTTTCTTGATATTGGATAAAGATGGCTTAGAACAGTATTTGTCAGATGCTTTCTCTCCCGCCCCCCCCTTTTTTTTTAAGTGTTAGAAATTCAACTCTTGCCCACCATGGAAGATTTCCGTGATTTGCAGAACTAGAGAAATTATCACATGGCTTTACTTAAACCAGGAGGCTGACAAATGGGTAAGTGGAAGTGATAGGGCTATTAAATCACAGTGTGTACAAATCTATGTGTTTTGAAAAAAATACAGAAAGGTAAAAAAGAGCTGCAGTGAGAATGGAAAGGGAGGAATGCGAGGGAGCAAGGAGTGGGGCAATGAAAAGTCCTAAGGAGGACAACAGAAAAAGCAATCAGGAGTCTGAGAAGAAAATGAAAGCAATTATGGAACTGAGAGAAACAAGAAGAAAACACAAGGACAAACCAAAATGATGGAGAAGGCAAGTGAAAAGGAAAATGGCAGACGGCAGAGGAAAGGGTAGGAGGAGGAAAGGAGAGAGCGCAGAGGAACGTAACAGGAGGGAGAGAAGAGGAAAGAACAATGTCAGAAAAAGCTTAGAACAGACTAAAAATTGAGAGAAAAGCAAGAGATATCTAGGAACTCAAACATCACTTTCATTGCAGATGCCTCAAGAAAAAGGGGTATAAAATGTAGGGAAGTTTAAATCAGTTTAAGAACTTAGGTCATTTTACATTTAAAATAGAAGAGAGACTTGTGCTCCTTTTTCAGAGTTGCTAAATTTGACCAACAAGCAGGTCTTATCTGTGCTATTTTACACCTTGGAAGCTGAAAGTGTTTCCCACGGGAGATAACAGCGTCAAGCTGAAGTGTGTTTAAGGTCACAGTCTAAGGAAACTTGCAGTTCTGTTGCTCATGATGTGACTTTTCTTCAGAGGTACAGGACTTCTGGCACACACTACTCTTCCTAATCTCTGTGAACCTGGCCCTGCAGCAGGGTAAGCATTTCCATCACGACACTAAGTGCTTTAGCTCTCACTAGACTAGCTTCACTTAGAAGTAGGACAAGAAGCACCTGGCTTGATCAGTCCCTTAAATTCAACTGCAAAACAGTAAACACTTTTTTTTCTTCAACAGACTTCAGGAAACACGTGTGGGACCAAATCCTGCCCTCCTTTGCACTGATGCAAATCTGGATATGCACATTGATGAACACAGAGCCACGCCAGGTTCATTCCAGTGTGACTGAAGGGGAAATCTGGACCACAGCTTCTTTGTATGGACGCAAAATGAAAAGCAACCACAGCTTTCCTTAGCTTAACAATACTCCATTTGTAGGATGTTCTGAAACAACTAGAATAGCTACCACCAGCTCAAAAAAACAGAAAGTAAACACATAACAAAAACGAAACTGCTATTTTGAGACACCTCTTTACGTAGGCTTTCAGTTCAGGCCAACAGCTCAGTACCTAAATTTGATCTCTGAGTGAACTCTGTAGGAAGGATACAAGTAGTTAGAAAACGCAATCCTTTTTTTTTTTTTTCTGTTGGGGAAAGGGTTGATAAAATATTACCAAAAAAGAGCAAACATAGTCCTCCGATGTTAATTTTCAAAGTCAGTCCTTGGAATCTAAACATTTTGTTAGATACATGCCTTTCTCATACTTCTTTGACTCTTAGGTCGTGCTCTAACCTCAAATCAATGCCAGTTCAGCTATCAGTGATAAAAACATTGTAAACCATACAGACAGCAGTTCCTATTACTAAAGAGGCCCTACTCTTCCTGCTGTTAGATGCTATTTTTAGTTGCTTATGTCTAATCATTCAATTAATCATTCATGCCTAAGTCTTCTTTTTATGTCAAGAACCTACTTAAATCAGTTTTTGTTTGTTTTATTAACTTTGCTGTTTTAATTGAATGCTATTTCCCAGAAGATTCTTGGGGGGAAAAATACGGTTTTTGCTTATGTTTCTTGGTTATAAGAACAACATTTAGCAACTCTTTTGCCTCAGTGCTCTTGAGAAGAGCTAAGAAATTTAACAAAGCATGGCAGAGATGTGCTTTTGGTTGCTCTCGTAATACAGACACCTCTGTGGTACCAGGCACTAAATCCCAATTAGACAGCAAGTTTCTGCTGTGTTCTCAGCAAAACCCCTGCTATTCCCACACTTAGAATTTGACTTGTAAGATGAAGGAGAAAGCAACCAAGCAATGGCTTTATCTTTGCTGCTGCCATTCTCCTGAATGCCACTTGATTACACATACCTGAAACAGCATGAAAATGCTGCTAGATGCAGCTCCTAACAATATAGCCATGATGTTATAGCATGGTGGGTTGCATCAATTGAGGTGACAAAACTCACTTTTTTACTCATTTAGCTTCTCCTACAGATGTTGCAGCTCATCCAAATTTGCATGCTACCACAATGCTAGCAATAGCTAAGCAAGCCACTTCAAAATCAAGTCAGATATGGGTGCACCCTAAACCAGAAAGAGGTAAGGAGTGACAGAAGAGAGGCAGCCGGAGTCAAAGGGAGCTAAGAGGCAACAGTGAGGAGGAGGAGAAAAGTAGCTAGTAACAAGCTTTGGGGCAGGGAGGGAAAGGGAGAAGAGGGGATCCCCAAGAAGTGGAGGATCTGAGTCAGAGGAAAGGAAAGGTTCGATGCTGTGGGTAAGAAGGAGCAGAGGCAACTAGAGATAAAGGGATGTGTTAAGCAAGCAACAGAGGTTGCAATAGGGAACAGAGCCAAAACTGTCTACAACTAATAGAAAACATTCCCCTGCAGAAGCTGGGATGTAACTCAGGAGTACAGTCCTTGCATTCCCCCAGCAGCAGAAAACAGCTGTACGTCTTGTCTGTGCCTCATCCCCTTCTGATATCTGATCTATGTACACATGTACTACTGCCACCACTGATGGCATGCCATTAGCGCTGAGAGTTCAATAACCTTGCACCTTGGATCAAAGTGCCCAGACCTTCTCGATGCTCTTGAAATCACCTTTTTTTTGGGGGGGGGAACACAGTATCAACTTTTTCCTTCTTTGCCTTTTCAAGTTAGGAAAGAACATCACAGAACTGCAATAAAAGAACTCTACTGTACGGAAGTTATAAAATCAAGCCCTCAAACGTTAGACGATGAAAAAATTAAGGTTGTCTTTTTAACCTCTCTTCAGCTCCTTGATTGTAAGCATTTGGATGTATTCTGCAATTATACTATCACACGCAAATCTTTTCCAGTGACCCCTGTCTCATCTAGAAACCTGGATATGTTCTACTTTGGAAACACATCAGGGCGGTGAAGTGACAGAAATACTGTCCAAAGAATCCCCACCTGAAATTTTGTGCAACCTGGAAGCTGTGAATTAAACATGTATTTGCAGGCAGCGAGAGGATGAAATCATAGTTAGGTAACCTGAAAGCCACACTGGAGAACTAGATTCTATCCTCATCTCTGCTACAAAGTTATTCCGTGACATCACGCAAATGACTGAAATTTATTACTATTAGTTTCTAAGTATACATCCTCACTTTCTCAGTTTCCAAGATCTGCCGATGTGCTGAATGCTCACAGCTGGAACTGGAACCAACCGCTGATATTTCCTGAATATATAATGGAAAAAAATCTCGAATACTCTGGGAAAGCAGAACTTCAGTCTCTCAATGTTCTAAATGCAACTTTTTTGCGATAATAGCATACACATACGACTATAATAAACACTGGAAATTAATAAGGTTAAGAATGTCAGTGCAACCCCTTGAGATGGATACAAGCAGCCATGAAACACGTTTCCCTTGCTCTAAACCAGGCAAGCCGTAACTGTCTTTATCTCGTAACAGGTGTGAATCCAAGCCCATTTAAGTCAAAAGAGGTCTGGATCAGGCTAGTAAGGCTCTACTTTGGCACAGCTAGAGCCAATGGCTTAAATCAAGTACAGACAAGACAGAGAGGTTTTATTTCCTTCCCTGCATATAAACACACAGACCTTCTGATACCACAGGAGCATTTTTTAGCATTCGAGAAGTAGAAACTGCATATTGCCAGTGCAGTATTTTTTTCAGTAAGCAAAACAGCAGAATTATCCAAATCTACAAGGTCGTGTCTAAGAAAGTTGAGAAAAATCAGATATGGTTTTAAGCAAAAGCAAAACAAAAAGCTGACAAAATATTTGGGGGTAGTCCTTAAAATGTCGTCTTATCTTTTAAAAAAATAAACAAACCAGCAGCTCAAGTAGTTTTGAACCTCACAAGCTTGTTTCCCATTTACAGTAAGAGTAGGGCTGGAGCAAGGAGTTGGTCACACAGCGGGGGATCAGCGTTCGGTGTACAGAACAAAGCAACCAACTCTTGGACTACAAGAAAATTAGTCCCTTTCCCCAAGTTTTCCACCTGCCCCTCGTGCCTTTGCCGATTTGGTATTTAGTTCTCAAAATCTGTCATTCACATTCCAGTTTGAAACTTCAGCAATGTGTTCACAAACCATGAAGGCATCTGGGAAGTTACATGTCTGGTAAGGCAAAGTGCCCAAGGAGTTAAAACATGCATCAATTGGTCATTAAAAAAAAAAAATATCCCCAGTTACTGACCTCTGAACTTCTTTGGAGGATTAGCAAGGTCACCTGCCTCTGGCTGAACCACACACCGGTCATCCACTAACCTAGAAAAACAAAAGTTATTACATTTACTGTTGTGGTTTAACCCCAGTTAACCAGGACGCTTACTAAAACAGAGTTTGAGATCAGTGTATATAAATGCAGTGACATACCTGTCACACCACAGAGACAGAAGCTTACATGTTTCTCCAATTTGATTCAAAAAATACCTCAGAAACTCTATTATTCAGTTACTAAGCATAACCAAGAAAAGAAAACTCTACATTTTCCTTCAAGAAAGAGGATTTCTTCTATTGCACTAAATTATGGCCTATGTTTCAGATCCCACTTCATTTAAATCCATTTAGAGTCCCTTTTGTTACACCATGTACATTGATGTTACATGTAAAATTCTTGTTTTCTTTTGTTAGAGCCCATTAACTCTGAATCAGAAACAGTTTGCTTTTCTGCAGCTGTCACATTTTCACAGCCATTACCCTAGGGCATAATCCAAAATTCATCAAAATCAACAGAGAGACTCTGAGCCACTTAAATGAGCCCTGGAAAAAGACCTCAAAGAAAAATGTTGGGAAGGCACACTTGTATCTGATATGAGAAAGGACATTTAAAGCACTGCGGGTTAGCGTGGCCCTATGCTTGCAAGCTGTCCCTGCGCTTGCAGATTCCTGCATCCCCACTGAGGACTTTTACAGGAATGCACAGTAAGCAGCCTTCACATGGGTACAAGAGTATATATGGATCTGCTTACATGATCAGGACATGCAGGGGGGTTTCTCCAGTGACTTGCTGTTTCATAACACTGTTTTATCTAGAATTTGAATCTGGAATCCGATAAAGCACCTTGGATTTTAAGTCTTTAAACGTTCTGCTATTCTTCTTCACCATTTCCAATCTTTTTCCTCTGAGGAGGCATGTGGAATTAAGATTCAGCTCCAATCAAAACTCACAGGACCACATTTTCCTTTGCTAAAATGAATAAGCATTTATTTAACCCACAGCAGAAAATCTAAATAACAAATCAAATATATTTCTCACAATATTTTAGAAGTTAAATAAACAATAAAATTCAAAAATATAAATTGTTAATCTTATCACAGAACTTCCTAAACATAAATTCAGCTTCCTTTCAGGAAGCATCCTGTAAATAATCTGCCTGTTTCAAACAATTATTCAGGAAAATCATGCTTAAGGACACTCTACTGCCCTGCCACTTCACAACAGTCTAAGCAGCATTTTCTGTGGCAAATTGCCAGAAAAAGCACAATTTGTGTTCAGCCAAATTACACAACAGATGCATTCAGTTTCCACTCAAGTTGATGAAGGCTTTGCATCTAGCCACGAGCGCAGCAAGACCGATCCCCTAGCATGCCCATGAATTTTCTACCTCTAGCAAGCTGACTGCTGACAAGCTGCCCACTGTGGTTGCAGCTCCCAGAAACAGAAGAGAAAACGATAAAGAATTTTGGAAGTCAGCAGCTTGGATCTCATAACATACTTGGATGCAAATGTGAGGTGTCAGTGAGGGAGGAGAATTGAAGTAACAGCTCCAGGAGCAGGCAGGGGACCTGCCATGGCCTTACGGAGTTGTGTTTTTCACAGTCTAGGTTAGGCCAGGCTTAACAAGAACAAAGTGAGGTTTGGAAAGCAGGACTTGGGAAGAGTCAGTCCTGCAAGATGCCCTCTGTCTATGATCTAATGGGCCAAAGCTTTCTATAAACAGCACCTAAAACCTTGAGTCACAGAAGAAACAGGGCTGGAAAGGACTACCTTAACAGAAGCTTTGCCAGAGGATTTTAATGCCAAGAAGTACTCCCCCCTCAACAAAATCCCTCAAAGGCTTTCTGAATGAACGCATAAGGTTTGACCCTTAAGCACTGTCAGGACAGAGGACAGTACGTTAGAAGCCAAGCGTAATTCACAAGGAACATCTTGTGTTCCTTGGTGACAACTTGTGCACCCTCGTGACAACTCTAACTGTGGATGAAATGCAAAACTTCCAGCATGATGCCACATCACCGTAACAAAAGCCATATAGAAAACAAGGTGTTGGTGCTGAGAAAAACAAACAAGATCCTGCACACTCTCCAAGCCAGTTAGCTGCAGTGTTCAAACATGTTAGACTTCCAAGGCTCAGAAAATAGACATTAAACAATTAATATCAATCACTTTCATTTAAGCATTCTCTAAAGGCATGAAGATAAGGACCATAAATGAGTTCTGCAGTCATTACGAACCAAAGACATCAGACAAGACAAAGGAGAAAGGAACTGCTGCTGCTCCCATCCTATAGACACAAAATGACAGCACAGAAAGATTGACATGTGGCAGGACAGTGGCATGACAGACCAGAAACATCATCTCCTGAGCCCTTACTCAGTGCCTCAGCTTCTGACACCTTCGTTTCTTACAAAGTATCTTACAACACAGGACAAAAATCTGAATAAAGTATTGCTTTGTCTATGTAGCAGTCTTCCAACAATTTAATCCCCAAAATTTCCACATAATGACATTCATCCTGTATTCTAGCAGTAGCTGCTTGTTTACTGTGGAGGTGCTTGTTATGGTACCGTAGTGAGAGCCGAGTTGCACGTTGCACATGATGCAAGACTTCAGCCTGTTCTGTAGACTGGAACAGAAGAGGCTCTTCAAACACAGACCACTTCCTCTGATACACAATTCAAAATATTCAAATCCCACTTTTTATACCGAGCCAAAAGGCAGCTGTTGGTTTGTTACTGAAACCTGCTAGGTGGCTGCGTTAAACAACCAGTAATTCATGACCTTTCTAACCGGCAAACAATCCATTTGAGATGTGTGAAACCAAACAACAGGCTTGACTACAAAAGGTCCTGGGCACCTGCAGCTTCTGTCAGACCACAGCACAGCATGTTTTAAGATCACTCGCTTGCTGGTTTGCATAGGAGGCTAAAGTGCACCAGACAACTTTTCTGATAAAGGCAGAATTTGCTATATTATACCATCAAATTTGCTAGCTATTTAAATACTGATCTAAATTATTATGCCAATATTCAAGCCACTGTATCATCAAAGAAGCTTTGGCAAACCTCAAAGGGTTTAATTCTTCAGCTGGACTGCAGACAATACTGCTTTGTGCCCTCCGTTGTCATTCAGTACCTGGCAGATACAACATGACTGCATTTCAGTTTTTCATATGTTGGTGGCATATAAAGGACAAAGGAGTTCCCTGCACATGTATGATATGATTTTTATTTGTGCAAGTTCTTCCCTGAACACAATAAATATCTGGTTTATGCACAATGCCTCCAAGTAATTGTTGCACTGCTGTAGTAATTAAGTTGTACAGTAGTTCACTGGTGCCTAAGATAAACCATCAGAAAAGTCAAAATAATAATTACAGCCCTGGACTTTACGCATACCCCTTTGTATTCAGTAATTGCAGAATTAGGGTCTGAAAGTAACAACGTTCATGGGATTGCTTGTCTTAGATGCCCAGTCATTCTCCCACTGAAGCCAGTGAAAGTTTTTCCACTTGCTGCAGGGGAAGCAAGGGCAGTTCCTCACCATGCCGCTGCATGCAGCCAACCTCACAGACTAGCAGGTATTTAAGCCATTAAGATCTCACGCTACAGTGTACAAAGCCACATTAAACAAGAATTGAAACTATCTAAAGCAATGCCTAGGAGTTAAGGTGCTTCTCAGCAGAGGCAGGGGAAAAAAGTAAAGGCAGCTTTCAACTCTCTGTTAGCATTAGCCAGGATAGTGCACCGTATCATATGAAGTGGTCAAAGCATGAACCTGCACAGAGTCCTGCACCTATCTTCTTCTCCCTTCATTTTTCCCCATCATTTGGTGGGGTTAAATCTGTCCTTTCTCACTGCATGCAAAGACAAACGTGTATAAGCATTCAATTTAGTAATATCTTGCAGCAATGAATTCCATGTATAAGGTAGCACCTGTGTAAATGTATTTACAAGCAGTTTCAAATATAGTCCCTCTCATTTTTGTTGTTTCAGCAACAAAAGGACAGGATCAACTTCTCCCAATACTATTCATCATTTGTGTTCAGACCTTGCCTAATATAAACAACTTCAAACTTCCCATACAGCTTCTAATATCGCTCTGCTCCCTGGGCACTGGGCAGAAGCAGGGAAACAATAACATGCAGTAATTCCCACTAAATCTTTCCACCGGGTAGAGCAGCAGCCTTTGTAGGGACTTTCACTGAAAGAAAAAACAGAATGAGTCTGTGAAGAACCAGTAGGGACTCACTGTGTATTTGGGGAAACAGGAGGAAGGACACACCGATGGGAGGAGCAGGACTAAGCGATAGCAGTATAACTGATAAGGCAGGTATGTTGGCAGAAAAGACTAACGGTACCTGGGTTTACAGGTATGAATCATATATGCTGGATGAGTCTTCATGTCCTACAAGCTCCTCTGATTACCTAACACAGGCTAAAGGTAAATACACCAAAGGTTTCTAGGAACTTGCAGATGTAGCGCGAGGTTCAAGGAATAGTTGTATAGTGATAATCCTAGAAAAGCTGTTCACAATGATGAGTTATTTTAAATTTACTACTGAGATACAGCTGCATTCTGGAAGAACAAAAAGCAATGTAAGAAAAAAAAAAAGAAAAGGAATGATGATGGATTTCATGAATTTTAAGTCTCTTCCGTAACATAAGATGCTTTTTAGATTGTCCAAGAAAGCAGCCATTCATTTATCCTAGCTTTGTGCCTTCAATTTAAAAAAATATCATCCTGAAATGTATTTTGTCTCTTCCTACCAACAGAGACTTCCACTTTTCATAGCCATTATTATTAAGTAAAACAATACCTAAACAAAAGGACAAGACAAAACACACAAGCACACAGACTCTCTCACAGATGTAACTACACATACGTGCATGTGTGCGCGTAACTTGTTAAAAAGTACAAGACCCAGCTACCGATGTCTAACTATTATAATACATGGGAATGAGCAGAACTCAGCTTGGTACTCTTTACACA
The DNA here is from genome assembly GCA_035582835.1 of Phoebastria nigripes. NCBI lineage: Eukaryota > Metazoa > Chordata > Aves > Procellariiformes > Diomedeidae > Phoebastria > Phoebastria nigripes. The sequence goes on along the minus strand of JAYKAV010003042.1, from coordinate 150,790 downwards.
TATGTAGAGTATTTTACTCCTCAAAAAGTTGTATAAACTAAGCTGGGGGCAATGTCTTCAATCTAAGACACTCTCTCAGTTGCTCAGCTTTTACTCTCTTAATAGTATCACCATTTCACTGATTTTCTGAGCAGCATAAGGCCTGACAGCAGCAGGAAGAGGGGGCAACGTTGACAACAGACATCAGCAAGAAGAGCCGGACATTTTAATTGCCAGTGGAGCCAAGCAATATCTTTGTTCACCATCAGTTCACAAATCATGCTGAGGTTACATCCCAAAGACACATAACCTCAACACCCCCTCCTGAACAAAGGACCAGCCCTCAAAGCCTCCCTTCCTTTGCTCCTCAGACGTCCCTTCACATACACAACCTCCTTATCAGAAACACTCCTCCAGAGCACCTTCCACCCAACGGACTTCTTCCCTTCCTAACTGCAGCTCTCACCTACAAAGCCTCTCCCGCACTCCACATATCCCAGCACACAGTCACCGCTCGGGAAGAGTGGTGCTAGTCATATCACTAAGAAGCCAACCAATAACAAACAATAGGTTATTAAAATTTTGCTGCCCTGGAAATCAAGCATCAAATACCTAAGTGCCAAAACAATCAGGTCCACCCAGTTCTTCTCCAAGTCCACCCACTTCTCATTTCATTGAGCGTCTTATCAGACATCTAGGTCAGCCCACTTCTTGCTTGCTTCAAGCGGTCTCCTGCCAAAAATCTACAGTCATCATACCTCGCCCTTCCCAAAATGTGAGTTCATACTCCTTTTTGACTACCAGTCCTGATTCAAATGATTTACAGCTCTATGATTTAGCTCCATTATATGAAATTTGTCCTTCTTCCTGTCTCCTTCCTTTCCAAAGCGAAATTTTTCATCATCATCTTTTCACATCTGCGATCTTTCAGGGCCTCCTACATTAACCCCAGCTTGCACAGAAAATAAAAAGGATCTTCCCTGTACTTATAGCAGGGCTATTAAGCCTCTGTACCATTTAGGAAGATTCCACATTAAAAATCCCTTTTGATAAATGGGAGGATCACAGTACACAATATTTAAACAAGAACTGCACTACATGCCAATGAGGTGCAGCAGCACAGAGGGAGACTAGAAAGTCTGACTCGTGCCTGCCTCAAACTTTAGCAATTTTATCCCTTCTTTTCTGAACAAATTTTAATTGCTACAAACACAAAGCTTAACACAGGTTGAAAGAAGCTATTAAATGAATACCCCTACTCTGGGAAAACAAACTTCTATGCATCTAAAATATTCCAAACTTCTCCAAGTGTCTTAAACAGCAGACAAATTTCACCATAAACCATCCTCAGCATAAAACAAGAATGTGGGTGCGTTTTATCTCAGCTACACAGATCAGGAACACTCAGCCATTCTCACCATGCTGAAAAATGCTTGCACAGGTCACTTGGAATTGTATTATCAAATGCCACGGAGACAGAAGGGCAGAAAGCAAGATACCAAGCATATACTGGGAAACGAAACAACAGCATGCAAGTAGGCAGGCTCCACGTTTGCACTAACAGTTGCACTAATAATCAGCCCTAAAGTTTTCTTCCTTATCTGATAGTGCATTCACATAATCTTGTAACCGTACCTGCAGGCTTGCATGTTGGAGGGGAAAAAAAAAAGCACAAGTTTTGCCTGTTCAATTAAGTAATCCAGCTATAAATCCTGAATGTCACTTTGTTATTCTTCTGTATTGTATTATATCCAGTCATGCTTTTAGCTTGTAAAAGCTTCAGAAACCTGTTCAAGTAGAATTTGTTTATCCATTTTATAGTTACAGTTACATTTAAAACACTGTGCAAATTAAAATAAATTATAAGAATAGAGTTAAAATAAATGATTACAATAGAATAAAGTGTTATTTGGAGATTACAGTGGAGGGGAGAAAACATGATTCTTAGATTTTAGTCTCAATTTTGCAATTTTCTTGCCCTGCATAATAGGTAATTCATTTATGCACAGGGAAAATGGTACTGAACTTAGCTTGTGCATACTAACTTTTGCCAAGTAAATAAACATTCGCACAGTATTTTAAGATCCTCACATCAATGCAACATACATTAAGTCACTTTTCAGTGGTGCCAAGCATACCTATTTTCTGCTGTCAAAAGGGGAAAAAAGGGACTTGGGAACTGGCAATGGGAGGAGGAGTGCCAGCCCGCCCCACCCAGCTCATTCCCCAGTCACACAAACTCCTGCTACGCTTCTCCGAAATGCTGGTGCTCTGCTCCCAGGCTTGTTTTGGCTTCAGTCTGTCTCAGTATCTTTGGAAAACAAATTACATTCCCATAAAACCAAGGAAATGTCTGATTTCTTCCTCTCTCTTTTTTTTTTTTTTTTTTTTTTTTTTGAAAATATGAAAAGTAAAACTGTATCATACAAGGATGTTGTGATAGCCTAAAGGCATTCGATAGAAGAAAATCTTGCACAGGAAAACATACTCTTTTGGATGAAATTTGTATTGAGACATTCTTTTAAAGCTAAGAAATGGAAAGGATAAAAGGAGTATTAGGAAAGCTTTCTGAAAGCAGTAGTGGCTTGCAGAACATAGACCCACTAACAATATGCATCACCTGGGAGATAGGACAATTTTTCCATTACTAACATTCTCTTTTTTGGGTGAAATCCTGGCTCTCTTTGAACTTACTGGCAAAATTTCCACTGATGTCTCTGAGGCCAAGATTTCACCCCAATGACCCTACCTCCCCAGAATTGTACTGGGTGGGTGAAGTTGTTTAAAGCTGTTTAAATAAGAAGCGGTGTCAGCACCAAGTACGTGGCTATATGGGAGACTCTTCAAATGGAGGGAGCTCACCACTGCCAAACGAATCTCACCCGGAGATGGGGTGGAACATGGCATTCCGGTGGCCTCAGTTCAGCCAAGTAAGCGTAAGGTGTCTAGCTCAAATCCATCATCTGAGATCCTTTTTCAGTCAAGATTGAGAGACAGGCAGCTCCAGAGGGCAATAACAACCTACTCTAGGGCAGATGTGTAAAACAGGAGGATGAAACATCCTCTGAACACGGCCTTCCTCTCTCCCTTGTCTATTTGCTACTTGCATAACTTTGAAATGACTACACTTCGGAAAAACATGTTGAGTGAGACCCCCAACCATCTCAGGACAGAGGTACTAACGTTCTGCAAGGCTTCCCTCCTAGTTCAACCTGAACGCCTGGCAATTTTTCTTGTGCCTGGCTGAGACGCAGATGAGAAATCCAGGTGGACCTGGTTGAGATATTCTTCCTGCCCCCATCCACCTTCCTTCTGTGCACCCCTCAGCAAAACAAGACTGATAACACTGCACTCTTGGAAGTGCACACTCACTGCCAGGTTTCCAACAACCAGAGAAAAACGTTATGTTAATCTGCCTACATACACGGGGTACAAAGAATACGCATCTCCTGAAGTCTGAAAAGTCTTTTTCTTTTTTTAAAGATAGCCAGCATGACCCACAGTATACATTCAAGGGTGAGGATTTTTATGCTGATGCAGTTTGTCTCAAAAGATTCCAGCCACTGAGGTGGGGTGGAACAAAAGAAAAAAACCTTCCTTCAGTTTCAAATAAGCTCGCTCAACTATTGCTCACGAGGACAGTTGCGAAGGACCGTTTTAGTTAATTGCACACAAAATGAAGAAGGTAAAGAAAGCTGTATTAATTATTGCAATTTTGTTAAAACTGGAAATTTGATCATTTCAAGACAAGCCTTTAAAAAGTGGGACGTTGTAGAAGTGAACATATGTATTAAAATATTGTAGTTCTTTGAGCATGCTATCATACATTAAAATCCAAAAACATCATCATCTGCTCATCAGCTGTTCAACAGTTTATTTGAAGTATTATCCCACATACAGTATTCAACTGAGGCTTTATATTCATGTTCTTCAGGGCAGAGGCCACATACCACAAACATCCATGACAATCTCCAAATATTCCCTTTATTTATTTAAGAGCATCTGAGGCATCCTTCATCAAAGTTTTTAAGTACAGTCTAACTTGTGCAGCTCTTCTACTTAATCCTTACTCCAACTAGCTACATATTGAATGCAAATACTGTAACATGTCTAGGATTTGGTCCAACACAAACACGATGCTTACTTAGAAGTAAATCAGAAAATCAAGATTAAACAGGTAACTTTAACTTACCCCTTACAACTACCCATACCAGGTCTGCTGCTCAGCTCTCCCAATGTAAAAAAGCATGGAAGTAGAATTACTAGGTATATTGACATAACATACATTAGAAACACTGACATTGTGACCACTGCTAACTAAAAATGGGATTTTCAGGATTATGCAAGCCTGCATCTTTACGTGAATTTTAGGCATGTAGTTCACTAATCAGTCCCTATCAGACTGGTACACAGTGACTTCAGAAAAGAGGTCCTATTAATCACTGGTCTCAAAATCAAGTAGACACGCAGAACTCATTGCAGGGTTACCTATTCAGCCAGAGACAGCAAAGCAAAGCCAGCAGTAGAGAGAAAATAATCACAATCAAAAGAAATTCTACATTCAGCTTGCACCAGAAGAATTTGTGCTTTTTGCTCAAGCTTTGTCTATAGCTACGTCACACATATTTGTGAACATCCACTTGAAAGGACTGTTTTGAAGAACTGTGTGCTAATGAAAGGAATCGGAAAGGCTGAATTTGCCACAGTTAACACTATTTAATGAAAACAGAGAGAAAGGTTTACCCAGAAAAATACTGTTGAGAGGTACCAATATCTGTCCAGTGATCAAAAAAGTGACTTCATCACCAAAAATGGTAATGAAGGCATTCACACCTATGTATCAAAATGGCAACACTTATTGTATAAAGGAAGCATAAGCAAAAGGAGAGAATTAGGAAACTTACATTTGGCTGAAATAGCATAATGTAAAAATATTGTTGTTTAAGTAGACAAACTGGCCTCAAATACTACTGTAAGGTCTCTAACAAACCTCAACAATTTCTGGGACAATAACATATATATATAGACAAACACGTACATACACAAATATATACATACACAAATACATTCACACAAATTATCAATCCTGCAAACACAACTTGGAATCTAGACCCTGGAAATCAAACCAAGTTCCTTCTCCATTTTGTAACATAAACAGTAATAATCCGGCAGACCAACTGATGTCACACTATGTAAAACTGTGCATGGAAAACATTTCTTAATCAAAATGCTGAATTTTACACATTTTGCAGTGTTTATTTCACGCAGCAATGGCAAATCTTACGTGCCTAACTTTTTGCTGAAGTTAAAAAAAATTTGCCTTTTTTAGATAATACAGATACCAAAATACTCTATATTACAAACTTTGTTACATGTCAGGATACCAAATGAAGAAAGGACTTGCCTCATTTCAGAGGTGACAAGTCCTGAGCTAGTGTGAACATGTGTAATTCCACTGAAGTTAGTCAAACAGCACTTTTCTACAGCAACTAAGCATCTGACCCAGTGCTTTTTATATTCTTTCTTTAGTGTACCTTCCCTTAGCTGCCCCAGAGGCCGTCTTCAAGGCCAACCAGCACTATTGTGCCACCACAACCATGCAACCCAACTTGGGCCCCCACCAGCCACGGCCCCCTTCCACGTGGCGTGCTATATCCTGGCACCGGGGACAAACCTGGGCTTTACACCGGGAACATGAACCTTCCCAAACCACCTTCCTGCCGAGGCAGTGCTACGGAAGTACGGCGCTGCCTGGTTTTGCTTTCAGATAAAAGGAGACGGCTCTCAGTTTAACAGCATAACCACCATCAAGCTTGTACCCAACATGTAATTCAGCTCTCAAAATCCTGCTGCCGGTTTCAGCGTTTATTTCTGCCTCCGGGGACAATGACTTGGTTTGCAGGAATTCACTGAACGAGGTCTGCTCACCCTTTGATATGTGTCCAGCTCTCACTGATGATAATGAGAATTATGCACAGTTAGTAAAGGATAAGAGAGCACTTCACATAAACACGTGTTCCAATTCTCTCAATAAAAGATTTTATTTTTTTTATTTTCATTTTGCAATGATAAATGTTTACAAATTTTTGCAGTTGGGCCAGGTATTTTTGCATATTCTCTTTGCTTTTCTGTTTCTTCTGCAGCAAGTTAAAAAAAACCTTTCCAAACAAAAACCAGCTGAAAAATTACAGTGACTCTATTTACTTGTTTTTAAACTGAGCAGAGCCAGTTTCCTACTGGGAGAGATCATTTTGGGAGCTGTTCCAGATTCTCTCCGAGCTGCTTTCCCCGTTGCTGGGAGCAGCTCTCAGAGCCTTTTGCCACACCTACACCCAACCTGTACACGCTCGCTTAAGAGAGTTACACGTACCAGCGCTAAGCAGCAACCTGAAGAAGAAATGCTTGGGAATGCTCCTTCGACAGGGGAAGGAGTTGGGAAGCAGGAGAGTCAAGAAACAGCAGCCATAAGCAAGATGGCAAAATAGTAGCTTCTGTGCAGGTCTACGGGCATGAAGGTAAAGGTGGAAAAAGAGCCAATGCATTGCTGTGCTACTTGTGTGAATCTTTTGTAACTAGCATTTTAAAGTGGGAAAAAGCCGTAATAAGCAGGTTCAAACCTTAAAACTGCTGCAGACCTTTCTCAAATTGACCACAATGAAGGTTGGCATCCCCTCTGGTTTTAACGCAGCGAGGCTATACTCACAACAGCAAATTTAACATGCCCAAGAACGCTCCCAGGGTCTGAAGCCAAGTGGCACGGAAAACCCCACGTCTGCCTCAGCAGACCTCAGCGTTCAAGCCGGGGTGGCTGCACGCTCCAGGAGGAGCTTCCAGGAACCCTCCAGCCCCATCCCTGCACAGGGTCTGGGGACAGCATTAGTGCCAAAATCACACCAGGAAACACTCTTAGCAGTTTGCTGGTACAGACCATTGCCTCCCAGCACCCCAGAGCACACGTGAGCACGTGTTTGTTTATTAATACAGACATAGCAGAAAATTTTTTGAAAATGGTCTCATCCTTGACCTAGCGCTTCCACCTGCGCTCTCAGTACTGACATTACACTGAGCTGAGACAGGATGGGATTTATATCACAACATAAATATCAGAACGATGACTCTGCTGAACACCGAAGAGCGCTGACTCTCGGGCTGTGCTGTCAGTTGTCCAAATGTTATATCACCTACTAAGGTGTGTCTTAACAACAAGCTCTGTTACAAAGAAATGAGTTTGGCCTTTTACATTAAGGCCCGCCAGTTCTGCAGCATTCTTTTCAGCTGAAGGAAATGCTTCCAGGTCTCCTCGTACAGCTTATCCTGACACCGTAAAGGAGGAAAAATGCCTGCAAATAATCACTTTGTATTTGGAGAACTGGAGTCCTTTATCACTTACGTACACTTACCGGGAATTAACTGGCAGAGAAACAACGCAATCACATCTTCTACAAAAGCCTGTGCTTCAGTGATACGGTAAGTGGAAGAATGGCATCCACTTTATTTTTCCTTTTAAGTGCATTACTGCTGTACACACACTTATTAACGTTCATGTTACAATCCCATAAAATCCGTGGGTTTTAAAGATGTGGACTATGTTTCACCTGGGAAAAAGGAGCATGTTTTCTCCTGGATCAGTGAGTGGAAAGCACTGTTATTCTCAAACACGATCCAGGCACACACAATGCACCTTCTCCCTCCTGTGCCAAAGTATGTATCTCATAAAGCAAAGGCAAACCAGCTTGAGGGTTACAACTAACTTGTGTTGCAAAAGTTTTTCAAGTCAAAGCAATCAACTCTAGGACAACTGCAATGGTATCACACATTTTATTCCAAATCTTGCGATTTTTGGTATCTTTTCTATTGATCTACTTCCTGATGCTGTATGAATATATATTAAAAACCCTCTACTTTCATTGAAAAGGAAAAGAGCATGTGTTCCTTGCTGTCACCACTGCCCAGAGAAATGTGAAAAACAGCCTCCAACTCCGAAAGCTCAAAAACCGGAAGACCAAAGAACGAATCCATGCGTGATTACTTTTTTAAAATCTCACTATTTTTCAAACCCCTCTCTTTTGTTTGGGGGGGATCTGACTCATAATTTGCAGAAACAAACAGGAAGCACTGCAGACATCTCCAAGTATTTCCTCTCTCCACCCTCCCACCCACCCCCCTTGCCTTTTACTTAACTTCTGGACACTTTATTATTCCTTTTGCTATGTCAGCAATGAAACAGCGCTGCTCTACGCTGGTTCCAGTGTGCTAAAGCACGCGAGACCTTCTTTTGCCCAAATCAAAGGGAAAGGTGCCCTTCCTCCCCTCGACAGGACAAAGCGAGGCTTTCACACAGCCCCCCTCTACGCCAGCTGAGAAAGTGAAGCCCCTCCACCATGCTTCACCCCGCTACAGCCACCACAGCCTACAGCATCAACGTTGGCAGCCCCTTCCCGGCAGCGAGCGAGGGCTCCCCAGCCGCTCTGCCGGAGGAAGCCCGGGGCCCTGGGGGCTGGCAGGGGCAGAAGCCGGCTGTCGGGAGGCCGGGCGCTGGACGTGACCCTCCCCACAGCCTCCCCACAGGGGAGTCCCGCCGAGTGGGACTTGGAGCAGAGAAACAGGATGAAGAAGTGTTAGAAGGTAATGTGCCGGGAAAGCTTTTTTACCTCACTCGGTTTATTACAGTGCTTCCTTTCATTGTATACATGGGGGGGGGAGGGAAAAATCATTTCCCCTTCTCCATTCACCACCAGGACCTGCCACAACGCTGGGCAAGCAGCTGCTTAGCGCTGGCCGGCAGGAGGCATTGCGGAGGGAGGGCCTCAGGGTCAGCTCCTCTGCACCCAGAGCAGAGCCCCGACGGCAACTTGCGAGGAACCGCCGGGGGTTTTTTAGCTTGCCCTGCTACGGCAAGCAGTTTTCAATGACTATGGGTGCCCAACATATGCCCTCAACCAACAGGCGGGTGGGTAAGGGGCAAAATCCAACACGTGAAAAGGGCAGGCGGTGGGATGGCACGCTGACAGAGCTCCAAGGCCTCAGGGAGATGAAGCATGAGGGGGCAGGAGTCCTGCACCTGCTGGAGAGGCGGGGGGGAAACAATATGAGCAGTGACAGGAGAAAAAGAAGGACCTGGTTTGAAGAAGACCATGCAGCTACCACAAGGAACTGGAGCAAGGTGAGAACGTGGTGGGTGATGGAGTAAGTAGTCATCATTACTTGCTCCTTCATGACCAACTCTCGACCAGTGTGGTAGGGACCATGGAGGCACGCAATAGAAAGCTACCTGTTTCCCTTTTCAGAGATGTCGGCTCTCTCAGGCTACTCTTTTTTATTTTCTTAATGGAAAAAAAAAAAAGTAAGTGGGACACATTTTAGCAGCCCTTCCCAGGAAGAAGGCATTCCACCTTTCAGGTTACTTTGTGTCAATGTACAGTCGTAAATGCAATTACAGGCAAGCCTGAGATCCTGAGGTTTATATCCATGCCACCCTGGTTCCCATAGTAATTTTGACGGTAGCAGCAAGGCTGCCTTGCTACTGGACAGTTTTCCTTCAAGGGGAACCTGGACACACAAAAAAGCATACCAAAGTTCACATCTAGTTTCAAATTAAACAAACTAATTGGTGTATACCACCCCCATTTAAAAAGTCCTGCTAAAGTCAACCTAGTATTGTGCAGTAATATTCACCACAGTAAAACTATTTTAAACTTTCCCTTATCGCTCCACAACCCTCTTGGACACATTATCACAAGAAGTTAACCTGCTGCCTGGCACGTTAAGATTAAAAACCTGCTCACTGCCTTAGCTATGATTCCCTATTCATTTGTGCATAGTAAATAATACTACTCAGCTATAAGCTGATCTGAAAAGATAGTACAGCACCCCACCCAAAAATCAGCTCCATTTTTATCACCTTTCCAGATTTTATTACATAATCAAAAAGCCAATCGACTATCTCTGTGGTGCAGCTTTGTGTATGGTTACACAGTTCTTTATCCAAGTCAAACAGCACCACATTGTCTGGGATAATCTCATCCACTCACATAAACAATTAGTCTGCTGTATTTTGATTAACACTTCCGTTTAAGAGGACATTGAGATGCTTCGGCCTGAGTGGCAGAAGGTCTGGCCTCCTGCTAAAACAGACATGCTCTTCTCAAGCTTTGTCTCTGATTGGAAATCATAGCTGCCAGCCTTGCCCCACATACCTCTCTGAAGCAGAACTCTCTATTATTTTCTGATTTGACACATGGAAATAAAACAGCATGCGTTTAGGTGATGCCTGACACTTTTTTGAGTTACAAGACTCATAGATCACAACATTCAATAAAAGGACTAAGTTGACCCAAATGCAGGAAAGGGCAAAAAGTTAACATTGAGCTAGTTCGTTCATTTCATGTTACAACCTTTCAGAGCCTGACTGTCTCAAAGCAAGTCAACTCTGTTAGCACAAACCATCTACTAAATTGTTTAAGTATACGAACTCATATTGCTTAGAGAGAGCTACGAAGCACTCATATAAACTGTTTTGATGGTGAACTGTGATGTGCAGCCACTGATAAAAAATAGCTTGCAAAGTAAATGTATATCCACAGCCTCAGTGGTTTGAAAAACTATCCACCAAGTCAAAAGGCACAATAATCTCTGATACCGCAGTTTACTCACATATAAATTCTTCCATCAGTATAAGGCCCTAAATAAGACATCAGAAGTTAACTGTTCTCATGTGATCCATTAAGATATAAACAGATATTGGTTAAACCTAAATGGATAATCTTTCCTAGAAAAATGGAAAGCGGAGACCAGGATTTATTCCACTGCATGTATGTGCTGCTTGCTACTCTGGCAACTTAAAAGGAGTACAAATTGTTCCTGCACCTCGCAATGTGCTGTTCCTCTGGTTGGTCTGCAGCTTTGTGTCAGCAATTATGTGAATTGGAAGTGAGCTTGAGCCTTTGTTGTTTCTTTTTTCTAATCTTCAATCTGAAGAGGTTTTAGAACATATTTTTGTTTATTTTTACCTTTCAAGTTTAATTTTTTTTTCTAGGAAATGAGCACCGAAAATAACTATTTGTTTGTATATAAAGCTCTGTGTTTATACAAAAGAAAAGTTTGTATCTAACTTGTCATCCTGAAATTAGAAAAAAGTATCACAGCACTTACAGTCACCAAAGTTGTGCGTAAGTTCCTGCCAACTAACTTCCTACAGATCTTGTCATAGCCGTGGATCAGACTTTCAACTGGCATTTGGATCAGATTCTCTGCTGACTTACGCTGGCAACGCAGTGCCCAGAAAACACCTGACCGGCAAGAACTCAATTCACCACCTGCAAGGGATGGCACAAATATCCCACTTCCCCTCCTCTCAACACACGGTAGCAAAGGTGGCAGAAGTAAAATAAGACTTCCCAGCGCCCCCCACCAATCCCCTCTGGCCAAGACCCATTTGAAAGCAGTTGCTTCCGCATTAGGGCTAATATGAATCAGAAATCCAGACACACAGAAATTCATCTGGCCACTCAGGTGCCAGTTTAAGGTGGGAACACCAGCCTGCAAAAAGAAAATCCATCATCTCCAGAACACAAAGAGCCGCTAGCCAGCTGGGGCAGTGTTGAAGTCCTGTCCATTGCCTCTCCTTGGAGAGTTCAGCCTTTACAGAAAGGATCTCAAGTAATTTACATCTATACCATTATAAAGAACCTGTCAGCTTCTTCCAGGCAATCCTCAGTCCCTTCACATGCACTGTCTATCCCGAAAGATCCTACCTTCAATCTAGGGACTGGGTAGTAGTGGACTCATCAGCCTCCTGAGATAAATCCCAAATCTGGGCAAAGACCAGAGCATCTCCTCCTTCCTGCAAACTAACGGGAAATCAAAGCTCTTTGGCATCCCGAGACTCAGACTCACTTAATTTTTCAAACTACCCTAGAAGCAGAAACTGTGCATAAGATTGACTCTTTAGAGATAACAGATAATCACTTGCTATCTACTGTTTGGGTTGTGTGGACCCCTTACTGCTCAAATTTTCCCTTCAACATCCTCCCAGTAACCACACAAACTGCAAGTGCTGTGGCAGAAGCAGTGTCAGTGATGCAAGAGATACCCTGCAGCATGCCACTGCCAGCACAAACTGCTCTTTCAGGACACCAGAGCTCAGTAACTGGGACAAAATGGTCTTCCTGTTCCTCCACTACTGACAAAGTAGATTAAATGCTGGAAATGGGGAACCATAGTGAACCACCTCAGGCTGCATAGCCCAGAGACCAGGACCAAACACCACTCGGAAAGAACTACCAACATACTTCACTGAATGCATAGGAAAACCGTCCCCGCTCTTCTCTTCAACTAGACTAAATAACCTACCTCATTTCACTCTGAAGAATTCAGTCCCATTTTATATGGAGAAGGACTGAGAACTCGTGAAAGATATTTAAGGTCCAGCTTACAAAACAGATCCATATTTCTTCTGGCTGCAAAAGTCAGGGAGAAAAACTGCACCTGTTTTTAACATATATAATGAGTGCCTTCACCAATCCTTAGAAAACAAGCACTCAGATCTGATCCCTCAAACTACCATCACATAAAAACACCCTGTTCCTGAGCAAAAACAGCCAGAACATAGAAATTCCAAAAGTCCTTCAACAGGTAACATCATCCACCAACCTAGATACCCACAGCCAAGGTGCAGAGACCATTCTGACAGTATTTGAAGACATTTCATCACTCAGGCAAGTCTGGGAATAATATCTTCGGTATCCTCAGAGGACTGAAGTGATTGGAAAGAAGAGCTGACAATATTTTCAGTCCTTTCGGGCTAAAGGGATAAAATGCCTCTAGTTCTTCTACGACCTCTGCTAAACCAAGATAATAGATGAAAAGCAGCTACCGAAAAAATGCTTTCTTTCACCCCAGCTTGCTGGAAATCTTTGTTCTTTGATCTGGACGTGAACTTGGCCTCTTTAGCCCATGCACTTGTCACTACAAGCTGGACTATTATAACACATGTATCTCAACTACATACAAAAAGGAGGCACAAAGTGCAATTGAGACTGAATTCTCCTTGATTCATTATGTCTCACTCACATCCAGTCAACCCCTGGACTCCATACACTTTCCTGTAAAAATGTGTCCAAGAGATGTTCATGTTACCAAACAGACTTGAACGAGCTTTTCCAGTCCAGTGTTTGATCTTCTGCACAGTCCACATCACCCCAAATCTCTTTATAATAAAGAGATTTGCTTTATATTGAAACAAAATAACTTCTGGAGTATAATTCATATTCTCATCTACTCCTGTTTTCAGTAAGTCTCTCAAAGGCAATGGGATATAGTGCCCTAATTTCCTTGAGTCTATAAAATAAGGCAGTTCAAGGTATCAGTCCATAATGATCCTTTCTACCACACCCATCAGACTGTGGGCACACTGAGATAGTGCATCTTTTATGGAAGCCTACAGTCTCACAGACTTAGCAAAATACTTTGAATTTAAAATTTTCCTTTGATCTATAGATGGCTTACTCTTGACTCTAAATCTACAAAAATCATTCAGCAAAGTCTCTTCTATTTCCAGTGTCCTTTGGTGCCTGAATTCACAAGCGTCAGGCAATTTTGTGAAATAAGTCATGACTATGTTAATGGACAGTCCTAACTATCAATTCTCTGGCAGAAAAAAAACTAAGCTCTTCAGCAACACGCTCCATTGATGCCCCCACAAAATAATGTTGCACTGGGTCTCTCTCTCATCTATCTTGCAAACATCACATTTCCTGCACAATTTTCCACATCCTGCTTACACTTCACCAAATCATACTTTTTTCAAATCAGCTACGACTCTTGCAGCCCCCCCAATTTCAGCAGTTTCAAAGCCACGATACAATTTCTGAACAAATATAACCTCCTATGTACTACCTTATTTCTAAACTCCAAGCTTGCCTGATCCAACCAGAAAACCTTGATCTGGCCACTCTGAGGGGATGCTACACTTTAAGATAATTGCAAGAGCCAATTATCTCCCCAAATGCTCTCCTGGGAAAGCTTTTGGCTGCTCTGAAGTCCATTCCAGGAACAATAAGGAGGTTCTGCGTCTTATTCAGGAGGTTTTGCAAGTTATGAGAAGGAAAGAAAAAGTGATCTCTTTTTCAGCAGAGTCATTCCTTGAAATAATCCTTTCATCTTCTGCCTAAGGCAATATCTGCAACTAGCCTCCAAAGAGTTCATTTGGGTGAGGCATCAAGGACACCCTGCTGCTCCCAGATCTGTGAATGCCTGTGAAAGCACAGCCCTATTAATTCCTACAACCAAATGGCAAACTGTTCTCAAGATGCCTCAGCATAATCCTGACCGTGTACTTCTTCCTTGGATAAATTACAATGAAAATGTCTGAAATTTTAAGCACCAACAGGAGTTCTCCCCAAGCAGTTCAAAAATTTTATCATACTTTGTCACCTTCTAAACTCCCCTTTGTTCTCATACCTATGTTCCCACACCTGGATAATTGATATGCAAGATAAGTGATCTGCAAGATCATTTCTAAAGTCAAGTCTCTGCTGAGGCTCAAACGCAAAGCAATCCAAAGCTTTCCTCATCTATATTTTGTGGAAAAACAGATCAGGACCACAGCAAATATATTTTTGACCATCCCATTGACCCACCTTGCTGTTTGAGAGTGGGTATATTGCTTGCTCATTTCCCAAACTTGTCCAGACAGTTTTTTAATTGCTGCCAATAAAAGGTTTCACTTTCACCTGCAAATCATCATTCAAAGTGTTCACTAGGAAACCTCTTCGCTTTGACTCCTTCTGATGCACCCAGTTCTTTTTTCAGATGGCATTTTTATTATTGCTTTAATTCTATCTGCAAGGCTTCCAGTTCTTGTATTAAAAATCATATCAGTTCTCTCTGGTCTCTTTTGAGGGTGCAGTTATTGTCCTTGGGTCAACATATCAGGTTTTCTCTGGCTATGACTGAGGTTTTTGTCCTACGTTCTCTGTAATTCTACTCACTTAGGCCTGTATAGCTTGCCCTGTCGATGCTGAATTTCTTTCTAAGAAGCTTCTTGGGTAACATGGCTCAGCTTTTACTCAGGCTTTACCAAGTGTATGTGCTTTGGGTGGTGACTTCTATTGCTTCAGCTATCTGGTTGCAGAAAAGAGAAAGGATTTTATCTCGCACCTCCATTACAAATGAACAGTAATTATACTTACCAGTGTCAATGAGGTTCCACCCAACGTACGAGCATGGCAATAATGCCAGCAAGTGTAAAACTCTCTTCAGCACACTTTTTTTCTTGTAATGATAAACCTCATTCTGCATCTTTAGATATATACTTAAAAAAAAAGTTTGACACATGGAAACTTTAATAAACTAACTAGTTTTGTCACAACTGGCTTACTCCCAGGCTTACCATGAGATAAACCAATATAAAACAATTTATGCAACTTAGCATTGAACATCTTACCAGATCAACATTCATAAAAAGAGCACTGGCCCAGAACTTGGAGTCTTTGGTTATATTCCACACTTGTCAATGACCTTCTGCAAGTCACTCCTCTGCTTGTGTCCCATCCCTTATTACAATATTTCCCTTTAAACATACTTTAGATCCATGGTTGAAAACTCAAACCAGCACTGTCCCACTTCCAGCTCTACTCAAGTGAAACGATTCTATTAAGAGCAGCTTAATCACAGTAGACAGTTTAATCTGCCATAGAAAGGAAATGGACCAGATGAAACGGTCCTCCGGACCAGGAGTTTGATTCCGCCAGCCTAATGCACAGTATTGCTTCAAATGAGGTGTTATAACAGAACTTTACATGTAGTGGTTTTACTATATCCTAGATAGTACATGGGGGGAGGGGGGAAATACAGTAATTGGTCCTTACATTCAGTGGCAGAAAAACCTGTTCAACTACAAAAGTTAATACAGACAAGACTTATTGCCTGCCAGGTCCTGACCTTGTTTTATTTTTGCAAGAGAAGCCATTGCTAACACAAACTGAGCATACCTCTAACCCAAATCCTGCAGCTGCCCAGGGTCCATAGCAGTGCGCTCTCTGAAGAGCCAGATGCCTGCCTCTGAATGGTTTCATGATCAAATCCTAATCTATCTTTTAGTACTCCTGAAGATCTAGCCAGGGAAGTAGAAATCTTAACTTGGATCCTCTTCAACAGGTTCTTTTAAAAAATTGCCTCATGACATATTTGCAGTTTAAGTCTACAAATTTGCAGGTGTAGGACCTACATCTCAGACCACCCATACAGGAAATAATGTCATGAAACTTTGCCACTATTTTGTTAGTTACTTTTTCTGAGTATAGGAATATATAACTTATAACAAACTGTCACCTACAGCCTAACAGAAATAAATTATTACCTCCTCACCAACAAAAAAAAAAATCGACTAAATTTTCTGTAGGTTATTTTGTACTTTTATCATTTAAAGGCAAGGATTTTTTTTTTCTGTATTCTAATATTCTTTATAAATAACATGCTACAATGACATCAATGATATGTAAGGAGATCTACAAAGATACCTGAAAATCTTATTTGAAACTTGACTTCCTGTATTCACTGAAATAGTCAGCTTTACTGTTCTTACAGCAACACTAAAATCCAAAATATTTATTAAATCAGTTCATTACTTATGAAACCTGTTTGACAGTAAAGCTTGACTTACTAAGTTCTGTCTTCAACCTGAGAAGCATTACAGACATTGCCCTACCTGATTTTTACATCAGCAAGCCTGATGTAAAACCTCATTTTAGAACAACGAAATTCCACAAAACTCTCCACTTAACACCGACTTTTCAGCCCTCTGTAAAGAGTCAAGCTCACTAGGCCCTGTTTTTCAAATTTGGAACAGGAGTGAAGTCTACAGACTGGCACCCTCACAAGTGGCAGACAGCAAGGAGAGGATGGTGCATTCGGCTGATATTGAATCTACCTTAGCAAAAGGCAATAACCTAAGTCAGAAATTGTCCAAGATATCAAAGTAAATACTACTAACAGGCAATTAACCTTTTTCACTCAGCACAGTTTGTTGGGTTTTTTTAAAGGAAGGAATTTTTTTTTTTTTTTAAACTTTCTAGGTAGCCTTAAAACTTTTATTCTTTGATTGGAAGAATGGAACTCACTCAGTCATGCATTTGAACATTTTGCACCACTCATAACTGTACAAAGATCTGCTCTTAGTGTTTTCAAAACTGATATCCAGTCTTTCCCAATACATTACTTTTGTTTTCTCTCTTTATTTATTGTTTCTGAACAATAAAAAAGATATTAGCCAGATTGAAAAGGCGACTGAGAATATTTTAGCAAAGCACACTACTGTTTCAGTTACCTGGAACAACTGGGGAGCCCATCAGAAATCTAAGCCCAGCTAACTTTAAAATGAAATCAACAAGGTCACGCAAAAAGCACTGTTTCCAGTCTTAAGTACTCACATACCATCAGTTAGCCCACCTGCCTGCAAAGCATGTGCTCTCATTTTAAGTTAGTGGAAGAAAATTACTGCTAAACTCAGGGGACTTCTTACACACGTTTCATTTGTGACCATTCCTGTTTTCAAGCTTTTCTCCACATCCACAAGGGAGAAGCTGAGGATATCCAAAATTCATAGAGCCCTGGGAATTGGGACTTTACAAATAATGTCAGGTATTGCAAGATTCAGGACAAAACTATACTGGTCACATTCAACTTAGCTGCCCTCTAAAGCTGCCTAGTTAAATTTTCCACATCACAGTGCTCAAGATTATACAACTACACAAAATTTCACAGGCATCAGCATGTAGATGCACACTGGAGCCAGGCAAAATTCCCCACACTGAAATGAAACACATCCTGCAGGGGTGGCGGGGGATGCCTCCGTGGCTTGTGCCTGCTGCTCCTCCAGCCTTCATCCAAAGCACCCTCAGGAAGCAGGCAGACAGCTGGGTGGCTCGGAGTCTCCTGTGCTTGACCTGCCTCTGCTCTGCACACAGGAATACCAGCACAAGTTTACACTGAAAAGAGGAAAAACCCCAAGAACTGGGTTGCTGTCTTTTAACTGTGGGCAGTAGGCATAAAAATTTGGGGCTTACCATGAGTTTAAGCAGTTGTTTTCCTAATCCTGTGACTGCATGCTTTCAGCTGCCCCTGCAACATTGATTAACTTGTGGGCATCAAGTGCAGGGAAAAAAAAGCTGTTTGAAATTCAAACAAGTCTCTAAAAGAAAATCAAGATAAGAAGTCCAAGCATTGGATCGTAACAAGTTTCTGTATTTTGAGATTCATATAAAAAGCCTTGTTTCAGTGTTTGTTTGTTGATTTTTTTTAAATGACATTGATTTTTATCTGCCAGAGGTCAAAGAATAAAAACTTGATTACTGTTTTAATATCAATTCTTTGTGCAGAGAAGAGCTGTAGTAAGCTTAACTTACAGTGTCAAATGATAACAACCACACTTGGATATGTTCTTCTAGCCTTCTTCCGCCAAGTAATTTCATATAAATTTCAACTCCATGTCTTCACTCACGTAGCAGCAACAACCTAAAGGGGCATTTCAAATGAACTGTCCAAAATTATTATATAAGAAGATTACCAAGTACCACAATTCATTATATATAACTTTAGTTGTTACAAAAGCATTGGGCATCGCATGCACTTAGCAAGTCAGCCATGCATTGCAAATGATAGTAGGGGACCACATTAGTAAGGACTGTTGTGCTTTCACGCAAAGAATTGCGTAAGGTACCATAGGCAATCTTAAAACTGCTATTTCTTTCTGAGGAACTGACTTTGTAACGCAGACGTTCTCTTGGAGAAGGTAGTGTTATTATGCATTTTCCTAAACACCACCAAAAACCCTGTGAAAAAAATATCAAATATTCAATTGTTTGAGACCATACTAGCCTCAGCACAGACCTCTGCCATTTGAAATATCAAAGTAAACAGCAGCAGTGACAAGCTGATTTCTTCCACGTGGAGTAATCTGAAAAGAAGTAAGACAGTTTGCCAGTAGCTTTCATAGCTATTTTCTGTCAGCAGGGGACTGCAGATCTCTCAGCAACTGTCCACCTTCTTCCATTCCTCTTCAGCCCTACTTCGCTTCTAACACGTGCTGCCTTTTAGACCACGCACATCAGTTACTGCCCCACCACGCACACCCACCTCTTTCCATGCACCCTTGCTCTGCTGGTTTCTCTACCACCTCACCTTACATTCACCAACACACCCCTCTGCACCCATCTCCCCCCTTTCCTCTTCATCGTCCAGGGGCCAGCGAAGGAGCACTGAAAGGACAGAGGAGACTGTTTTCCTGTTTTCTTTTCTGCAACCTATAGCAATCCCGAAGTCACTCATCAGCCAGCGGAAGTAACGGCAAGGAAAATCCTGCTCGGGTGATGTGATGTACCTGTGAGGCCCACGAAGGGCTGGAGCAGCTTCAGCACAGGCAGCATCTCAAGTTGCCAAACTCCAGAACGTTCCTGCTAGCGCGAAAGGACCCCCCAAACCAGAGGCACAGAAGGCAAGCTACTGAGCAACAGGAAGAGTGGAAAAAGCACTCATGGACATGGTTTGCAAAATCTGCCCAAAGTTTATAATGACAATTCACTTTGCCTGCTAAGTCAAAAGGTAAACCTGAGCAGAAGAACCAGCGCTGCAGGAGCTCTGGAAGGGGGCGGCTCGTTCTCAGGTATGCTGCAGGACAGTGGAGCAGCGCTCACACAGACAGCCCCAGGCAGCCCAGCCTGGCCAACACTTTAGGGTCCTCTTTCCTTTATTATTAAGCAAGAAATAAGAATTGTTTTAAAATCACATGCTTTGGACAATGCTTCATTTCTATTCAACAGCAATCAAAAAAATGCCAACAAATGAGCATAAGAGGTAGACAGAGATTCAGGCACAGAAAGACAGTGCACAGGAAAAACAGCACTAGAGCAACAAGACTACTCCTGACACAATCTTTTGCCTACCACAGCCAAAATCGCCACTGAAAACCTCAAGCGATACCTAATACAAGACATGAACAAGTACATTTTAAGCCTGTGCTTTCTCTGTCTTTTGCTTTCCTTGTTTAACTCTGTTTCCAATTTTGCAATCAAAACCATTACCTTGCTAGAATGTAATTTCTTGGTTTAAGTTTGTTTCATATTTGAAGTGAACTGAGGTAGTAAAAACAGAAATTATTTTTACTTCTCCAGTGATAGAGAACACAAAGCAGTTGGACAACTGAAGCTTTCCTGTGCCCCCCAGGAAAGGAAGCTGGAAATCCTGGGAACTGGGATTCACCTCCCACACAGCTGCAGGACAGGTTGGGGCCTCTTGGTGCCCAGTGCCAGCAGAGAGGAGAAGCTGCCCCGGCTAGGTAACACCCACTGCCCTCTGGCAAGAGGCAGGTACCAAGACAGCCCATGCAGTCATAGGGGTCTGAATGAAATCCTTCCTCAACTCACTGCTGTCAAAACCTGGGCAAATTTCCAAAGGGGCAGAGAAGGACAAGTCTTCCATGCTGGAGGAGAAGTGGGTCTGGAGACAGTGCTGCAGCTCAGGGAGGCTCTCAACACACAGCTGCAAGATCCTTTTTTTTAGAACAGGGATAACCGATGCATTTTTGCTTATCCTGTTCTCAGAAATGCCATTTTACTTGAAACTTTCCACACAAAAACATTCAGCCCCAGGCATCTACCTTGGGTCCAAAAAGTCAAGGTTTAACATCATTATAAACAGCTGATACCAGGACCTATGTCAGGAAGTGTCTACACATCTACGTAGTGGTGGAACAACTGATTCAAGTAATTAGATAGAATCAGATTTACAAATAACAAATGAAGGTTTAAAAGAATCGGTCATAAGGGTTTTTATGTCCTTAATATAATTAAAATATGCATCTCTGAATAAGTGACAAAACACAACACAGACAAGGAAAAAAGTAAAATCCTGAACTCCCATTCATTTTCCTTTCTCCATTTTCCCCATAAATATCCCTAATCAAGTATATCAAAGTCATATGAACTTCACCAGTCTCCCTTTCGTACAAGAAGTAACAGACATTTCAAAGCAAGCAGAAACCAGACTTTCAAGTGCATTAAATACACGTGTAGAGGACATGGCTTTGTGCTATTGCCCAACAAGCAGGCTTATGCTTCAGACAAGCAGCAGCAGCCTGCACGATTAACAATGAAGGGCAGTGGGTTTCAAACACCTCGCGGTACAGTAAAACACCCGCCTGAGCAAAGGTTCATGTGCTTCTTAGGAGATAATGTTCCAAGCTGGGGAAGTCAAAGATTGATCTGACTCTTTCTTCTGTGGCACTTTTAAAATATAGGATAACCTTGATTTCTAGTGAGTCTGAGAACCATGTAAAGACTGTTCAGTTAATCCCCTCATTATGTAAAAGGAAGTTAAATCAGACTTAAATTCATGCAAGTTAAACAACCTCCCCTCTCTTTCCTGACTACTCCCCACATTACCCATAGCCCAGCTGAGAACTACAGAAGTTGTAATAGCCACACCACTTGCCTCAATTCAGAATTCCAGTCCTCTCTTATTTCCATTACTACCACACTACTTACGGGTAAACTCACTTTTACATTAAATCAATTGGTTCTTTCCCTAACCCCAATTTTCTCTCCACTTCTGTTTGATAATGAGCTCTTTGAACCAAGGATATTACATTTTAGCATACAGTCTCATAAATCATAATACCGTAATTAAATCTAATCCTATGTTGCTTCACACCCAAGCTGTGCTCTGTGTGCGAGTAAAACTTCTGAAACAAACAAACCCCCTCCGGGGCTCATTACTTGCTGCATTCCCATAAGGGTGCTTTGTGGAAAGCTTTGTCTCATTGTTTATTTAAAGACAGCACTGTTGTTAGAATATTTGAAACAAGCATCAAAATAAGTTCGTTATAAATGGCAAAGCTGGAGCGGTGCCTAATTGCTAATGTGAGTGGATAATTACAGAGGATATAAGCTTTGATACATGTATTGAATTGCAAGGTATGCAAGATACAGAGTTGTATTTACATGTCTACATCTCTGCTTATGTGGCATTTATTGTAAGATCAATGAAGGTATTTAATAATGCATATAATATAGCTTATGCTTAAGAAAGTTATCACAGAAAAGAAATACACTATATAGCTGAAAAGTGTCATATAATGGGCCAGATTATGTTCCCAGGTACATTAGCATACATTCAAAGTAGTTGCAGAATTCAGACCAGTGCTTTTGCATTAGGAAGACAACCAAGAGAACATATTTCTGAAAATGCTAATCCTACACAGTATATAAAAAAAAAATTAAGAAACACACAATCAAAACTGTCAAATCTCATTGGTACTGTCAGTCTGGAGGATAAAGTACCTAGGTAATAAAACATACAAGTACTTTTGCCTACAGGAAAGCTGAAATTCATCTTCCCTTCCCTCTTCTAGGTATTATTTGCTTCTGTAAGTATCAGAATAAAATTATGAGTAATTCTAGTTATGCCACTCTCACTTTCTTCAGGCTTTTTATTCTTTCCTGACTAACTATGTTTTGTCAGCTGGCACAAGAAAGAAAAAATCGCTATTAATTAAAGGATTAATTAACCATAGCTTACATTTTCAGACAGTAGGAGAGAAGGGTAAAAAAAATAAGTGCACTGATGCTAACGAGAATACTACATTGGTGTGTTGTAAGCATCATCAGACACTACATCTTTTCTCTTAGCATCATTCCTGAGGCCACCAAGATGACACATTTTAGCCTTCATTGTATTTGGAATATTTTGATTTATGCTGTTCCATAAGCACTTTCTACTTAATCTTGTCTCTTCACAAAGTACAACTGACTCAATCTGCGTGTGAAGTCCAACTTCAATAAGACAACTAATGCACAAAAGCCCAGTGAAGGAGCCTGAATAAAACTGTGATACTCATTTCAAATAAGAAAGTTCTGGCAAGCACTTCCACAAATTAAGAGAAGTTGTTCAAGAAAAATCAACGTTAAACTCAAGAAAACGAGTCCGAATACTCTACAACACACTTTTTGCTGCTAATTAGAAATAAGTCTGAGCACCCCTCGACATCCACAGCCATATATTACCTAGCAGGCAGCTCCTGCTGCATGCTCCATTAATTATGTTCCATGAGGTTTCTCGCTGCTATGGCACAAAAGCGCGTTTATGGAGGTGAGACAGGAATGCAGCTACTGATGGTGACTAACAGGCCCATCGTCAAACTTTCCAACAGCTGATGCTGGCCGTTGTCGTTACTTACTTTTTTTCTGCCTCTCCAATTGAGAATACTTTTTTCCCCTCATTGTACAGAGAGGTGATTAATAGCAGCTCTAATTCCCAGCATGCATTATTGCCAACATTTACAGCCAAAATACTGGGGAAGGTGGTCCCCAGGTTCAGATACTGGTCTAGGACAACTTAAGATACCCGGATTCATTGCCTAGCTCTGCCACATTCCTCCTGTGGGAACGTAAAGCCTCCAACTGTGCAGAAACTAAAACACACTAAAAGCTCAAAAATGGGGAAAAAAAAACATTATTAGCACAGTTCAATAATCCAGTACCAAACAGATCTTGAAATGGCAGAAAACTACCCATGGATTTCCCAAACATTCCCTTTCTGTACTAAAGACTATCAGTTTATACATTCAAAAGCATTCTTCTTTTTAAAAAAAGAGCAGCGAGTGGGGGAAGCTCAGAGCGCCTTGATATTGGAAAAGCCAGATTACCCACCATCAGCACCTCAGAGCAGCATCCAAACCCAGAATAAGCCCAAATCCAAGCAGAAAAAAGAGCAGGGGATTGCTCGGACTCTCAGTACCTCAAGTATCCAAAGACCTGCAGTAGCCAACGGAGAATGCTGAGCTCTAAAACCCTCTCCTGTACCATTACTCACAGGTGCCCCTCTCCACTTGGGATCCGCAGCCTGGAACATCCTCCTGGAGACAGGTGACTATACCTCTTCATCCAAAAACTGAGCACAACCACTCTTTTTTAAAATATGGATACAGGAGGAAGAATTTGGAGCAGCACTGCCTGACTTCCCTGCCCCTGCCCCCATCCCACGCTACAGCGCTAAGCCCAGATGCGGAAGAGAGGTTCAGTTTCCTCTTCTGACTAAGAGGGAATCAAATCTGAACACAGAGCCCTCACGCTCACATCCAGCAGCTGTTTATAGTAAAGAAACAGTTCAGAGACAAGGACAGAAGCACAGGTTTCTTCCAGCTCAAAGAAGTGCCCCAACCTTTTGGGTCCCATTTACAGAATCTCGTTGTTCCAGCGATTCTCAAACGCTTTTTGTAGAGGGAGGTGTGGAAAGGCACTCCTGCCTTCACCTAGCACCACTCAGCACGCTCACCTGGACACAGGGCCAAGAGGCACAGATCCCCCGTCTCCTAAAAAAGGAGGTTAGGACCTCCTAAACTGCATGAGAGGAAGATTTCCACACTCAGGTTATACAGCCAACACTTGATCTGAATAGCTTAGCTGCATCTTTCTCTCAGCTTTAAGTTTGCTGGGGAAACTGAGCACATGAAAATTTCTGCACTAGCAAGTGAACAAAAAATACTCTAAAACGCGTGAAACAGCCTTTGCTTAGAAATCTCCCTCAAAACTAATCTGTTGAGCTGGTTCAACTCTTCAAGGAGTAAGGTCCGCTTGATGTGACAGACCTCCCCTGCTTGGAGAGGTGCTGTGCACTTTTTTATCCTATTTATAGAATGGCCTCATTCACACTTTGTTTAAGAAACAATTAGCCTTTGACAGCTTAAAATAAACAGGACTCTCTCCCTGCTGCAGCATCACTAGACCTGAGCTAGATTTCAAGTTCTTGCAACCGCACGAGACTACCCGATGGACTCAACAGTGTAAGCGACAAGTTAGTTTGCCCAGCAACTTTCAAAACAGCACCCTGAGCAACACAGGCATGAGTAATAAAACAAGGACCCGCATCAGTCAGCTGAAGCGAGCAAGCAGTCATTCCCACTCCTACCCCACTTTGTCCTCACCAACAAGACACACCTCTGGAAGACGAGGCCACCTCTTTTCAGATGTTTGCGAACAGAGGACCTGCAGGAATGCAGGAGATGCAGGATTTTAGCAGTGGTTGCACACCAAATGTGCAACTGGGCAAACTTCTTCCCTGAACACACAGTTGTTTTTTTCTGCCTCTTGTGTTGCTGCAACCGGTCCAAAGGCAGTAATTGCAATAGCTGGCACAGATAACATGACTTGGCATCACAACTTTAAATTTCAGTCCGAGCTTTCGTACCACCAGCAGAGGGGTCAGCATTCCCATTTAGTAGACATGGGAGTTTTCCATTGGTGACTTCACATTTCCTTCAAGGCCTTCAGCTCCTCAACTCCAGCCTCCTGGCTCTGCGGCTGCCTTTACCATGCCAGGGAGCAGGGCACAAAACAGCTGCATTGAATAGCTCACAGAGCTACATCAGCGTTCTTGAACTCCTGGCCTGCTGCTGAAGGAGAGACGCACACAGGAGTGCGTCTCATCCCAGGTAGTTTTCCTGAGCTGGGTTAGCTGGCTAAAAGAGAGCCTGGATCGTCTGTTAGTTAGGGTGTTGGCTTGAGTTCAATTATTTCTTCTGGTAAAGGGCTCCCATGTGCCTTAGGCAAGCTTTGATCTTGGCTTCCCGTCTATAAAACTGCGAGTAAATGTCCTGCCCTAACTCCAACGGATGAGGGGAAGATCAGCAGTCTGAAGACTGCGACACGGGAATGCCAACACATATTCAAGTGAGACGCAGTCGTACAAGCACCAGTCACAGCAGAAATGTCTATGACTGTAGACAAGCAGGTGTTCTCAGAAATGAGGAACATTTCTCAACGTAATGAAAAGTAAAAGTACGGCAAATTTAGCTTCCCCCAGATAGCAGAACACAGCAATGAGACAGAACAACAAAACCAAACAACTCAACAACAAATTATGCCAACAAAAAAGAAATGCTGGGGTTACAAGAATAAGAAACAATATCCAGTGATTAACAGTTGCAGAAAGCAAACGTTTTCAGACAGGATTTAAAATTACAAGAGTCAGCGAAACAAAAGGAGATGTGAGGCAAAATAGAGAATCACGGATAGAGAAGGCGCAAAATTAACAAACAGAGGAACCAACCATGGAAAAACACTTGTCAACAAATGAAATGAGTGAACAGCAAGCATAGGAAGTAATAATAAGATAAAAAATATAAAGGACCTTGAACACCAGCTCTTTTCCAGTAACAGTACCACACCAAGTAACTTAGACATTCATTGCTTGCATTTTAATACTGCCCCTACTTCACCCTACAGCCCCGCATTGAAGAGAGTTCAGGACACAAGGAGCCTAATACAACATACAGGAGTGATACCCAGGCACACGTTAATTAGCAGTGGATCAGCCTTAGCAAGTTTAACTGTTATTCCAAAGGTACCGCTGACGTTTAAGCAGCAAACGACACTGATACTTAACTAGAGTTTGAGCTGCCTTGTCAATTGGATCACTACAATTCACGCAGTGCAGGAGATGTTTCCATTAACAAAGGCTTAAGGACATGCTTACTTTGGACATGCCACAAAGTCACTGAAACTACTGCAGCTGTCCTGCAAACATCAGAGGGAACCACTGCACCCTCAGGACATGTCACTACAATCAAACTAGGTGATGGTTTAAAGAAAGATATCAATGTATTCCTATCGTCATTCACTATGGTTTTCTGTCCTGGATTCCAAAAAGGTTAATAAAAAACTCAGGCAAGCAGGAGTAGTTCAGTGAAGCAGCCCCAGCTAAACTACATCTTTTCACCCCGCAAAGAGAAAAAAGAGCTCATGGAAAAAGCATCCCCATGAAATTAAATATCTGATTATAAATACCTGATCGTTAACAACCGCAGCTAAGATTTCAGGCAAACACAAACCAGAAGGGATGCACGTTTAACGAGCTGATTACAACGATGAGCAAGAAAGCAAAGTTTTTGTCCTTCGCGTCTTTGTCAAAAATTCTCGGATGTGCAATAAAATAAAGCCCCCCCCCCCCAAAAAAAAAAAGAAGGAAAAAAAAAAAAAGAGAAAGTTGGCTATGAATAATGACTGTATGAACGCATTTGGGTACAGCACAGGGTTACTTCTACAGAGCGGGTTCTGGCAAACGCCGGGTATTCCGGTTTGGGCTGGCCCGGAGGTGCAGCCCGGGCAGGAGCCGAGCGAGGAGCGCGGCCAGCCCCACACGGAGCCGCCGCCGCCAGGCACCGCCGCCTGCCCGCCCCACCGCTACCGCCGCCGTCCGGGCCCCGCTGCCCCGGGCCTGTGCGAGAACTTCTCTCATTCCTCCCTTCTCCCCCGCTCATCACTTCCTACTTTCCCCGCTCCGCCGCCGAGGTCGCGGCGGCAGCGCGCGCTGCCGGCCGCTTCCTGTGCTGCAGCCGCCGCTGCCCGCGGGTCGCCACCCCGCAGCGGGCACGGCCCGGCACGGCCGCCCCCCCCGCCCCCCGGCCCCTCACTCACCCCAGCGTGCTGATGAACCCGTTGACAGAGCCCTCCGCGTACAGGGACACGATGTCCCCGATGTACAGAAAGCTGGACATTTTCTCAGACATTTTGGCTCATTTTTAGTTGGATTTCGCACTCCTCCCTTCAAAAAAAAAAAAAAAAGAAAAAAAAAAAGTGAAATTGCAGGCTGGATTTTGACAAACGAGTCTGCAAGTGATAAAGAAAGTACTTTGTCCACTCCACACCTATCTCGCTTTCATCTCGTGCATATACTTCAGAAAAGAGCTGTGGCACTACTAGCTGTCTCTTATCTAAGTTCAAAGGAGCTCAAAATAACATTCCTTTCTATAGTTTTTGTTGGGGGAAGAAATATCTGTTTCAGCAAGGATGCCAGAGRGTAGTGCCCCTCTCCGTTCTAAATAACCTCACTCTTGGTGAGTTGGAGTTGGCGAGCTTTGGGGAGATGAAGGTAAGCTCTTAGCGTCCCTTGGTGTTAAAGAAGCTGTTCATTCCTCCATCCTGCCATACCCGTAGCACTGAGTTCACACCACCTGCAGTGGCTAGCCTCCTTTGAACTGAGAATGTGATACGGGAATAGCAAGAGACAGCAGAAAAGGACGAAGCTCATGAATTTGTTTGGCCCAAAGTCTAAGCACCTAATTGAAAACCTGTCCTTTTTCTTTCACTGGTTTTCTTGAATTGATCATTCCACCTTCTCACTAATAAGCTAAAAGAGATATGCAGAACAACTTGATCATACCTGAGATTTTGAACATGTATTCTTTGCCTTGACATAGACTCTGTAGTGAGGTCACATGTGCTGTCTTATCCTTTAGGGCAGACATGTAAGGTCTGCCAAATTAATTAAAAATTTAAAATAAACCAGCTCCAATTAGTTATTGTACCAATCTTTTAAGTTGAGATGAATTTCAAACAAATTTATGGGTTACATGTTATGATAATGGTTGCAAAAGTGTTATATCAACTTCAGAATCAGACTTTTGTTGAGGAAGTAATGATGTGGTTTAATTTTTAGACTGGACTTCCCTTCGAGGCATTTTAGAAGCAGGAAATCTGAGAAGTGCCCTGTAAAGCTTTTTTAAAAAAAAAANCCGCCTCCCGGCACCGCCCCGCCCCGCCGCAGCCGCTGCCACCCCCGGGCAGGGGGTCGTAACCCCCGAAGCGGGGCCGTGCCTTGGGCTCCGGGTCAGGCCGCCTTTGCTCACCCGCCAGCCGGGAGAGGTGCTCCAGAGACCCCCATAACTCCTCAGTAAGCCCCTGCGGTCCGGGGATAACCTGCCGCCCTCGGGCGCGGGGTTGGAGACGGCTCCTTGGGTCTGTAACCCGAGGGAGGCAGCGGGACAGGGGCGCAGGGCGGAAAAGCCGAGGCGGTGGGTGGGATGGCGTCCCTTCCCCACTGCCGCCGCCTCTGCCAAGAGGTCACCGTCGCGCTACGCTTAGGTTAATCATCAGCCTGTGTCACCCTCTATTCTATGGCTTACAAACTTTAGGAACCACAAGTCCTTTTTTTTAAATCAGAAGCTAGCTGTCCTGCAGTCCCGTGCGGGAATTCCTACAGCACACATTTCCATAAGAAAATTGCCACCAATTTAACAAAAAAACCACCCTCAAACTAGAGAGCACTCTGGAAGACTTTTCTGCCAAGGAAAGAGGGGACACCGCAGCCGCCCCGCGCTCCCCCCGCCAGCGCACTGGAAGAGGGCCCTGCAGCCACGGAGGCACTACCGAGGGCTGCGCAAGCTGCCTCCGTGGCCAAACGGGCTCACGTGGGGCTGCGCAAATCCACACTGCTTCAGTTCGCTGCCCAAGACGAAGCACCAGCCCATGAAACCGCACGTCCGTCGGTGGATGGAAGTGTTTAGTTCAAAGGAAAGGCTATCGCCAGCGTGGGATTCTTATTCTCGAAAACACTGTGCATTCTTTAAACAAAAATGTAATTTCCACCAACAGTTTTAAGAATCAAAGTATTTCTACTTTTCCTGATTTTTCAGCTCCATTTTACATCCCTGAGACAACTCTCCTAATTACAGGCAAACTCAGCAGTAGTACTGGTTACCCAAGTGTATTTTTCCAACAGATTGTTTGGATTAAAAAAAAAAAAAAAAAAAAAAAAAAAAAAGAAACAACAACTCACCCAGGTCTAACAGCCTGATCAAATACTAACTCTCAAACGATAAGAATATAAACCCAGTTGCAGGAATGTGCAGACTGCTGGAAGTAATAAGCTGAGGGTTTCACGCTTGCATTTAATTTCCCACATCTACAACTTCCAGCCTTCTCTCACTTCTTCTGAGCATAAATTCTTGACATCAGAAATGCAGAGTCTTCAAAGTAAAAAAAAGTTTTACCATCTAGATGTACAGAAAAAACTGTTATGCAATTCTGGAGTTCCCTCTTTTGCTCTTCTATGGTGAATATTTTGGATTTGTCTCTTTTTTGTACCCACCAGGATACAAAGACACCACCAAAGATCCGCACTTGCATTCTGCTTATGTATACGTACATACGCAGGCCTTAGATGTGACACTTTACCAAATTCTTTCAATTCAGTCTCCTGGAGTAACCACAACTGTTAAAACATTTCTGGAAAAGAAATATGAAGAGAAGGGGTGCCAGAGCCCTTGTTCTGGAACCAGCCCCTGCACAGGAAAACTGAAGACAAGGTGTTTCAAACTACCCAAAACACACATATTAAATCCCAAAGTTGGACTAAATTAAAACATACCAGA
Organism: Phoebastria nigripes; assembly: GCA_035582835.1. NCBI lineage: Eukaryota > Metazoa > Chordata > Aves > Procellariiformes > Diomedeidae > Phoebastria > Phoebastria nigripes. Next base: position 120,609 of record JAYKAV010003042.1, on the reverse strand, counting down.
ATTAGAAACTGAAAGTCAGAGCAGCACAAGGCACTGAAGGGGGAGAGAAGCTAAAGCTCCCTGCCCACATGCCGACTAAGCAAAAAGCACTGACCCAGGGTCCCTCCCAGGAACCACCACGCAGAGGGCTCAGGCGTTTTATTTCATGAAAACGTGGTTCTGGACAGTTTGAACCCGGGGCTGAGCAGCAAAGGCTTTACAATGCATTGACAATATTCTTTGCCCTCCTGACCCTGTTTATCTCAGCCATTTTATACCAGGCTTTAATGGCCTAATCAAGATATTTTAGCCAGGGAGGTTTCACGTTTCCCAGCAGTAAATGAAATCCCGGCGTGCCTTAGATCAACAGGAGTTTTCCTGAGAATGGTCTTCAGAACTTGGCGGAGCAGCAAGTTTGCCTGTCCTTTGTATGCCCTGGGGGCAAATCCCCATTTGGGACCATTCACAGCCAGGAAGATTCAACTCTGTTGCCTAAACATAGGTTACTGGGGCCATTTGAAGTGTCCTTTGATACCCGAGTCATCCCTGTAGGTTGTCAGCAGGGAAGCAGGACTGCTATGCCCTTGACAGCTCTGCCTGCGTGTGGGCAGCGGAAAGGGGCCCACATGTTTTGGCATTACAAGAAGGCTAATTCAGGTCACTTTAGAAAATATTTGGCATTTACTTGCTGTGGCAAAGCTGGAACTGATAGGAGTCCTACACTTGCAGTTGTCTTTGCCTCTTTCCCCCACAAGGAAATCAAGGCACAGGCTGCATTCTCCTTCATTTCTAGGCTTGTTCATCTTGGCTCAGGCTGGAGCGCGCCAGCAGCTGAAAGCTGTTACCACCTCGTAGCTCTCTAGTGATATATATGAAATGAACTGGAAATCTCAATCCAGTTCCGAGCAGTGATGGCTATTAACTAGAAATGAGTCGTATGAATTCAGCACTTTTGTGAAAAAGGTAAAGGTCAAATCCCAAAGGCAGTCAAGTACTTAAGCAAACGCTTCATTTGAAACCTGTCTCGTTGAAACAGTCCAGCCATCTCATTGAAGTTACCAGATTATTTGTATGCTGAAAATAGGCAAGCACTTACCCGCTTTTGTAGACCAGGTGTTATATTGGTACAAAGATCACTCTGGGAAAGCAGATCTGAGGAACCTTTGCTGATCCTCTCCTTGCAGACAGAAAACTTAAGTAGTGACGAATGATCCTCTAGCATTTTTAACAAGCATTAAAAATAATGATTGTGCCTCTCTGAGTGCTAGTTTTATGAAGATAGTATCTGGAAAAATTTAATTAAAATGAAAGAGATTTTGTCATAACAAGTCTACATAGAAAAAAATAAAACATGGTCAGAGATGGTAATGGAATATTGCTTCATTTATCTGCAGCAGAAATAAACCAAATTGGTTGATAAATATGGATATTTTTACTACAGTTTTTAACCTTGCAATTAGCTGCAGGGTGAAGGCAATTAGCTGAAGGTGAGGCTGCTTAGTCAATAACTGGAATATGTTTTCCATCAGTTATCTTTGGTAATCTTTTGTTCCAAAGCTAGGAATACAGGCTTTGCCATGAAACAGGACCCAGATGCAGAAATCATCAGCTAGCGCTGACAGACTGCCCCAGTGCACATATTACTCTGTACATTGTAAAAGTGAAGAAGTCTTTCTTACTCAACTTTCATTTCTAGTCTATTACTTATTTTCAGAGAAGGAAATATTTCTAGTGATGTCTGCAGTGGTATTCTAAAATTAGATCTCTATATAAAAGTATTTGACAGTATTTTAAGACAGGGAAATTTTACCATGATCTCCAAGTCCTACATTTTGCTGTTCATTCCGGTGCTGAGGCATAGAAGAGAAGCAGTTTATCCACAGAGGGGTCACTAGAAACACCCCATTGCAGCATTGAGCATCCACTTTAGGTGTGAAAATACACAATATTAGAATGACCTCAGACTCAAAAAACTCACCAATAGGCCGACGTCATCGTATTCTTGCTCCTTTTCCACCCCTCGCATCTTAGGAAGATGTCTGAATTTCCTGCTCATCTTCTCTAAACAGGGGAGGCTCCTGACAGAAGTTGAGTTTTTTATGGATTTGAAAATTGTCTGATTGGAAAGACTTTAATCCCACACCTACACAACCTACCTCTTGTATGAAGTTACAGATATATAGGCCACTTCAGTGAAAGCAAACTGGACCAATTAGAGGCTTATACAACAGGCAGCATTGATGTTTGTTTTCATGAAAGCAGAGGATAGTGCTTTCCAGCTGCAGGGGAAAAGGGGGAAGAGAAGAATGCCTTTAACTGTTTTAATACAATAGATACAGATGGGACCAGGCCAAAACCCAGGCAGGCACCCCAAAGGTTTAGCATGCAAGTATATAAAAGTTTGGACCCAATGCCTTGGGTTTGTTTCTCATCTTTCTGATGGGGGGCGGGGGGGGGGGGGGGGGGAGAAGAAAGATCAGACCATTCCAGACATTTTGATACTTAAAATCCAACTCTGATTTTAAAGCCCATCTGTAGCTGGAATATTTTTAATATACTTATCTCAAGCAATGCACAACTAACAGCTTACTTGAGGAAGGCCTGGCTTTTAAAGGCACCTAATGAAGTTTCCCACACAAGCTGGAGACGCCCATTACCTTGTGGATATTAATACTTGAGACAGCCTAACTCTTCCTTGAGCACAATGGCTTTTCAAAACACTTGCATGTATAAAAGACGGCATTACTTGGCCTACAAGTTGGATCAGAGAGTGCCAGAACAGCTTATTTTGACAATACTCGCACACAAGAATTGATTTATTGCTGGTAGTGCTTTGTTTTACTTTGCCTATAGCAAACGTCAGAGTACTAGATGATTTCTTGATAGATAGCTAGCTGTGGGGACTCATTTTGCCTTTTTTCTCGTTGTGGGAGTTAACTCTTTACTGATGTTGTTTTAAACAGTATGTTGGTATTGGTGCCATACAAAATATGAAGTATCTGGTTAAAAAAAAAAAAAAACCAAAACAGAATACCCTGGGGAAAAAGAGGCCTGACAGAGATAAATGTGATTTAGTAACATAATAAAACAGGAGTGTAGTGAATCATGCAAAATAAGCGTCATTATTTGATTGAGAATGAGAAAACCATAATACAGAGTATTCAGTGCTGGCCTACCCACTTTATTCAACCTGGCTGAGTAGGAACAGGAAATTCTAGCTAAATTCGTAACACCTAGTTTTATAAAGGACTTTCTACTGGAGGGAAACACAGTTTTCTCAACAGTAGAGGTGGCCCTGAAAATGAACAGCTCTCACAAGTGACCTTTTGGGGGTTTCACTCGGCCATGGGTATGAGCTTTGCATCCTCACTATCCCGGCACACTCGTTCACATTGTGGCACGCATGCGTGGACGGGCACTGGCTGACTTGCTGTTCGCTACATCTGAATTTACAAGAGCTAATATATGTATTAATTCAAGTATTTAAATAATCACTGGTTTGCTATAATAATCTCTTGAAAGAGACAAACTTAGAAATAATGAAAACTGAAGTTATTTGTGAATTAATCATTTAAGTAAAAGGAGTTTAGATTAAAGGGGAAGCCTGGACGCCCTTCAAACTGTGGCACAATACAACAGCTATGTAAATAAACTTCTGAGAGCAGCTCCAAGCCATTCAAGTGAAGATATTTTTCCTTGCGATACATTCAAGCCTTTTGAAATAAGTTTCCAACTGTTTAACAACCCAAGTTGTTCATTCAAAGAGCCAAATACGAAAACTCGACCAAAGCAGAAAGTACAATGTGCCTTTCTTTGAAAACATCTATATAGAAAGGATGCTTTATTTAGAGGATTCAGGAAGTTGAAGCGTTGCCTTCTATCAGCTCGCAACCACAGAGCAAGCATCAGGAAGCGCACAAAAATGAACTTACTATTCCTACGTGGAACAAGTGCCAATGGTTACACCAAGTTTGCTTTCAGCCTTGCAGAACTCACTGCCAGCTCCCGCAGACTTGTTAATCAGGCAGTGTCTCCTGGGGTTTCTTTTCTGCCTGGCTGCCTAAAAATGAAGCCTTTCCCTACAAAATAGAGACACACACATGCCTTGTTTGAATTTTCTCTTTTGCTGGCTGTCATGAGACTTCGGAAGGTTCAAACCTGGAAACGCAGGGAAAAAAGTGAATCACCTGCATAGAAGGAAATGAAAAAAAAAGCCTCCTTTTCAGTCCTAGCCCACCCTAACCATGACCTATGCACTAGAAGAATCAGCAGACCCGTAGAGTACGGTGACTGTAATTACAAAGCAAGTGTGTTTTGAGTCCTGTCATTAATACCATATTACCAGCTGACCCTATGGCAGTGGTTACAGTGTGGATACAGCATAGCTAATATACAGCAGTTCTTTAAAATAATTATATATGAAATCATACAAGCAACGATGAAAATTTTGATTGATATAACTGACTGAAACTCGGTATCTTAATTTTGGAGTAAAAAAAAAATTACAAAAGTTTTGCAAAAATTTCCACAATAAAGTCTAAGAAAAACAACGGCTCTAGTAAGAAGCCTAAAAATGCAGTTATATTTGCAAGCTGGATAAAGTGGCAATAGTTAGTATTCCTAAATAATACAGCTAATGTATTTAAAAAAGTGAAAAATCTCTGTAATTGCAGAACAGCTGCAATTTAATTGCAATCGTGGAGCTTGAAAAGCATATCTGAGGAATGCTTCCCTACCTTTCTTAATTTTATCTTGCAGAGCATCAGGAAAGATGTTTCAAACCTGTGGAAGCTTTGTACTTTAGGACTGCTTAAAAAGCCTTGTACTTTTGGTGTTTTTTCTGATCAACAATTTTTTTTCTTATTGAAAAGCTTTTTCAAAATTAAATACTGCTTTTTTGCAGGAAACGTCTCCTTTCACTAGCATACTGGCCATCTTACTCTTTTAGACAAAAAAAGAAAAGGGCTGTGCCAGCTTTTTTTTTTTGACCACATTAAAAATTACCAGAGGGGAAAGAAAATTGCCATTAGTTTTCCTCAAGCAACCGTCACTAGGCCCCTCCTTCCCGGGCCACACTAGCGTTTCTAACTTCGGGATGAAGTGCACTGCCCTTTCTGGTCTGCGAGCATACCTGCTGGTGAGCGCAGCTCCGAGGATACAGCTGGGTTCGGGCAAGGAGACGGCAGGAAAAGCAGCTTTTCTCAGGAGACCCAGTCTTGCCTCGCGACGGCAGGGGCCACAGAGCATCACCTTAGGCCTATTCTAGCTTTCAGATGGGTAAAATAGAGTGAAAAGAACACGTTAGGAAGGTGAACACAAGTCAACAGGCTTTGGGTAGTTGGCACTGCATTTCCAGAGAAGTGATTTAGGGAGGTCTGGAGGCATTAACACCCAGTTAAAGAAAGAACGCCTCTCTCTCACCCCTCTCTAAAAGCACAACACTGAATATCTGATGTTTCTCAGAAATGTGTTGGGAAGGAAAAATTAGAGATCAGGAAGGATTTATTTTTTCTATTGATTACTGCGTCTAGAGAATTATTTGATAGGGAGGTATGAGAAATCCTCTTTGACGGTCTCAGCCCACCACGCCCTCACCTCTGATCAGCATTGGTGCATCTGGGTTGGATCCTTCCAAAGTTTCCTCTACTTTTACCTGTCCCAAATGCAGATTACTTCCCAGGACATTATGGAGTAATTTAATTAGCGCACCCAAATGATGGGGCTGGGATTCCAAGTAGGCAGAAAATGTCTTTGAGGCCAAATATGGACCAAGATTTGAGGTTCACGCCACCAATATTTCAAACTCATTTCATGCCTAGATGAAGGAAGTGCCCCGTTATGGCAGATGTTCTCAATGGATTTCTGTCATCTCAGCCCAGTTGTGCCCAGGAAATAAGAGCTTGAATAAGAATGGATCAATTAGAAACAGGTTTTTTTAAAAATTAATATGGAATTACGGACATCATCAAAACACTACTGCACGTTTGGATCCCCAGATAGGAGTTTCTCTCTTCCTACCAGTCCAGAATGCAGTGGATTGAAACAAAAATCTTGTCTAAAAGCATGTTGAATTCGGAACTGCTAAATTTACCTGGAACTTCAGAAAAAAAAAAAAAAAAAAAAAAGCCTGCATACTAATCACATGGAAATGCCTGAACTGCTTTTTCATTTAGGAATGCCTCATGCATTTACCTCTGTCCCCCACCACGCGTCAATATTTGACATTGTACTAATGGTGTAAGTCATGAATCACGAAACAGATGATACCAAAAAAGTCTGCATTAAGTTCATGCCTTGTCCCTGAGGAGTTGGGGTTTTTTTGTTTGGGTTTGTTTTGTTTTTTTTAAAGTATGTTCCTCATTTGGGTGTCTTCCTTAAATACTTTAAAAGTTAGCATAACACAGCTGAATCCTGGAAGGCTGAGACATGCAATTTCATATCCTCCAGCATCATAATATTTAAATAGATAACTGATCTGCATACTTAAAGAAATCCCTGTTTCAATGCTATACAAAAACTAAATCAGTGAAAAAACCTCCTGTTTCTCAGTAGCTCTTGCAAGACGCTTTGCATCTTAGTAGTAGCTGAACTTAGAAATGTGGACACATTTAGGAAAGTAGATTTTAACTAATCTGTAGGCAATTGCAAAGGAGTGCATTAAAAAGCAGAATCATTACCCATCAGTTCCATTTTGTCAATCTGAAAAAGGAAAAGTTAGCAGCAGATAAGTTATTCTACTAGTGAAATGGGGTTTTGTTTAAAAGGCACAGAAGAAGTGCATATTGTTAACGTGTCATAGGCAAAGAAACTGTTGGAATTGGCTAATAAGAACAAAATTTTAAAACACATATGGATACATTTAGCACCACATTTGGCATTATCTCCTCAGTGCGCTGCAGTAACATTAAATTGCTGGTTGAAAACAGATGGAAAACATAAAAGTCAAGCCTGCTATCTGACATCAGCACGGTTAGCACCTCTGTTTCACAACCCTGGCTCCACCTGTGGGAACTGCTATCTTTTCAGTGGCAGGGACATAAATATACAGAGGCGATATCATGCTTGTTACATACTTGTTATGCAATAGCTGCAAGCAGTAAGAACGTGCTCACAAGATATATACAGAGTGGGACTGGATCGTATCTGGGCACAGGCTGGATGGAGATTCACCCACAGATTTACTAGAGATGTAACATTTTAATGAGAAAATGAGAGTGTAAAGGCAAAAAGAAGTCCCAAAAGTAAAAAATTGTTGATTTCTATCAATTTTCTCATCACAGTACAGTTTGCTATCTGACATCTAGGAGAAAAACATACTTCCCGTGGCAACCAGAGCCTCTAGAAATCCCCTGAACTGCACCTCTGCCAGCTGGGGCCATGTGGCATCTGTCTATTAAAGCAAAAGGGGAATAGGCAACTGCTTCCACAGGCGCAGCAGAATGGAGCAGAGTGAAGATACTGCTGAACCACTCTCCAAGATCGTGAAGGTGGCAGATGATGTGGTTCATCCTTGGTGTCATTTCTGCTACAGTAATACGATACACAAAAAAGCAAATCTAAACCAACCTTTCTGCAGCGTGCCAATAGAGACTGTGATGAAACCCCCTCTCCCCAGTACGTGCAGCCAAGCCACTACTGATCTGCAGCACAACTGTGCCCCAAGCTTTCATTTAATCCTCACTCATCTCTTCCTACCCATTACCCTTGTTACCTCCTGTTTTCAATCTCTTCAACAGCTGCAAGGCCAGTCCATCCTTCCATGGCAGGAACAGGTAATGTCTGGCTGCTGCTGCTGCCTGATGTCTTTGTTTCTCCTTTTCAGCCCCTGGCTCACGCACGCCACCTACGAACATCAGGGAGCACAGAGGATTTTGGAAGCAGCGGAGAAAAGAAGCCCTCCCCCAGCAGCAAGAATCTTTCAGTGTATTTTGATAGATAAAAGTTTCCTCTTGGCTATCTCATCTGAAAAACTGGTTTATCCCCCATTCCCACAGTATGTAAGCACTGCGTTGATGAGCGCATCTTGACAACCTCCATGTGAGAAAGCAACGTATTACCCGAGGAGGGTACAGCACAGGTGAAGAATGGAAGAACCGAGATATCTCAGAAGAGATTTATGAATTTAGCCACTGAGAAGCAGGCATTTAGGAAGATTTATTTATTTTGTGAACCAGCTGAGCTGTTGAAGCACTTGCAGAGAACAATGAGACACTGGTGCTTAACTTGCGTATCTAGCTTTGAAAAGTCTAAGAAGTTCCTATCTGAATCTCAAATGCTATTGAAAAGAGCATTACATGATGCCTCCAAAGGCGGTGACAAGGCACAGTGGTGGTGTCTCCAAGTCAGTGCTCGAACCACCAGGAAATCCTGGCACTAGGAAATCAGTTGGATCTCATACTTCAAATCCCAAGGATACAATGGGGGGTGGGAGTGTGTGTGTTTTGTTTTAAACTCATCCCATAGAAAGAGAGAATGCAGACTTGACTGACTGGTGTAGTCCTCTACAGACAAATTCAAATTAATAATGTTCTTACCACAGATCATCTACATCCAGTTGCAGTACCTATTCATCAAAACAAATGCTCACAAACCTTGCAGAATCAGAGGCAGACAGCCCAGAGGGAGCAGGCTGTGATGGGTCAGGGACAGGATGTTCCTCCACAGTAAATATTCCCCCAACAAGTTACATACATGGTGCAGAACCACAGGAGGAGCGCAAGGATGGCTGTGGTTTATTTTGTGTTACAAGTTTTCATTTTGATTTTTGTAGCTAGCACGGAAGTATGATACTTTTTTTGATGCTTAAGTTCAGAGAGTTTATATTACAAGGTGGCAAACCCTACTGAAAGGCTGTCATACACATGGTGGAGAATGACCTCCTCTCATGCAGGAGGTGCAGCGTTGGCTCAGCCAGGACTTTGAGAACTGTGGTGTTTGCAGTGTACGCACATCACTTCCCTCCCTGTAAAAAGAAGTCATAGGTTACTGTGCAGAGAAAGGAAACTTGTTGCTTTTCTTCAGATGCCAAACTAATAATTGGTATTTATTCTTCATAGTGCTGTAGTATCTTGGAGCCCTTGTCAGTCATTAGGACCCCAGTGTGCTGGACACTGTGCAAACAGACGAGGCAGCAATTTAGCCTTTACATATGACCTCAGGTAAGGGCTAGGAAAGAATAATGAAAAATTTGTAGTCAAGTGCACATATTGTTTAGTCCCTGAAATGCAGAAGAATTTTTACCATTTTCAATGGGCTTTTATTCAGGTTGCTCATCTGGGTGTGGTGCCCACGGGTCTGTCCCAGACACCCACATGCTTGCACATACACAGCCTCATCTGCTGACAAATTTCTTTACATCATCAGACATCAGTTTACTGGTTACAAAGGCGATAATTTGCGTTCCCTGACCAAAATCCCTGAACTTGCTATAAAATTCATGCTTATTTCCAGAAAAATACCAGTGTATCCGTAACATGCAATAAAACGGCAAAGAGATATCCCCAAAAATGAAAAGTAAGATTCAAATTAAGGGGAACACCCAGCAAATAAAGGAGCCAGCTTATGTCTTTCTAATGAAGTTAAAGATTAATGGGAAAGACCATAAACAGAGAACATGAGGAATCATGTATGGTTTATATTGCGTGTGGAATTAGCTGACTGTGTATTGCATAAAGCTTAGAGTAAATGAACTACACCAGGGAACCCTTGGATGCTCTTGACTATTAGCAAATCAGTTACATTTCATTATTTCCCACTGATGCTGTTACTAGAAGTATATTCAACTCATTTTTAAAGAAAGTCTTTTCTGTACCCAAATGGCAAACAAATCACTGATTAAATGGAGAGATAGCATACCCAAATGATTTGCATCTATCTAACTGCACCTCGAGTCACATAATTATGCATTGTAACACCACTGCAAAGGGCTTGAACTAAAATTCCCCAAAGACAGAGCTAGTAATTGCTGCAAAATGAGGTTACTAATTGATTTTTTAGTATCACCCCCCAAGGGGTGTTTTGATGCCTGAAGGTCTCCAGTCTCCAAAACAGGAGTAAATTTACCTGTAGCCTTTTCCACATTATTTTGTGTTTACTGAAAGTGTTTTGTGGGTTTTTTTTTCCTCCCAAATCTGTGTACATGAGACCACTTTCACTCCACAGCTATGGAAACCAAGGGGCAGACAAGGCCAGAACCAGAGTGATGTCCCCTAAGTCCTCATTGCTTGGCCTTCACAGTGAGATGCAACAAACCCACTGCTGGCAATTTCACTCCTGGCACCAGTGTTTGCATCCCAGCTGTTGTGGTTTAACCCCAGCCAGCAACTAAGCACCACACAGCCACTTGCTCGCTCCCCCCTCGGTGGGATGTGGGAGAGAATCGGAAGGGTAGAAGTGAGAAAACTCGTGGGTTGAGATAAAGACAATTTAATAGGTAAAGCAAAAGCCACACGCGCAAGCAAAGCAAAACAAGGAATTCATTCACTGCTTCCCATCGGCAGGCAGGTGTTCAGCCATCTCCAGGAAAGCAGAGCTCCATCACGCATAACGGTTACTTGGGAAGACAAAACGCCATCACTCCAAACGTCCCCCTGCTTCCTTCTTCTTCCCCCAGCATTATATACTGAGCGTGACGCCATATGGTATGGAATATCCCTTTGGTCAGTTGGGGTCAGCTGTCCCAGCTGTGTCCCCTCCCAACTTCTTGTGCACCCCCAGCCTVCTCGCTGGTGKGGTGGKGTGAGGAGCAGAAAAGGCCTTGACTCTGTGTAAGCACTGCTCAGCAATAACGAAAACATCCCTGTGTTATCAACACTGTTTTCAGCACAAATCCAAAACATAGCCCCATACTAGCTACTATGAAGAAAATTAACTCTGTCCCAGCCAAAACCAGCACAGCAGCCCACCAGCTCTGCAGCACAGGTCCTCGCTACTAGACCTGCAGAGCAATACCATTTCCATGTCCACAAAGGACTCGCCTCTGCGCTTCCTCCCAAGAGCACTGGAGGTAAGACAACAACTCCAAACCTGCACGAAGGTGATGGCAGGCAGGATAGGCAAGCTGTGACTGCTCTTTGACAAGATTAAAAATTATATTTATGTGACAGTTGCTTGGGAGAGGGAGGCATTACTAGTCATGGCTTGGATTAGAGACAGGAAAAAAGTGAAGCAAATATGACTTGGAGTGGAAAATAATTTGGCTTGCAGCACTTTTTTTGCAGCATTTATTGATGATCATTCAAAAACATTTGTTTCTAACTGCTGCACATCCTCTAAAAGCACTCTGTGGTAAATAAGTCTCCCACTCCACTGACCACCTTCAGCACTGCATTTGAGGAGCCAGCTTCCAGCCTCTGCCTCAGATTTGCTGCCCAGTCCACCCAAAAACACCTGGCCTTAAACATGGGAAAGAGAGAGAAAGAAATCTCTAACTCCCAGCTGTTGAATATTGCTATGTTGACAAGGTCCAAATAATTGCATTCCCCATGCTCAGTTACATTTATTTGCTACCCGCTCAACAGGTGAGCATCCTACATATGCAGACATATATAAGAAACCTCTTGAAAAACAGTTCCAAGGACTGCCTCAGAACAAAGCCCCGTCCTCCTCCCCAGCTCCCACAAGCCGGTCTGTCTCTGACCAGTCCAAAATTACAGGCTGAGACATCTAGAAACAGGAATCCCCTCCAACTTGTATTTGCCCTGGGGTGATGAGACAGGTGAGGTTTCTTCCAGCCTTTCCTCAAATTGCTCCTGCCAGGGAGCTGCCCTGGACTGCAGCCAGCTAAACCCTTGGAAGAGGGGGAACGTCCTTTCCAGACCCTGTAACAGTATGGTCCCAATGCTCAGTAACAGTCAAAGTGGTGCAGGGGTTGTTAAGGGTTGACATTTTTCTCCCATTAGGAGAAAAATAAGGAGCAAACCAGTCAGTGGCTGTATTCCACTGCATAAACCTAAGGTTGGCCCAGACCTCAGGTAGGGGTGCAGTTCTGTCCCTCTGCTCAAAAAAGAGATATTAGAACATGAAAAGGTTCAGAGAAGGGCAACAGTGGTAAACCAGCTTCCATTAAAAACAAAAAAACCCAAACAAAAACCCCAAGACCCACAACAACAAAAAACGCAACACTAAGTGCGCAAACATTCTCCAATAGTCTACCACATCAGGACTGGCACGCGGAGAGTTTCCAGGGACTGATGTTTGCCCCTCTCTGCTAATGCTACTAAGAGGTGCAGGGCAAAGCCACAGAAAGGAGCCACACGCAGCACAAAGCAAAGGCACATGGTCCTTTGCACAACAGGCAGCACATCTGCAGAGCTCCTTCCCCCAGGATGTGGTGCATTGCCAAAACTTTCTGTAGGTTCATGGGGAGACTGGGAAAGTTGACAGAAATCAGCCAAAAATTGCTGCAGAGACACCTTATCCAGCTCATGGATTTCCTGAATTGGCTGGAGGAAGCATCACTGCATATGTACCTTGTTCTTGCTTCTCCTCAGGCCATTGCTGGGGGAGAGGATACTGAGCCAGGTGAATCAACAGTCTGAGCCAGCGTCACCATTCTTGCATTCTTGTCACTACTGAAGAAAATGGCTAAACATGAACTGGTTTTAACAACTCTGGTCTTAAATTCATTTAACTTGCTTAGAAAGGCTAAGTTTATAAAGCAAGCTACAAAAAGTTTGGCATGCAGCTTGCAAAGCAAAGCCAACTATCACCATCTTAACTTACCCGAAGAAAATCCAACCAAATTAAAACACACACGCTATATGTGTATATATGGAGAGATAGTCTCATTGCTACTAGTGGACAGAATTCTTGGGATTTGTCCTCAGCCCCAGCTGAAGCCTGGGAGGAAGCAGTCAGGCTCTGCAGTATTGTTGACTGTTTTCATGCAGGGGGATTCAGACTGCTTTGTAACCTGCACACCAAATTATGCTCTCCATAATAGCACGTAATCCTGTCAGTTTTCAGCTGGGTTGTCTCCTTGCTTTAAAAAAAAAAAAAAAAACAAAAACAACAACAACAAAAAAAAAACAACCACCACCACACAGATTTTCAACTGCATAAGAAATGCTTCCCGCAGTAGAGCCTTCTTTGGGGCTTGTTGAAGGCGGTGTCCTATTCCAAGGGTTGGACCTGAGCAAACACTGGAGTGTCTCATCATTGCCTGTAACACCACAAGTGAGAAATAAAGTGACGCCAAGCACTGTGCCCTGCCAGCCCCTGAACCAAACCTGAAGCCTCAGATGTGCCATGGGAAGAACTGCCTCATGAATTTAGGACGCGTGTACAAAACGGATCTCTGAAAGCACAGCAATCCCCACCATCACTCCCAGCAAACCTCAGTCAGACAAAACTTCCCTTCACGCTCGAGTTGGAATGTAGCTGGAGCAAAAACCAATGAATCTCATTACTTGTTGTTTGAATAAGGAGAAACACTGCTGATATCCTGGCAGGGCAAGTTTGCCTGCCCTGCCTGCTCCTGTGTCACAGGAACCAGCTGTAGAGACAAGATGTTTTGCTCAGATCATTCTCTGTAATTACCTAGACTATCTCTTGTTTACCTTGGTGGAAACACTGGTACATGCAGAGGATGGAGTGTGCACCTCTTTTACCTGCACTGGCAAAAACACACAGAGTGAAGATCGAGAGATTAAAAAGAAAGCTTTTTCAGCATTCTGGCTGAGCTGCTCTGGAAACCCTAGGAATTTGGGAGCAAGGATGTGCATAGACAGGTCTGGAGCGCTTCAAGCAGCTGCTGGCTTCGCCAGCTCATCTTCTTCCAGCTGCACCGAGCCAAGAGGGAGGATGCGACATCATCAGCCTTCCTTAAAAAAGGGGTGATGAAACGGAGCACAGCATGGTTACCCTGCCGCAGAGCAGCTCCTCAACAAGCACAGCTCTTGAAAACCAGCGCTGCAAATGGGGGACCAAGGGATTTGGTTTCTGCCATGCTGGGGTTGAGGTTTGTGGCTTGGGTAAGGAGGGGTCCTTCCCTCACCCACCAGCAGGTTCCCTTCAAAGCTGTGAGCTGCCGCATTGTTTACAGAGTCATTTTGTCCTGTGAGCAGTGCTGGGATTAACAGTACTGCATAGGGTCATTTGCAGACCTGTTCTACCTCCAGTAATCCCCAGGTGCTCACAGAGTCCCTGGTTTTGTTTTGGGGAGGCACACGCTTACAGTCCCTGATACCTGCCCAGCAGCAGTTTGGCCTAGTGGAAGTGCTCAGGATTTACATCGCGATGGCCTGACAGAAGCAACTCCACCATTTGTTTTAATAATAACCATCTAAAGATCGCTTAGGAGATCTCTGGCAGCTCTCCAGCTGTGCTGAAGGGTGAGGGGAAAGGGGAACAGGGGGTGCTTCTTGCTCAGCACGTGCCTGGCCCGCTCCAGCCCACTGGCCCCATCAGCTCGCCCACCTCTGAATTTAGCTCCTACAGTCCTGGTCAGTCCTTGTATTAGCCATGCCTGGACACGAGAGGTGGGGGCCTCTTCTTGGTCTCTCACATGCCTTTGCTCTACTGTAGGTTGGTGAGGCAAAACTGCTGTGCTCATACTTTCTCACAGAAGGTGCTGTAATGGGGCTGACGCTAATGCATATCATTAGAGACCTAGCAAGACTTTAATCAGACTGTGTCATTCAAAACCAAAAATGCAGTTAGCGAAACAGCAAGACTTCAACCCTTCTTTATCTGTCTATGCTCAGGTAGGGGAAGAGAAGGGGAGCACAGGAACTTCTGTAAAAGCACAAAGGGAATTTTTACAAGATAATTTCTGAGGTTCAAAAACTAGCTTAATTTTACAAGGTGTTCTGTTTCCCAGGTACAAGTAGCTGGTATTATTTAAATCGTTGTATACTTAGAAAGAAAACACTTTTTTCTAGCTGAAGCCCAAGCTGTCTCAGGATAGAAGTGACAGAAGCGCAGACTAGGACCATAGCCTCTGCTGTACCACTGCAATGTTTGACTCTTCCAGTCTGTCCATTTTTCCTACGCTTTCTTAGTGTAGTTTCCACGGTCTCATCACTTGCCCGTCTTCCATCCTACGTGACCACTGGAGTATTCCCTCTCTATTCTCTGCTCCTGGGCTTGCTCTTGCACAGGCAAAACCACCAGCCAGGCTACGGCAGATCAAAAGATCCGAGCTGTCAGTATTCAAACTGACTCCAAAGCAGATAAAAGTTTGCCTGTACTCTGCTAACTGCACAGACAATGAAAGGCCCTTTTCCCACTTCATAGTAGGAAACTTCATTACAAGAGTCACTGACAACATGAACAATCCAGCAGAAAAACCCAATCCATCTTACAACGCTAACTTCACTATTTTTCGCCCTTTTCTAGTAAATCCCAGTTTAGAGACTACAGCACAATAAACATCGCTGGAGAAAAGTCGTCTTCAAGCATAAAACCTGCACAAAGCCTACAGTAGCTCCTTAAGCTCTCAAAATAAAGTTTTTTGTTTACAGGTGTCAAATTCCCAAGGACAAATATCCATCTCACTTATAATTTAATTCCCTGAACTGTAATTTATCTACTGAAAACAGAGCTGATTAATTCCATGTGTATCAACCCTTCAAAAAAATTGTTTTCCACCTCCTTTTGTAAGAGAACCACCAATACTGAGGGTTTCAGATTCTGTTTTTTTTTCACCCACGGTGAGAAACAAAACCTTAGGTCTGAAGACCACCAAGCTCTAAGGAAAGCTACTTGGTTTCCAACATTGCATCTAAGACAACTCTTGAAAGTTTTTTGGGGGAGCACATCCAACACCAGTATTTTCCTTTCTTTGACACAGGTAATCCTGTGTAACAGCAGATAAATATTGACTTTTCCCTCTTTGCAAGAGAGATGCCTTACATAGGAATGCATTACAGAAATTGGTTTTTTTGTTTGTTTTTTTTGTTTGTTTTTTTGTTTGTTTKTTTGTTTTGTTTTTTAAAACATATGCTCCAAAGTTGACACTACCTTGTGACCCCAGGACTTGAGCCCCTTGCTGTTCCTGGCAAAATGAGCTGTTTACAATGCAGTTGGACCACTCCTGACATAAGCATAAACTGCTTCCCTGATCCTCCCTACCGGGAGACTCTTGGACAATCTTACTCTTTCCTTAGGTTACTTTGACAATAGCTCTCCTTTGCTTAAGGCCAAACTGGGCTGGTTTTTAGGGTAAGACCATCTGGTAAGAAAAATGAATTTTTATGTTGCTCTGATCACTGAGTAGAACACTAAAGAGATGTAGATTAAAAAAATAAATCATACTTTCAACAGAAATAAAAGCCGCTCCATGACACACTCATCAAATATTTGTAACCACCCACCTCCAATGCCACTCTGCAACCACTTAGGGCTTGCTGTAAAAATATTCTGAGGGAGAGGACAAAAAAAAAGTTATCAGCAGGAATTCTGTTAATTGTCACCGAAAGCCTTTCGCTAAATCATTTCCTGTCCTCCGAATCCAGCTGGAAGCGTTCGTCGGCGAGAAGGCGGACACACAATCGCACAGCCCTGCCGCTCGCTGCCAGACAAATGGAGGAAACCGCGTCCTATCATAAATCTGTCAGTCATGTACCAAATGGGCATCAGGAGGGTTGGGTTTTTCTTCCCCCCAATTATCACTTGGCAGACCCACAGAAGCAGAGTTTGGAGATAAACTATTTGTAGCATAGGCTTTTTTCAGTGGCCCAGTCCCACAAATTCAACTTCTCACAGACCCGATGCCAGAGCAGTGAAAGAGGCTGATCCATCAAGGAGGGGACCAGAGGAAGCTCAGGAGACCTGCCCATAGTCCTGCTCTGCTGTTGGTCTGCAGGGTGAGCTTACAAGATTTCTCCTTAAAAAAAACAAAACAAAAAACCCACAAAAAAACCAAACAAAAAACACAAATCCAAACAAAACCAATCAGACCAATAATACTGCCCTTTTTAGGTGCTTTCAGTGGATGAGCTAAAGATCAATGATATCAAGAAGTATGAAGTTAATTTATTTAATGCAAGCTGATCATCGTTGTTTTGACATGTCCAGGCACATTTGAGAAATAGGTAAGTAGGTAGAAACAAAATAAACAAAGAAAACATTTGTGAGTTTCAGTAACAGAAGAACCATACCCAGACTCCTTTCTCCATACAGTCGGTCCTGAAAAAAAGTCAATGTTTGCCCAGTGGCCTGGTGCTCCATTACAGATCAACAGAGGTACAGCCACAAAGTCAACCAGTCCTGGTGAAGACCACAGGACCGACCAGGGGTCAGAAGGGAAATGGAGACACCAAGAGGTAAGTGGCAGGAGCTACAAAGGAATTTGGGGAAGCAGGGAGGTCTGGAGGCCATCCAGCATGTGGGCAAGGGGAGTCCAGGCCAGGGGTGGATGGCAAGGTGTGAGGAAAGCACACGGGTGTGGAAAGAGTCCTTTAGGCAGACGTTTTGGATGCCAGAGGTTGCTAGGCAGGGTCTGGGTGGCTGCCCAACAACAGGCACCCAAAAAAAAAAAATCATTGAAATGCTTTGCTGGTTCCTGCCAGGGGCAACTCAAAGGCGAACGCCAGCAGCCGAGGCAGGATTGAAACCCGGCTCTCCTGGTCCAGCACCCAGCCAGGAGGTCACAGTAGTACTCTCACCCTGCTTTCAAAAGGAAACAACAACGAAATCCGTTACCATGGCAACTTTTAGAGTGGTAACTGTTGCAGGAACAAACATTATGTATGCAAATAAAAGCATCCAGGCACAACAGCCTACAAACAAAAAAATTAAAGCAAATAGCCAGACTAATATTTGCAAAAATAAGAGCCTGAAGTAAGGCTCCTAGATCCATAGCTAGGTCTTTAAATAAATAGTTCTGTTTCCAGAAGCTCTGAAGGACTGCAAGAAAAGAACTTGAACCTTTCCTAAAAACTTAACTAGTTTATCTGATGCCTCATCAGAGCATCAAAACCTACTGTTGAGCTCTGGCTTTGAAAATGCAGCCCCACGAAGACTTCTGCTGTCTTTTTATAAGAGCAGTTACTAAGCTCAGCTAAAGGCTTTTTGCATTATTTCATGCATAATTTCATTTCAGGCAAGAGGCATTTATAGAAACTAAATTGTTTTGGTTTTCTCCCATCCTCCCAAGTTCAACACAATTTATAGTCTGGGGCTGATTCTTACTGTGCTGCACCTTACTCTTTGCACAAGAGCATAGGGTAGACATGGGTCACAGCATGCTTCTTGGCCTCATCTTACATTCAGAGAGTATTAAAAAACTCCACCAACTAATGGGCACAAATTTGTGCTTCTGTTCAGAGGAGATCCCTTATCAGAGAGCTAAGAATGTGTCAGAGGCGCTGTGCAAGACTGCGGTGCATTGATAGACCTGTAAGGAACATGCACGCACAGCCCTTTCCCCCAGTATACTTTCCCCAGTATACTTGACTCCAGCTCTCTCACTTCCCTCAGTGTTAAATTCACTCAAAACCTCAAGAGCTGCCTTTTTTCACCACCCCCTCTTTTTTTTCCTTTTACACTGATAAGCCTCAATAAAGACCCTTGAACACACACATACTTACCAGGGCCTTGGAGCAAGTCTCAACCCACTCTAAAATCTGACAAATTGTTTTTTCTTTAATTTCTGGCATATTAAATATTTAAGGATTATATTCAATCCCCTATCAAAAGTCCTGGCTTCATCACTGATAAGTCATATGATTCCTCAAAGACATGAAAGCAGACTCATGGCTGTCTCTTGTAGAGGCCTCAATAACTCCGCAATCATTGGTTTCGCACACAAGACGACACTTCTCCTGAGCTGTGGTTTTCTGGACAACACTTGATTTCACCTACAACAGGGAGAAGATTCGCATAAATTGAAAAAAAAAAAAAAGGGAGGCAGAAACTGAATCCCACAGGTAACTATGGACGAACCCAATTGAAAGGAAGCTGTCAACATTGTCATCAAATTAAGAACGAACATAAATACTACTTCTACAGTAACTAGCATAGTATCTCCTTTATTTTAAAGAGAAAAGTATTTTAAGTGATATTGCACTTTTTTCCCCTCCTTTTGTTGCTTCTTTGCAACAGAGGCAGCCTAAAGTGTTTTGTTGAGGATACGGATTTTTATTCTGCTCAAGTATTCTTGGAAATAGCAGGAACAGCTCACCCAGGCGGCCCTGGGGGATGCAGAAAACAGGTAGCCTTTTTTAAAAAGAAGGCTTCCAGGAACTAACCTTCCACCTTGGCGTCATGAAGAAATGAAGCTTGTGCAATTGCAGCCTGCCTGGCCCCCCCCGAGCACCCGATCCTCTCCCTAGCCAAAAACACCTGACCCCCTTGTTAGCCAGTTTAGAGCATTTGAAAGGGAAGGGATCTTAAGGACACCTTGAAAATTATGTTCTTGCAAGTTTTTTTGAAAACTAGAAATTGGGTAAAGGACAGAAATCCAAGTGTGCCCCCACTGAGGGAGGGGAAAGCCAAAACCAGCCCTGCTCAGCTCCGTTCGGCTCCTCACTGCCCTTCCCCACAAATGATGCGGCAGAGGACGAAGCTGAGATCATTAAGAGAGACGAAAGGGAACTGCAGAAAAACCTGAAGGAAACCAGACTCCATTAGCTCCACTGCTCAGATAGCAATTTGTTTAGTTAATTGCCAAAGTAAAACAAACATAGAAAGAAAAACATCTGGGAGGAAAAATTGGTAAGAGGGATCTGGCTGTAAATTTGCTTCCTATCCCCCATCAGTCAACAGCCTCTCAGTTTCTGTGACACAAGAAAGGCATAGGGGTTTCAGCTGTTATTTGTTTGGTTTTTAAAGAGAGCACTTTAGGACTCACTTTAAACAACAAACAGGGGTGAAGGAGGGCAAACAGACCAATTGCCCATTCTCAACACCTTTGAAACCTCCCAAGGGTGAACGAGGTGCACTGCACACCCGAAACCCAGCGAGCCTCTCGTGCACTGGGCAACGCCGCCGTCTCCTCTACGTCTTTCTCACTATGTTCAGGCAGGACTGAATTAACTCTCCTTATGAGAAAGATCCACATCTGATCACGGGGAAATGTGATTTTTCCTTCTTTCCAGCAAAGCAGATAGGAACCGTCTAATATAAAGACAGAGCAATGGCAACAGCATCTGTATTAGTGGAGGGACAGCRCTGGATTTAACAGAGTGCTTTGAGCCAAATTCAGGGCTGGTGCCAGGGGAAGAGAGCTCTGTCCCAAACTGTCACATCAGCTAAGAGCGAGGCTAAACTGAGCCCATTGAGCGAGACAAAAAAACATTATGAGGTTATTACAGCAACTTGTTTGAAAATCTGCTGTGGGAAGCCAGCAACGCCGGCTGAATGCAAAAGCTGAGCCCGGGAGCGACAGCAGGCACCATAAATAAGGTTCTGTCAGCATGTCCATTATAAACCTTGTGTTCCTCGTTTGGTACATAACCCACCCCCTTTTAAAAAAAAAAAAAAACACACGAGGCTGGAGCTTGGCACACCAGCCTCCATCCCGCCCCGGTGTTTGTAAAAACCTCGGCTCTGCTCAGGCTCCTCCATTTGACCAAAAARRGGGGGGGGGGGGGGGGGCACGAAGGAGTACATTGCCAAAAGATTTCAGTCAGTAGCTCCATTTGCCACGAAGGACAGCTTAGAGTAATATCAGCTGATAGGATTTCTAAAATCCCTTTTGAAGTGACAGCCCATGTTTTTATTAACGGCTGGGAAGAGATGTGGGCAGTTTTAAAGATTTGCAGGTCTCGCAATGAGTTTAACAGAAGGTGTAAAGCCAGAAGTCCTGCTTTATGGGCAGCTCTCGCACCGTCTCCTGTCTCCCTTCCTGCAGAGCACAGCATTAAAAACAAAACCTTCCTACAACAGAGCATCTTTACTCAAGCCAATCTAGTGACCTTTTCCTTATTAAATAGCTAATAACTTTGAAAAGGCCAAAATTTAATACCATTTCAAGTTTTATCAAAAGATGATCTTTCATCAAAAAAAAATGGAACCGTTGAATTTAATCTGTTTTCCTCATTTTCAAAGAAATTGAAATGGAAAACAAAAAGATGGCACCTTAGAAAATGAAACCATTGAAGTAAATTCTTTCTTCTCAGTTTTTAACTCTCCCTAGGAAAAAAAAAAAATCTAAGATGGAGTAGTGAGGGCTTGTCTGAGCAGGAAAGTTTTATCTGCTAGATATATAGCTTTAACTATGTAAGTGCCCAAGTCCTTTTACTATAAGCTCTTCCAGCTCAGTTTAAACAGTTTGCAGTGTCATAAGCTAAGCTTTAAAGAGGAAAAGAAAACCATAATTTGGGAAAAAAATGCTTGTAGCAAAACACGAGCATTCACGTGGGTAGTTAAAACCAAATTTAACCCTGGTATAAATTCATACCTTGGCTTTAATGTTTAAACTTTCCCACGTAGACAATTTCTCAGAAGAAACATGAGGGTTTGGGAGGGAAGTGAGGTGGGAAGTGAAAATACTTTCCCAGTGCAAAGCACAATGAGAACTAGAAGCAAGTAAAGACAAGGTTTAAGAAGCAGCTTTCCCTCACATGTTGTTCCTCTGTCCTTTCCACTYTTCCCCCCATTCATTTTAAAATAAGAGAAAAAAAACCTGGAGGCAACAACTCAAAGATAAGCACCAGCGTGTTTAAAATTCATAAAATTATGGAATTTTTTTTATTATTTTGAAGTAAGAAAAGGCATGAAAAGAAACCCAACTCTTTTTCTGACATTTATCACAGATACCAAAACCTTGACTTTCTCCATAATTTGCATCAAACCACACTAGACATCTGCCATTTGACCCCACAGAACAGGCAAGGGGGGAAGCAACGCCTCCGTGATGACACTAGACTTCCTCCGTATCGAAAATAAAGCGTGCATCCCCCCTTTAACGCAGCCCTACCTCTGGATAGAGGGGTGAGCTGTTAAAAACAACCCTACTTAAGAGTGAGGTAAAACAAACACTTCTTGGAAATTAGTGTCTTATGCCCCGAGACTTCTTATCCCTGTGTAGAAAGGGTGCGTTACCACGATCTCGCTAGTTCTGGCTGGCCTGCCCCACAGGAGTGACATCAGTTTAGACACACAGGAACGTACAGGCTCCTTTCTTCCCTCGTATGCATTTATGTCTTTCCCAACACCCAGTTACCAGGTTTCGTCTTCCAGAAACAGACAATATGTTTATTGCAACAGTCTAAACAAAACCATCTCCCATATTTTGCATAAGACTCAATGCACCAACAGCCAAATTGCAGGCGTATCTCTATATGTTACTAGGCAACTCAGACACAAGAGTCTTCTCCTGGAATATAACAGAAGTCAAAGGAAAAAGGTGGAAAACTCCTATACCGAACAATTCAGCAGAAAACGTGCTACCACCAGGCTTCCTGTCATGTCAATGCAAACCATTCTGAAACTGCCTGGCAAGTTATCAAGGCGTGGACTCCAGGGCTGTCAGCACTGCCAGCTTCAGACATTCAAAAAAATAATGAATCGGACCTAAGAGAACACAAAATATTATTTTTAAGTCACCCTCTGCTTGTTGAGTTTTCTGGGGATACTGGGGAAATATCTAGATTTCCTTCGCAGCAGAGAAGGTGGCTGGAATATCAACGTGTCTTAAAAGGAAGTTAAAATTGCCAAGCAATTACTTGGTTCCAGGTGCTGGGGCTTTAATAGATACAAAAAACCACCTCAAAAACCATTAGCTTTGTGGTAGAGGCCGTAAAACTCAACCGTTCTAGGCTATTTTGGATGTTGCAGGAGACCCTAAACCCCTCCAAGGACTTGCTAAACATTGCACAGAGAAGTGCTGGACATTTGCTGCCCCTTTCCTCTAAGCAGGAGTGACCAGAGCGTGCCTTAGGCAGGGGCAGCACAGGGAAACAAGACAGTCATGATTTCCATTTTACAAGTTTGTGTTTCCCCTCCCTTTTTGATTACTGATTCTGTCTTAAAAAAAAAAAAAGAAAAAAGAAAATAGAGAGTGTATCCTTCAGTTGTGTTCTTTGGTGTTGCAGATGAAGATTTAGGGGTGGTTTTTTTCCAGTTTCAGAATCATATCTGTGTAAATGTAGTACAGACTTGTAGGAAGAAGATTGTGTCTGAAGCTAGAAGTGAAGCAAAATAAGTAAGTCATTTTTGTCTTTACAAGTACTTACAGGTGCCCCAAGAAGATCCTGTTTGATTCAGGTGAGCTTTGGATTACACCTACCCACCTTCATCTATGTACCTGGTTCAACTGAGTCTGGTCATGAAATCTCATGAGAATGAAGTCATTCCATAAAGCTTTTGATATTTCTTGGTTCTGGTTGGGAAATAAATACTTTAAGCTAGGAGTCCTTGTTTCTGGATGGGCTACATTTGTTCACAAGTTTTCCTGCATTTAGCCATAGAGTGGCACTTTAGCTGGTTTCTGGTTTTATCAAAAGGTATTTACCCAATAGACTACCACATGCCTCTGTTGCAATTTAGCTAGAAAAATTAATTAAGAGCTCGGTAATTGTACTACAGTGAGAATGACAGGAAGTCTCCAGAGAAGTTTTAAAAAACTAATTATTTTAAGCTTCCCTAGCACATTCATGCAAAGTTTTAGTAGGTTTATATCCAGAGCACCAAGATAGCACACAATGTGAAAATATTCTGCCTCACCTGACGCTACAGAGCAAATACATGATATTTGCTGCTGTCAAAGCCAGTAGGTCAAAAGTTACTAAGGAGGGATCCAAATAGGTGAAACGCTCACTGGCATTTCCCCACCTGAAATGAGGTGGGTCCGTGGGCTTTGGATCCCTGAATTGGGGCAGATGTTGCACTTCTGGAGGTGGTTTTGACTACTTTCAGCTCACAGCAACCAAGGGATCTCAGAGCGTTCCCATCATTTTAGAGCACACTGATGATTCATACATGGTTACATGGCAATATTTACTAAGCTCTCAGGAGGCAAATTCATTAGGAGAGATTAGTCAGCTGTCTTCCCTTGCATAAGAATGGTATTCTCTAAATAAAAGTTCTCATCTCCAACTTGAACTTCCGCCCCACCACCTACTCGCTCTTTTCATAGTTTCATAATCGGTGAATGAGAACATGCCATTATGTTTTTAGAGATTGCAGAAGAAAGGAACATGGGAGACACTGACAATGAAAAATGGAGATCTGAGTGTAGCAACTTGTTTCTCATCATAACTGAGCATAGTCAAAGAACACAACTTTTGATTTATTCAGAGCCAATCACAGTTGCAACAAAAMCAGACTTAGCTGGATAGATTCATCTCTGTCCAAAAGCAGCCAACAACCTCAAGCACATTCACTGAGCTCTGCGCACCTATCAGTAGGGCAACTGGTTTTCTGTTTTTTCAGAGTATACTTCCAGTAGGACACACTGCAGGCTCTAGTAAACCACTGTGTTTCAGGAGATACACACAATTTTTCTCTTTACATATGAATACTTAGGAGCATTGATTTACATTACCATTTCCCGCTCTATCCAAAGCATACTCCACTCATCGCTAAGATGGAAGGGATCTGGGCAATGGAGCATGACAGAAAGGTTGGCARCTACTACAAAGCATGCTGCAAAACACATCCACAAGCAGAAGGAAGAAAATACTTGTTAAAAAGCAGCAGAGCAAGACCTCATTCCTCAATACATGGGCATTGAGTTTGTAGAGCCAACACAAAGCAGGCCGTGGGTTTCAAGACATCCTGCTCTAAGAGCTGTAACAAGAAAGGAGTACTCACTGCACTGCTGCTGCAGTCGTCTGGGTCCAAAAGATTGTTCATGCTTTTCCAGCTGTATCAATTGGTTCAGTAAACGTTGTTGCTGCTGCCTACAGTTATTTTCTTCTTGTGTGCTTTTAAATAAACTATCCTAAGCAGGACAGACCAAGCATATTGTATGCCCTTCTCATCTAAAAGTTGGAAGCCGCTCACAGGTTTGAGAGCCCCACACCTGCAGGAACTCTTTCACTACGTATTATTGCTTTTATTTCCTCTCGAAAAAGAAGCATGAAGTGTAGCAAGTCAAGAGTCCAGCCCTTGATGCTACAAAGCAAAGGATATTGACTCTCAGCCTGTCTTTGCCCTCACAATTTGTTTGCCGTATGCCATACTCACCTTTCCCTTTGCTACTGCTATACAATAAAATCCTGGCAGGTCAAGTTACTGCGCTCTTTATCTGGCTCTCCTCTAAGCCATATGTTGAAGGCCCCCCTGATGAGGCCCTAGTGTAGCATTTCATCTCCTAGAGACCAAGCGGGCTTTTATCATGACAGAAGCAGAGATGGGAGCAACAGCAAGTCTGAAGGAAACTGGGTTAAAAAGCATTATGAACTGGCTTTGTGCTACATGGTGTTYTCTCATGAAAAACCTTCAGCTGAACGGAGCAGCGATGGTAAGTACCAAGGCTTTTTAGAAGCCTATAACCCTCCCCAGATGTCACTGCGGCCCAGACAGACCGGCAGGGTTGTAACGAATGTGATGTGAAGCCTTGCCACATTTGACAGCGTTCTGCTTCCCCACAAGATGAATTTGACTKCTCTGAAGTGCATGTGCATACAGGTTTGGTTTTTTTCTTTCCCCTACAGCTCCAAAGCGCAATGAAGTAGCAGCACCCGGCCGCCAGCGGCGCGCAGCCCCGTACGCCCGTTGGGTGAGGATGGATGCCTGCAGGGACCCAGCAGGCACCCACAACTGGTTTCCTGCCTCGGGGTCCCCTTTGCTCTCCGGGATGCCAGTCRTACCCACGCTCCCTCTTCTCTTTGCACTGGTATCTGTCTGTGTAAACACACCTGCTGCGGTTGCCAAGGGATCAAATAACAGACATGAAGAAACAAAGAGCCTGCAAGGAATCCCAGGCACAACCGTCCTTATGGGAAAAATATTCTATTATCCAGCACCAGTATTTGCCTTTCAGGGAACGATAACTCAGTACAAGGTAATGCTATTAAATACACTTCTTGGTACAATCCTGCAGCACATGGGCATTCACTTYACGTTTAAAATGGACTCATTAAAAATCTCTTTCTGGAAGTGCCTCAGATGTATTAGAAGTAAGTAGAACCGATGGCAAAAATCTCACCATCATTCACTGCCAACATAGCAGTTACATACTAAGCAAATAAACAAAACCCCCGCATGACGTATTTTATCTACCTGCAGTCTGAAGAATGCAGGGTCTTAAAAATGGACAGTGTTGCCACGACATTAAAAAACACACAAAACAAGCACTACATGAAAATCAAGGCGCTGTGGTTTCTAGATTTTTAAATGGATCATTTGTGGCTGTTCCTGGACTTCTGCCCAGTTAGAACTTGCAATGTGTAAAACTAGAGTAGTAACACCATTTCCTATCTCTAATTCTGCTTATCTGCTGTCCTCTTACGGAGCAGGTCACTTTAGCCAGTGGTGCAGATTTGCCAAAATGGTTGGACTTCAACCCCAATACAAACACGCTGCAAGGACTGCCGATGGCAGGGGAGAGCGGAGTATACCTGTTGAACATAGCTGCCTCTGGAAGGACGCATGCCCAGAAAACACCAAGAGCTGCTGGAAATTTCACCATCCACGTTCAGGACAGCATCTTATTCCTGGACACGAAGGGAAGCTTGAACCACATGCCAAACAGCTACCAGTGAGTACTGCTAGCTTCCAATAGCTTTTGCCCTAATTGGTGAGGGGGGGGGGTGGAAATAAAAAAAGAGATGGGTGCTCACTGACAGGGTGGGTTTTTCCTACCATGGAAATATGACATCAGGGAAACAAAATCAAAACAACCAAAAAACAAAACAAAAAACAAACAAGAAAACCCCACCAARATATTGAATGAGCACATGTTGAATCTAAAAGCAGGAGGCTTCGTTGCCCCAGGGCAGTAGTGCACAGCAAGCCCAGCAGCGCTGGGGCACTGATTCTCCAGGTGGCCACTGTACAGGTGGCATCCAGCCTCCCTGCCCCAGTTAGGAACTGGAGCTCTTCTGTCAGCAGGGAGAGAGGCAGGCTCCCAGCAAGGCTCTGAATTGCCTCCACAAGACACTGTCTATTTCCACTGATGGTGCTTTCTTAATGTAAGTACCTACATTTGATGTCTAATGGACTGGGAATCTCTTAAGTGAACTACTTCCGAGTCCACATAATGAGGATAGTGTTTGGTAAATTCAGACCATGCTGCTGTGTTCTACACAAGCAATGGGATCAAACTTAGTGCTTGCTGAAGCTAATGGAATGGGAAACATTCCCATATCCAGTAAGAGGAAGTTTTGGACTTAGAGGTAAAATTTTGAGTGGTGCGTGTGCATAAGATGATAGGCTAAATCCAAACAGGTATCTTCACAAAAACAGGGGGGCAGATAAACAACTCTTAACCAATGCAATTTTGGACTTTCAATATCAGGTGTGGGAAGGAAGTTTCCATCACTTCTGCTGAAATCATTCTCTCTACTGGAGTAGAAACCCTGGAAGTACAGGAACGCCTCTACATCGTGTACACAATGGCCGAGTATCTCCACCTGGATTCCTCCCTACTAACCCTGTTGCAATACACAGATTCGGCACACAAAGGCTCACAGAGCCTGACTGTGCTGGCTGAAGACACTGGGCACATTGACTTTTCAGTGAACCATTACGTAGGACTCTCCTGGCCTGTGAAGTGTGGGGCATTTGCCATGCTCCATGAATTCATCCAAGTCCTGCAACACAACATTGACTCACATCACCTCTCACAGCTGCTAGGGTATGAAATTGCAGGCTGGAGAATACTTAGGAGAGGTGATTATGAAAGAAAGTCTCCAAGACAACAACGTAGGCAACTAATGATCACACCAACACCTACATTAAAACCGATTAGAATTACCCAGAGACCAGCTGCAGGAGATGCTTCCAGGCCTTTGTCCTCTACTGTGCCAAGTCACTTACTCACACAACTTGCAGTATCACCTACACAGAGTTTATCATCTTTCAGTGAAGAAAGTATAACGATGGCAAGTTACAGGGTAGAGAATAATATCCATCTTATAAGTCAAGAAAGTTTGGTCACCTTAGAAATGGACTCAGCATGGGACATGCCAACTAACCCACCAGTATCTATTATGTTTGCAGACTCTAATTTTCCATATCTTTGGCCTTCACTGATTACTAAAACAATGCTTCTCTTCACTGAACTGGAAGTGCCACCTACTACAGCTTCTGGCACGTCCTTGTTGTTAGAGCAGCCAAAGCCCCACGTGCCCGAGACAGACTCATATTTCCTTTCTAGTAAATCAGAAGTATCCACATACCATTTCCTACAGGACATCACTTCAGACACAGACCAGCTTTCCAGGCCCATGTACACTCGGGTGATAAACTCTCTTCATGAATGGCCTCACAGCTCAGAGGCATTTCCTTCTAAGACAAAATTTCAAGTATTTTTGCCAGAAGCAATGTCAGTATCAGAAGTGCCAGATTACAGCGACGAGGCAAAAAGCCACTTTCCAGAACCTGAAATGCTTTCTAGTGCATCCCTTTCTCCAGAAACGCTCCCTTCACTATTCCCAAAAGCTTCAGTAAGAGCCTCAACTTTGCCTGACTTCACATTTCCCATCGGTGACACGTTTCCACCTGTGCTAGCAAGTAGCTGTCTGAGCCAAATGTTCGGTAATGACTATGAACAGTTATCTAAACCTTTTATGACTATCCCACAGCCCAATGGGCTTCCATTTGCTGGAGGGAAAAGCAGAGTTTCTTCTGTAACCCAGAGAGAAGCACAGACCCTCTATCTCAAATTGAATTTCAGTCCTGAAGCTTCAGCCTGCTCTTCTAGCATGTTATACAGCTCTTTCCCTAGTACAGCTGAAGCATCTTATGAACCAAGTCTGATCATTCTGTCCCATCCTGATACCGCTCCAGTTCTTACTCTGCCAGTAGACTTTTCTAGCTTTGACATGTCCAAGCTATCCAGATCAACAAATATACTTCGTTCTTCTTACGGCGGCAGCATACTCAGAACAGAGATGCAGTCTGCAAGTATTTTATCCAGCGGCACAAAGGAATTGCATTCAGACAGAGATCTGGGAACAAGAAGGATTTTGCCAAACGTCACCGAGCCTACCCTGGAGTCACACAAAATCTCAGACATCAAGTCGGATGCTGTAGAAGTACCTCTGGTGACTTTATTTAATGCCACTTCTCACCTGCCCAGCAGTACATCGGGTATGTTTAAGATTTGACTTTCCATTCATCATCTTTCCTGCCCTGAGAGTCCTGACAGGATAGTTCGATAACTTCTTCTGCAAAAGCACAACTTCACTGCAGTAGGGATGGGTCAGCATAAGGGAAAGTAATTTTTTCGCTCAAGTTGGTACAGATAACAGCTCAGCTGAACGATCAGATCCAGCTTTGGCCGTCCTATTTAAGGAAAGATGTGGACCCATTGAAAAAGCTCCGAAGGAACACAAGGATGGTCAGCGGTCTAGAAAAAATGACAAACTGAAATAATTAGTCTAGAAGACTGAGGAAAGATGCAGGTTTATGTAACAGTTTGCTGAAAAGATGAAAAGTGTTCTCAGTATCCCCTGAGAACTGAAGCAGTACTAATGACCTTCAATTGCAGTTAAGATGATTTAAGTTTTATTATACTCACAGTAAGGATAATAAAACATTAGAAGAGATGCTTGGGGAACATTGTGGAGGGTTTTTAAGAACAGAACAATAAATATTTATTAGAAATGACACAGTAGTAGTTGAGTATCCTATGGAGTAAAAAATTAGACCAGACACCCTTTATAGTCTGCCTTCTCCTCCAACTGCATGCATCTGTGATATAGATGTGATACAGGCTTCAGTATATACTAGACTGCAGAGATGGGATGTTCGTAGGACCAGTTAGGTAAGTTTGCAGGATTATGTCTGAATCAGCTTATATTACATCTGTAAAAAGGTACACATGGTAGATCTTAAATACTTTAAGTGCAGCCTTCAGAGCCAAACTATTCCTTCATTCTAGAATGACTTGACTACCCCTATTTTTAATGCATTGACCTTGTTAATGCCCTTCAGAACCATCTTCGTTGTAAAACTTTACTAGACTTACGTTAAGTCTATACCCATAGCACAAGACTGTAGTCTGAAATATTTAGGTTTGCAATCAGGTGTCCGAGCAAGCATCTGTCAAAGCCCACAGATGGACAACACAGCCCTAACACAGTACTGTTTTTAACACTCTTGCAAACACAGGACATCTAGAGATGTTAGAAAATATCTTTCTGCTCCAGTGAGAGAAGCCACTTGGGTAAAGAGTTCCCCCATTTTCTAAAGGGGAAGTTGACCTCCAGCTTCCTTCCCATGGTCCTCCATGCTGGCAGATGCTGGCAAAGAGTTTTCAATCACATGCTATAAAAGCTTTGAAACTACATTCCCAACCCTRTAGCAAATTATTAACATAAGATCCCTTTTATGTAAATCTAAACAATCTTTCACCTTAAATTGTAATGATCTTCTCATTTTCACAGAGGTGGTTCAGACACTACTGCCATGGCACCAGGATCCAAGCAGCTTGCTGTTTCCCACATCTGAAAGACTACACTCCGTGGAAAGCACGTGGATTCTTCCTCCATTTTCTGTTTCACAAGAGCTTCAAAATATAACCCCAGGTAAAAAGACGTTTACTTCTATGTTCTTACTTCTGAACATATCTGTCATCAACCTTTTTATCCCTCTTGCAAGGTATCTCTGGTTTCCTATACTAGAACCCATGCAGTCCTCAAACTATTATGACCTAAAGATTCATGTCCTTCTGAATTAATCCCTCCCTGTTATTTACATTAGGTAATATAAGGAGAGGATAATATTAGGGCATGATTTTACTCAATCTTGCAAATTGGTTCCTATCCTAAAGTGTAGAAAACACAAACAAATGAGATCCAGAAATGGCAGGAAGAAAGGAACATTTTTGTCCCAGGTTGCAGGAACTCCCTGCATCCTGATCTTCTCCCTTACTCCTTGAGCCTGCCAGCAAACTTCACYTAACTGTCACAGAGAGATTTCCTTTCAGATTTGTCACCACATTTTATCGTCCTACAGCTTACTTAGTGTCCACTCACACATTCATAGGAGCTCTTCAAACTGGGCAGATGTGCAGCACTCAAAGTAATCCTGTCCCAGGCAGGGTGTCTGCCACCTCCAGAAGCGGGGTGATGCTGAGACACCCAGTGCTTGCCTGATTAATCTGAAATTATTCTTGATGCTAAGCATAGCTCAATGGTATAAAGGAAAAACAAACATATTCTCAAAGAACTCTCCAAACAAAAAATCCATGATTAGTGTTRGAAATAGAAGATGAAACAATAACACGTTTTAATAATTACCTCATACATGAGCTCCATTTCAGAATCTGATGAGGGAGCACTCGGACATCAGGGCTGGGACCAGTACTTTGCAGAGTTAAGAGTTGTTTCTTCAGGAATTGTGTCTGTTTCCCAAGAGGACACTCCATGTGGAAACATACTCATGAGCTTCTGCACTTTGAGGACCTCAGCTTGTGCAAGCACACTCCCAGGGGCTCCTGCAAACTTAATGTTGGGAATGAAGGCAAATCAAGGTAACGCCTGATGACAGCCCTGCTAATGAGATATCTGTGCTAGAGTCTTTGATAGGTGAAGTATCACAGTACCAGGCAGTCTCCTGATGGGCAGCTTCRAACTGTAATCCAAACTCAGATTTTTAGTAGACCATCCAATCATACAAGGAAGGGCCTTGAAGTTTATATAAGCTTTCCATAACACAAAATGAAAAAAAAAAATCAAGCAATAATAGGAAGGAACACTGCCCCTATTCTTCRATATTTAAAGCATTAGAAATGAGACATACTTAACTGCCACCATGAAGTAAATGCATCACCTGAGAGGCATATTGTGATATTTCTGTGTAAAAGTTACTAGAATATTATTATTTGGGAAGGCACTGTACAAGACCTGACTAATATGTTAGACTAGAAAGAACAGTGTTGTGGATATTTACAACTCTTTAAATAAACATATATCTAAATATGCTTCAGCAAATGAAGTTGTTGTTAAGATGTCATCAAGGACGACACTTTACAGTACTGTTATAAGCTTAAGTTTCAGTAGATGTAAGGCAAGTCCCGAATTTCTCTTACCAGTTCTCAGCATCTGCCATTGCCATTCACAGGTCAGAGGCTGTGTGAGGTGATGAGCACACTGTCCATTGAAAAAACAAATGTTATCCACCCAGTTGAATGCAGGCCAGGAAAGGACAACAGCTGAAGTGGCTTGCTTCTGATTTACAAGACATTAGCAATTAGTTATCATATGATGTAAAGCAGAATTTTTAAGATAATTTATCTTTTAATTTGTTTTTTCTATATTTTAGCTTTGAATTAATCTGTTTAAGACTAAATCTAAACTTGAACCTTTTTAATTGCTTTTGAGATTATCCTCTGATTGTATGTTGAACTGGTCTTGTTAGTGTTTGGTTTGGAAAAAAATAGAGTGCTTTATTGGATTTTAGATAGTTATCACCCATGGACTTTCAGTCTAAGTCTCCCAAGGACCAGTACGTGATCCCCACTTAAGAAACTCTAGATTACCAACACACTTCCATCTTAATGCAGTCAGAATAAGTATTTTAAAAAAAAAAATCTTCAAATTGTCTTTCAAAATGATGCTGTAAGCTAAGTGGTTGTGCTCAGTTACTCACTTCATAGGAAAGCATGATTTGCAATGTCTATCACAAAGGGAAATAATGTAAGAAAAGCAGTGGGGAGTTCTGTTGACCCTAAATAAAATCCGTAAGAAGTACTGTTTCTCAAAAAGGAGTCTAGAGGGCAACGTAACGCTTCTCTTCTGAAAAGTGGTAGATGATATAACAAGGGGCAATAGCCACAAAACTGCATCTCAGGAGGTTCAGACATCAGGAAAACTTTTTCACTTGGGGGTAACGCAGCAATGGAACAAGTCACCCAGAGAGACTTGGGACCCTTCATCCTCAGAAGTTTTTAAGACTCAGCTAGGTAAAGCCATGCTTGATCTCATTTTGTCTTGGCTATAGCTCTGCTTTGAGCAGGAGGTTGGCTAGATGACCTCCAGAGGTCCCTTCTAGCCAACATGCTCCACAATCCTATGAGGCTGACGAGATTTCTTTGCTATCATTCAGTATCAGATAGCTATTTTTTCCTCATAATTCTTTCCTTTCCTTTTCTCCCTCCTCTCTAAAGGGCAAGCAAACACTTCCCCAAAGGTTGTTCATTCCATCCAATTCCTAACAGCAACTATCGGATGCCTCTTCTTTTTTCCCATACCTGCCAACACATTTTACGATGAGGAAGATGGCAACTCAACTCAGTTAGCTCTACAAATCATTCCAGCTGATGGCTCTCCATTGGGATCAGAAAACTGGCTGCAATTTAACACCTCTCAGCAAACCATGCATGGCTATCCCCTTGATACTGATTTCCAGTATTCGCCTCAGGAGTTTGTGCTGTCTGCCACAGATTCAGGAGGACTGGCTGCCTGGGAATCCTTCACCATTGAGCTTCTGAAGCCCACCAATGTACCATGCCACCTTTACACCATCAGAACAAAAAACAGCTACTACTCTTTCCTGAGAGAGAGGAAAAGGATTAGTGTGTTTCTAGAGAAGCTCTCCCTCTATTTGAACTCCAGCAGTCCCAAAGACATCATGGTGACCGCTCTCAAACCTGGGTCCACAGTAATCTCATGGTATAACAGTTCGCTGTGTACAAGTGCCAACAGATCTTCCAGCTGGTGCGCAAAAGATGAAATCCAGGAAGCATTAGAGAAATTAAGAGTGCCGGCTGGGTACGTTAGCCCACACTTTGTCCAAGCAATGTTGCCAGAATACAAGATTGATGTAATTTTCAACATTTCATTTAGTGAAGTCTGCTTTCCCACTACAAAGCCATTCGATAGGCCTTTCAACAGTACTGTGCCTACACTTCAAGACAAGAATGGCTCCACGATTAGGAAGATCCCGCCTGCCTTATTAAGCAGTCTTTGTGTCACTGTTGGGGTGGTTCTGATATTGGTTTACTGGTTTTGCAAGTATCACAGGAAGATTCCTGGATCACAGTCTGTGATGTTTCAGAGGAACTCCCAGTTAAGCCATGCTGATGTGGAACTGGATGTCCTGAAACCTCGCAAAGCACCTGTACACGAGTGCAGGGCTTCACCTTCACCTCAGTTATGGATACCACCTTCAGTATCACTTACCTCCCAAGAGCAGTATTCTAGGTCAATAGGACTGCCTCACATCATATCATCTTTCCAGCCACCAAAATACCAACTCCCTCCCCGTTATCAAGAGGGTATGACTACCCAGAATGACCACAGCAATATCCACAGATTTACATTAAGATCTTTTAAATGATATTAAGTGCAAATCTACAAAAAGACAATTTGTACCAGAATGTACTATCCTTATTACTCAGAAAAAAAGTCATAAGCAGTTAGTGATTTTATTGTTTTTCAATTTAAAATAGAACATACTTAACCTATGCCTGACGAAGAGACAGTAGCAAAATCTGAACCCTGAAACTAAGTACTAGAACAAAATGCTAAGTAAAGCAGGTAAAGGAATCTATAGATGAGGTGGGTAGAGTGATATGCCTGTACGAGTCAGAACAAGAAAACATAGACCAAGCTGATGCTGGCGGGAATGAGAGGTCAACGGCCAGTACCAAGTAAAACTAACTCCATTATGACTCCCCGATTCTTAAATACACCTTTTACATAGAAGAGGCAGAACCGTCAGAAGGACCATCACTAAACATGATGTTTCCACTGAAAATCAAAGGCGCTACAACCCTTGAGTCTCTCTGTCATCTTGGAATTTTAGATTAGTATTTTCAAAAAATGCATCCAGCAATTGTCCCCCTCTCATGGGTGACATTGTCTCTGTCCTCAATCTTTCAAAACTTTTTTTAGTGTTTCTATTAAATACATTATATGTAACACTTATAAAGGCAACAGTAGCTACTTAACATGAAACTCTTCCTGTTAGGTAATTGTGTAATGTACTTTTAAAAATACATTTTAAAGTTACAGGCTTGCCTTCTTACAGTAAAACTGGCTGTCATGTCTGCTTCCACCCATGAGAGTTCAAGGACCATAGGGGAGAAAATGTGTAAAAATTTCTAAAAACTTTTCAAATATTTTGAAATCCTTTCAGTTTAATAGATTAACATATACAAAATTTAATCCATAACTTAATTATGGATTAAACTACTTAATCCGTAACTTCCAGTTTTAATCTGTAAACTGTTTTAGAACTGAGAAAGTCTTCCTTGAACATGAAAGCACAGTGTGAAATAGGACAAAAGTACCACCACATACAAAGGAAAGGAGATACATACAGAATGCCCTCTCCAGAATTGCCACAGGACTTTACCGGAGAAGGTGGATCACCGAAGAGCCTCAGACCACTGACATTACGACTATGAAGATACAGTTTCACTAAGCTGTCTAGGAGCAAGAACTCCCAGGGTAACTACCCTGTCATGGTGTGCTCTTGCTGACAAGGTACATAGCGGCCACCTATTGTTCTGATGAACTCTGACTGAGCAGAAGGTATAGAAGCCACCCTGTATACAGGGCAGCCCAACCACCACAAACACTGCTCTAGCACAGCGAACAGACACTAGAGAGCAGCGGGTTAGCCAAAGAATAGCTTTTGCAGGCTAAAGAACACAGGCACAAATGTGTACTCTTACTGTAAGGAAACCAGGCAGAACTGGATCCAGTTTAGGAGCAGGCTGATGACCAGTCCAAAGGGAATCCAGCCCAGGGACAGATCTGGGAATTGTCCACAACCGGGAGGTGAGAACAGCTCCCCAGTGGTCCACTTCTATGCTGTAGTGCAGATTAATGTTTGCAAACAACCAGATGCCAGCATGACGTACCAATGCAGGTCCCTGCAGCCTCTGCTGGCTTGCCTTCTCTCCAAACTTAAGATTCACACCACCCAGCAATCCCAACAACAGTACAGCTCAACCAGTAGTCATGGCATAGGAAGAGAATTTGAACAGCTCACTAGCCACAAGTGTACCAAGAGCTACAGGACCAAAGTATTTGAACAGATTAAATGATATTTGTGTGTACATTGTACACATACAATCCACCTCTAGTTACAACATATTTGTGGGAGCAGATGAACAACATGCACTAGTTAGCTGTGCATATGAAAACATTGCTAACATGTTATGTTTTTTTTGGGACAGCAGTTGCTCTGTGAATGTGACAGTAGTGACAGGATTTAAATCTTCTTGCATGAAAAAGTAGCACTTGTCTGGGTTTACAGTGTTGAATAACTTTTTGGATAAATACAGATTCCTCTAGATGACTACTTCAATGATTTCCAGAAGCCATCCAGCTATAAACCAGCTCTAAAGTTTGATGTAAAAGTCAACAAAGCAGCAGTAATTCACTGTAGTCAACAGTCTAGACGTAAGACTGGTAAAATATAAATCTAAAGGATTACTGCAGGAAACATCAGCCCTTGTAGTATCTCATGTCTCAGTAAGACTCTTCAAGTACTTAGAATACAGGCCCACAGTCAACCACCTTGGAGAATCGGGCCCCGTTCATTTAATCACTTAACAGTCTTACCTGGCAGATGTTCCAAAAGTGGAAAACGTAGTTAGTAAACAAGCTAAACAAGTACATATTTTAATAGCAGGTGCAGAGTTTTTCTTTTCCACTAATGAAGTATTTAATTCCTGTGCATATTTAAGGACTACAGCTGAATATTAATGGCACATCAGGAGATGCAATACACACCATTCCACAAGGCACAGGATAAGCTTTTCAGTTATACTTCTCTAGACTAGCAATAAATTGCAGAAAGCTGACATCCTCCCTAGGTTCCAGACTTTAAAACTCCTTTAGTAAACAAGAGAAATATCCAGACTGATATGCAGTACAATCTCATTAAAAAAACCCAGAAACTTATGAGAAACARTAATTCCACAGTAGTTTTCTCCATCACAACATTTCAGATAGGATATCAAGAGATGTGGTGATGCAGGACATCCTATTTTCAATTACGTAGTGAAAATAAAAGTCTTCAGACTTCAAGATCTCCAAAAATTACACATTGCTTCTGTAAAAGCTACGTAAGTTTTAGAATATGATAAAAAAATATGTTATCATGCAAATACTCTTTAATCACTCTGTAAAAATTGTTCTAAAATCATTAACAGAAAACACATCTGTATCACAGTGGCTAAATAATCACCTTGAAACTATACATGGTACTTTAACACAGCCGAAGAAAGGACTCAGCTACCAATGTAAGCAAAGAATACTTGCATGACATTTGTGTTCAGATCTAGTCATCATGAACAATGGTATTTGAAGTTTCAGGTGAAGAAATATGAATATATTAATTTAGCTTTAGAAAAGCTCACAGAGATGTGTCTTAGATCAACTTAAACTGTAACATATCTGTGAGCTGTGAGACCTTCACTTGCTTATACAAGCTAGAATAAGGCAACGGATGCAGATCAGAGGAAGGCTGATATACTTGGAGAGCTTAGCTCTTCATCTTTCCTTAGCCCACTCAAGTTGACCCATTTGGAAGCCAACCCAAAATCTTACAAGGGATTAGATCACAGACATTGGGTGAGAGTTTCCCCGTTTGAGAATTCTACTCTCCATTGTATAGAGCCTCTTTTTCTCTTAAAGAAACTGAAGACAGATCATCTACTTTGTCATTTCCCGGCCATTAATATTCAGAATAAGTTTCCCTATGACATTCAAAAAGCTTAGACCTAAAACCACAGGTGTCTTAGAAGGCATATTTCATCAAAAAAATAATTTAATGATTAGCAAAAATTTTATTTTACTTTTGCTTACAAAGACTTAACTCCAGCACAACAACCTGAAAGGCTTTGCTTTCTAAAGAGCATTTCTAGTCAATTTTTAAAAGTCCTTAAACCAACAATTATCTGTAAAACCACTCGCTCCCCCACCCCTTAGTTGAAAACCAAGGCTGGCATTTTCTCAGCTCAGTGACTAGGTACTCAGTGTGCGGTCTTTTCTATAATTCTGGACTCCTGAGGAAGTTTCATATAAATAAAAGTATTAATGAACCAAAATTAACAATATTATCAGTTAATTATCAATTACTTGAATTTTTTTTTTTAAACAGTCATCACTGATTTTGAAATATTAAAGAATACTTATGGGAAAGGACTTTAAACTCTAACATTTTTGATGACTTGATTTAGTCCATGGCAGCACAGGTTTTCTTCATCCTAAAAACATGACTGTAAAATACTTCAGGACAGCTCCTATTTGCACACTATTCATTTAATGTGATATGCAGATTTCATATTTCATAGCAAAAATAAGAATAGAAAAATGTAAAAACCAATCAGAACAGAGCTATACAATTGTACTGAAATGGTACCAATATCAATTCCAGCATTAAATATTTTTGCAATTCGGCCATGTTTTGTCCAAAGAAACAAAATTAATCATCACTGCCGGCCTGCTTTTCCATTTTCYGTCGTTTCCATTCTGAAATACAAGACAACACTTGGTAAGGCTTGTTATTGGAAATACAATCAACAGATTAAGGAAAAAAAAAATCAAACTTAAATATTTTTTTAATAAATATTTTTTACTCCACTAACCATCCTGTCTCCCTGTCCCCAACATACACAATCTTATCTCCTAATACTTCTTTAAGCAGCAATCAGTATATAAAGGAAAGGTTTCTGCAAAGAAACTTTCCAGCAACAACTGCAAAAAGCTATCCATTATCAACCTCACCAAAAGATAAAAGCCCATATTCATGTGACTACAGAGAATCTATTTCTAAAATTTGAGCTTTAGCAGTTTGTTTCAAGGTCTTCATTTTCACCCTTCTTACACTCATCATTGACTACCATCATCTTATTTACTTAAGAGGAGGTTGGTTTGGTTTTTCAGTATTTTTTGGTAGAACATGGACTACTATTAACTTCATTACAGCACAGCATAAGATTCAACCACTCTATTATCAACAATATTTTTATATTAGCCATTCCTTTGCAAGCTAAAGCAAGCAACAGACTGGCACAAGGAATCTCAACTTAGCTACCGTTTAACCCCCTGAAGTTTAAGAGKTTTGCTGCAAGGCCAATCACTAAGGCACAGGGAAGACCATTTATCAGCATTCAGCCTTGCTCAGCACAGGTGCAAACAACTGAAAAGCAAACACTACTGTAATTCTCCACCAACACTGGGAGACACAGGAATGTATTTATACATTTTAGTCCTCAAAACAGTAAGGAGTCTTTTTAATGCTATAACTGAAGCATTCCTCCGTACTGCATATTGACTACTGCTAAGATATTTGTAGTGATGCATTTACTGATACAAACCCATTTTCTTCTTTCAGATGTTGATATAGCTCAGCTTTATTGTTGACAGAGTTCAAACGACCAATAAATTCCTGATGTTTCCTAGAGTTGGCAGTATTAATCCTGTTGCTCCATAAAGACAGCAAGGACATTGGCCCTAAAATTGCAAGTAAAAGAGTCTAAGTGATTTAATTTCTGAATTCTTAAACAATACATCATTATAAAGGCTTAGCAGAAACTACAGACTATGGTAGTACAACATATTAAAACCACTAATATTAAACAACCTTGTAAAAGAGGCTAAATAAATACAAAATATGCAAAGTGGTAACAGCTGAGTAGTTCCTTCATAGGAGATTGACTTCACTGCAAATGCAGAACCTGAACATCAGCTCAGCCATTGCGACAGATGATAATAGCTCACACCAAGGAAGAGAAGTCAGTGAGAACTGCCCATTCCGACAACTATACTGCTTAGGCATGTTTATATTTATCAGTCAGCAGGAGACAGTGATTTCTGACACCTGTCCTTATATAGCACTTCTGACATACAGTAGCTCAAATAGCAACAGCAGAAGCACATCCAACCCCCTGTCAACCCAAGTGCCTATCAGTAGACCCACAGAGTATCTTGGCATCTCTTTTTACATAGACCTGTTGAGGTTAACATATTTATCAAGAATTTCTCAACATTGAGTGTTTAATTAAAAATTATCCTCACTGATTTAGCTTTAACTCCAAGAAGATTCACCTCATTACTTTAGAAAATACAGACTGATACAACAACTTCTATCTTTGAAAGAAATAATCTGTTGCAATTCTTCTGGTTTACCTTTTGCCTTTTCAACTGTGGGCATTTCATCCATTGTAATAAGAGGCTTTTTGTTGGGTGGCTCAGGAGAATCAGGGGAATCTTTGATAACTTCAGCTTCTGCTAGTTCTTCTTTTTCACGATCCAAAAGACCTTTTAACCTTTTTGAAAGGGAAAGAAAACAGTGAAGCAAAGTATGCTGGAGCAGCACATATGATTCTCGATACCATTCTGTACTCCTCAAAGTTATACGCAACCCATAACATAAGAAAATTTCTTTTGACCCCTTGGAATGGGTGAAAAACAATAGGGAAGACGAACCAAATAATTCTCTGGATAAAGCCTTAAGTAAAGGGAAGGATCTTAAAATATAATTTCACTTAAGTTAATTAGCAGTATTTATATTGTAGTTGTTGAAACAGTTGATCATTCTGAATTTTGAAGGAAAGACTAAGTAACAATGAATATATAAAAATATCTTTCCTATTTGGTATGGTATGGTAATTTCCTATTATGTTTTCTACATGAATTCAGACCTATTCTATACCAAATCCCTTTTATCTCAGTCCCCATTTTTGTTCCACGTGTGAAAGTAAAAGCAATTGTAGGAATGGATTTGATCATACACAGAAAGGCATGAAAGGTCATCAGCATGGTGACAATAATGTAGGTGAAAAGGTCCTCCTATCCTAAATGATCATGCACAAAACATATGCAAATTAAGCTTACTACCATGAAGGCTTTTTGATCTCTTTAGAATAGTAGTTTGAAAGACAGAAAACAGAAGAGATTGACAGATGCTTACCACTTAGACAAGTTACAGTAACAACATTATAGACAGTAGGTATACGGACAATCAATCAACTAAAGAGAAGAGTCAAATCAATCTGGATTGTTTATCTACCTGAACACTAAACTATCTACAGCTCAAGAGAAAATAAGTGCCTGTCCCAAGTTTTTAGTCATATAAAGCAGTTTAATGTCTTAATAGGTGGTGTGGTTACGACAAAATCCAACAGCAGCGACTCCTCAAGCTGCAAAGACCTGCTAAGTGGTGAACAACTTGTCCAAGAACCATATTGCTTGTAAAATATGTTCATTTGAAAAGTCTGATAAGCAGGCACCATAATAAGATGCCCATTTCCCAAGCTTGGTAATGGTGACTGATCCAAAAAACCTTGGGATCCACATTCACCGGTAGTAAGCCAAGGTTACAAGCATAAACACATCAAATTGAAACCTGCAACTGTTTTCACCACAATTCCTCTCCCCTTTGAGGTAAATCAGGACAAAAATTATTATGGTACAGTTTTATTTCACTTTAGAAAATTTACCTTTCTGATTCTTGCCATGGCTTATCTGATTCATAGTCTTTGCCCAACTTCTCTGACTTGTCTTCTTTGTCTTCTCTCTTTCTACCTCGTTTCTTGCGCTCCTCTTCTTCTGGGGGTTTGCTTCTGCAAGCCATCAAACATTCTAAGACTCGCTGGTGTTTATCAGAGTTGTTTATGTGTGCTCGTACAAGGGTCTCCAATTCATTCCACATAATCCGGTACTGTTCATCTCTAAGCAAGGCCAGAAAAAAGATATTACATACAGGATTATCTAGATCATTAAACCACTGAATTCATTAAGGTTAAAAAACAGACCTTAAGAAACCAAAAAAACCCAAACCAAAAAATAACTCTGAACAGATTCTCTGCCCTCTTGTACTGGAGGTCTATCCATCTGGGATTACTCCATCCTTGAAACCACACTGCATGTAACATTTCTCAATTAACATCCAGAGTTAAGTTTAAATTGAAATAGACTATGTCCACTGAAATAAAATTCTTAACTTCCATGAGATCTCACTGCCAAAAGGCACTTCTGAATCCTCTCAGGTGTTTGCTAACTATGCAATGTCAGGATATGCAGAGGGCCACTCATGTACTGACATGCAAGTTAATTACTATTTAATTCTTTGGATAAAAATTTAGAAAGAATTGTACCATACTACTGTAAACAACTTCCAGTCATGTGGGCAAATCTTCTATAGCTGAGTTTCTTTTCAGCCAATTCTTGGAAATATAATGTATACATCACAATGAGATATCAGGATATTCTATGCTTGTTTTAAAGGAGTAGCCCATATTTTAAATAACTGTTTCAAAAGGATTTGACTAGTCTAATATAACCCAATTTTAAAGCATTGTTCATTTATAATATGCTTAAGTTTTCCTTTTTATTAATTTGAAATTATTTTACTTTCTCTGTCCTAGCTTGTATCAATCTCTCACCTTTCTTGATGACTATCTTTGCTTTCATATTTTTTAACATACTCACAATTCTTGGGTAATGAAATGATGGGGTTTTTTCCTAACATACAGCAATATCAGTACTGTGATAGCCCCTAAATGATGCAGGGAAATTATTCACAGCATTTGTTTTGCATACGTACAACATTTAGTTTACTACGTATTACCTTTGGCCAAATTTTAAAAATTTRGTATGAAAACAACGTCAATAGAATATTTCTGCAAAAAAGTCCAGTATCAACAAAAAGAGATATGGCATGTAACCTTTTTGGACCCTTTCCTCTGGTACCAACTGTTGAAATTGGCAGCGGATCATTTTTCCTCTCCATGTCTACCAAATTGTATATTGTTTTTTGACAATTCAGAACATCCTCATCAGTCATTGCTTCTTTTACAATCACACTGGCTAATGGCACTACCTGTAAGACAAAACAAAAGTCAACAACAAGAAAATCTGCATATGTCACAAAAGAGAAACAGGAAGAAAGAAATCAAAGGCAATGGAACCATAGAACAACACACAACAAAAACATCCCCTCTTATCCTCAATTGAGTAGTAACTCTGAGCAGGTATAAGCAGATGCATATTTTCTTTACCCAGCAGTACTGTGGTTGTCAGGTTCAAATATTCCACCCTATTTACATGGCATTCCAATAATCTATTGACATGAAATACAGAGTACTTAAGTGAAAATAAAGCTGAAAATAAACTCATTTTGTGGCAAGTGATTTCTCAGAGTTAATATTTCATCAAGTGGCAAGGTGAAACTCAATCTAGGACAGAATAAAAGGTTACAAACCACAGGTTACTTACAGCTTGCATGTTGAAGATGGTAGTCTGAGAAATAATCATAGGCCAGTAACGAGTATGTTTCTCTAACTGATCTTTTGCACGTTCCAATGGAATTTCAAGACTTCCATCAATCTTATATCTGGGCTCTAGAAAAGGAGTTAATCGGTTTTCCCTCATAAATTCACCAAAATCCTAATGATAACCAAACAAGATACAATTAGGCATTTCTCTAACAAAGTAACTTTCACTGAACGGGTAAAACAGCATAGCCTTGCTTATCACTAACCCTGTACCATCCCCACCGCTAAATTTGACCCTAACAACCAGAGCCCTGTTTCTAGCTTTCAGATGTACATTATTGGGGGTGAACACAAAAATAGTTGTATAAAAATATGGGTTAAACTGATGCAAGGTATTTGACAAGGAGGCCTTCTGGATCTGTAAGGTATTTCATGTATGGTAAGAGTTTTATTATGTTTTTCTGGAAGCCACTTCTGCTTGTTTACAACAGATACAAAGGATGTGTTGAAAAAAATAAAGGAAAAAAACCAAAATGAATGCCAGCTGATTGTCTGCTCCATATCCAGGGTTCAAAGCTGACAACTTCATCTTTTCTATTTATTGTACAAACCATTCACGTGCAATCTATCCTTCTGACAATAAGCAGGATATAGTCCTATGTGTATCCAGCCCACAGAAAAAACTTGCCAAGAAAAATGTTATTCTGGAATCAGAACAAACTTTAAATACTCATAGTGCATAAGGAGGCAAGTACTTCCTTGACATGGAAAGGATTCTAT
The DNA here is from genome assembly GCA_035582835.1 of Phoebastria nigripes. Taxonomy (NCBI): domain Eukaryota; kingdom Metazoa; phylum Chordata; class Aves; order Procellariiformes; family Diomedeidae; genus Phoebastria; species Phoebastria nigripes. The sequence goes on along the minus strand of JAYKAV010003042.1, from coordinate 76,610 downwards.
GAAGCAGGCATAACAATAAGCAGATGTACTTTGTATCAGTAGTACAAAGAAAAACAGTTTAACCATGCAATCCGCTCTCTCTCGAGAAAACATACCCACATTTTCTTTACATATCTATTGCACTACATCTCTTGTCATCCAAGATAAGCAACAACTTAAGAAAAAAACAACCAAAAATAAAAGAATCTTACTGTAATCCGGTAGTCAGTGACTCTTCCACCACACCCTTCGCTAATTGATGGGGGATCTTCTAGAATTGATCGCGAGCTGCTTAATACATGCAGAAAAATTTCTCCTCCATGGCTGCTGAGCATGTGACTAATTACTTTAGAGCCAGACTTGCGTGGCTGTTCCAATAAAACAGAACGACCTGTTGGAAATGAGATCAGTTTCATTAGTTACTGTGTGCTGGAATTTTAAATTAAAAATTACATCTACACAATACAGGTTTGTACCTAGCCAGTAAGACTGAATCCATTAAAGTTCTGTTTTCCCCTAGCTGAATGAGAAACAGCTATCTCCTTTGAGTATTTACTCCATGTCTTTACAGAGAACAGTGTCATATGCTCTTAAATTCTACACAGAAAGATCAAAAAGCTTCTCTCCTGGACCAGCCAATCACTTCCTCTGTAGGACATTATTCTCAGAAAAAATACATATTTGTAAGACATTAAAATGGTATATTGTGTAAGGGCAGTTTGATATTTTTAATTATTACAGATTATGTTGTATACTAACTTATTTGGCCTTACTGCAGAAACTCTCTCATTAAAAGCAACTTCTAAAAAGTAACAAAATAACCTACTTGAGTATAAAGGTATCAGTTGATACTATTTGTTAATGCTTAAAGTGGATACCGTTTTTCAGACAGAGAAATAAAACTGCCTTTGTCTTATTTCCAGTAAAATACACTAAGCATAAAAGGGTGCGTTCTCCAAATAAGTTGTTTGTTATCAGGAAGTAAAAATAGAAGATCAGAAGAGAGTGGTTATCTGAAATATGCTATTAATTTTGATTCTAACCATTTTTATTAATCAAAGTACTTTTTCAGTACAGAATCTTTAGAGAAAAATACATAAAAAATAGTGTTTAATAAAACCATTGCACATTTATTTAGACATTCAAATGACTTGACTGAAGAAAACATCCCATTAAAAGGATGTTTGTAATGCAATTTTGTTTGTAAACCATAAAAAAACCCCACATGTAATTAACATTGACTACATATTACTTGTTTGGAAGAAACAGCTTTGGCTTACCTTTTTAACATGTATTTAAATGGCAGCCTCTTATAGGAAGATTATTCATGGCCATGGGCAAGATCTTGCAGATAAGCAAAAGATAACTAAATCTAACCTACTTTTTGACCCGTTTCAGTACACATAGGTGTGTCTGCTTCAATTGACCAACATACTTAGTTGGTCATAACCCAGTTAAAAGAGCTTTCTGAGGCTGCCCAGCATCTGCTAAAAATCAGGTGGAGACATAAGTTGCTAATATTTTGCAATAGTCAGAGTAAGTGTTGTGATCAAGTGCACTATCACCTACGGAAAGCAGTGTTTCCTACTAAACAGCATAAAGTGAAAAGTATTCTACATTTGGATTCAGACAAGAACTACCAGAATTCAATACTTGCCCCTTCTTTACCTCTTTCCTCCCATCTTCAAGTTTCAAAACACATTCCATTTGCCTGTGAGTACATTTAACAACTTTCTTCTCTTATTTATATGACATGTTAACATAAATTTGACATTTTTACAGTATATAGACATTTACTGCTATACAAACCAAAATGTGGTAAGTGCTCTATTCACAATATTAACAATTAAAGTGTTAAATAATTAGCCAAGGACACAAATTTACCATTAAGAAGAAAGTTAGTAAGGCATGAAGAAGGTCTGCTATTTACATCTACTGGTGAAATTCTGTACGCTCCAGTGCAATAGTGTAATTCTGAAAAATAAATGAGTAGAAAAGTTGAGAGTGTAGTTCCACATACAGAAAAAACATCCCACAAAATAAAAGAATGGAAAAGGAGAAGGCTATTCCACAATTAGCAGAACTAAAAAGTCTAGCTGTCTTGATCTAAAAGTCTGCTCCTTTCACCATCTCCTCGCAATCGTTCCAGTACCCTCAACTCTGAGAACCTAATACATTCCCAAGCCTATTTCCAGCAGGACCTCCAGTTCTTTATCTCCTGAATTATTTCACTGTAGAGTCAGCCTCCTCTTATTTCTCTTATCTGTATTTTTGACCTGCTGGCTCAAAGACTCAACATATCTTGCTGATAGTCTACAGGGTGCATGAGCTGAATGGTTCCTATGTTACCCCAAATCTTCCCTGTCTTTCTCTCTTTTACTCAGATTTGAGTAGAGATCTCTCCCTTACTCAGATTTGAAAGTTAGTATAGAGGGAATAGTCTACTGATAGTATCACTGCATTCATTTAATTTCCTTCCAGAACTTTTTACTTAGCACTCTAAAGATTACACTAAAGGTAGTACTTTGATACTCAGCCCCGCTCCGAAACAAGAATTAAAACTGAAAAAGATTCAGTGTGTCAAAGCTGCTATGTTAAAAAAACACCACTGTGGAACTGACAAGGTATGCTTGGCCCTGTGGGAGGGGCAAATAATTACTGAACATTGTAGTCAAGGAAAAACTTCATGATACTTGAGATTGAAAAAAGCCACCAAGAAAAACATTACTACCCCTCTCACCTCTTACACAAACCACTGATTAGCCAAGATCAGGACAGCATCATATGACCATTAGTAAAGCAGGGTGTAGTCAGCAGCAAGGTTTATAGAGCAAAAGGTAAAACCAGCATGAACAAGAAGCAAATTACCTCCTTGTTCAGATTCTTATCCATGTACAGAGAACAGTGTTCAACACAAGTTAGAATATCACTTTTTTAAGACACCATGTCACCTACCCACACTATTTGTTCGAGGAGTACACCATTTTAATGTTACAGTTTCTTTAAATGTGCCTTCTCTGCTATTGCCACCTGTATGATTATCACCTGTAATGTAAAGTCAGAAAAAGTGCGTGATCAACCATATTTTCTTTACTACAGCAAAAAACTCTAAACTCTTAAGGTACAAAATATTTCTAACATAAGCATATACAAAGTGTAATCTAATTTTAAAAAATTAAGGTATCAACTTAAGCAAAAAAAGTTATTAGCAGTGGCAGTTGAAAAAATAACCTTTTAAAATCAGCAGCCAATGCATATATTTTAAAAACCAATTCAGCAAACAAAATACTGCAGTTCCAGAGTATGTTCAATAGGTTTGATTCAACATTTAGAAATTATAGATATGTTTTGTTTTATCTATAACAGGCAATTTTTTCCTTCTAAAATGCCTATGACTTTAAGACAATATCTTTTTTCATTTTCCACACAGAAATCAGAACCCTTAACAAATGTTAGAGCTGATCATTTCTTGCACATATTATATCCCAAAGTCAAAACTGAAACTGATCTAAGGAACATTTGACAAGTTGGGCTTTTTGGGGAAAGAAGTATTTGGTCTCATCATCCAGTATCTTTGCTATGTCAGATTCAATCTGAATATCTCTCAACATGTTTTACTGGCAGTAGATGTTTTATCATTAAAATACTTTCATACAACATCTCACTGATAACTGGTCTGGCAAAACCACCTGAAGGCCTTAAAACAGACATTATCAACACTCCTTAATACATTAAACTATGTTTCTGCTAGTGAGTTTTGCAATTCTTCATGATCTTTGACTCACATGATCTCGGGAAAGAATTAACTGAGTTTTGCATGAAGTTTCAGAATTACAGTATGATAGTCACTTAATATGCTCAAATCCACAATAATTGGGACGAATGAGACAAATCAACATGCAACATTGTATGTAATATGTTAGGGTTTAGTCTAATCTTTCATGTAAGAAGTTTTCTTTTCTTTCATATCAAAGACATTTACTCACAAAAGATTTGTTTGAATTGCTTATTAATCATGCAGGTAACTTGCAAAAGTTGACTTTTTTAGTTAAATTAAAATAACTGGAATCATTTTAGAAAGTCTCTCTCAGAACATCTAAMGGCCAAACTTATTTAATCTAAAAATTCTCTAGCAACATTTCACAGAAATAAGATCAACTGAATTCCTACTTTCCTAGCACCAGAGCTATTACAGCTGAAAGATTTATTTAAAAACAAATAAAAGAAACAAAAATTTACAGGATCTAAGAACAGACTTTTTCTTCTCAAAGTTCTGATGGAAAAAATTTGAAGAGGAATTGCAGTCGAAGCTTGCTTTTGGCTTTTACTAGTAGACTTATTCCTTGAGCCATAGGTATTACAAAACTATTGCTGAGCCCTTACAATACAGTTTTATGCTTTCAACATGGTAACACAAGTTCAGGTGAGTCTGAATTCATTACTGTAACATCCTATTCTTTTTCCTCAATCTTTAATCATACACTCCACTAAAATATGGAGCACAGTACTTGTAAATGATAATGAGGAGTTACCTCCTTTTCCTCAAAGTAATGGTAATCCCCTTAAGAGGAAAAAAAAGCATAAACTCCCTAAAATGGCTACTTACGGACCACATGATTTCAAACTTCAGAAAAGAAATATCCACTCTTTGTTCAATAACTCTGACATAAGTAACTCATTTGTTAAATTCTTCACTACTTCAAATTTAAAGCACGATCAACTTTCTAATACGCTTTAAAACTATATAATATCATTTCGGATAGTAAAACAAGTATCTACAGCCTATATCTAAATACATGTATTCTACACACATAGTAAATCAGACTAAGCTTTTAATGGTACTGAATCATGTAACAGAAGTTAAAATCAATGCAGTAAGAGAAAACAAAGCATATACAAGCCTTTAAAAGCTTCAAATGAGACTTCAGCACTGAAAAGGCATACAGTCTAAATATTCCATAACACACTGGCACAGGCTGAGGGTTTTTTCACTGCTTGGCTTTGCTCTTAATTCTACTAATACAGAATTTTTAGCCTGACTTATTAACAAAATTTTATATCAAGCACTGTTTCCTGAACAAAACAGTTTTGCATAGGGCTTACTGTTGTGTTTTGCTAACCTCAGCTGACTTATTAAAAATTCACCTCAGAGGAATACTAGGTAGTAATTCCAAATTTACAAAAAGGATACTAGGTATTTCAAATACAACAAGAAAGTTCAAAAGCCAAATAACTATTGCCTTTTCCAAAGCAATTACTGTCATAAACAGGCCTACAGGATGTAAGTGATGTCAACTATTACTACTTAACAGACAGATTAAAAGTTCAATTGTGCAAAGAATAATTTTCCACAAAAACCCACAAGAGGTACTTTCTTTTGTAAAATCACTGCACATCTGGTCTCATCTACTTTTTATATCTCAGTAAGAAGTTGCCCCTCAAATCTCACACAAATATCCTGAACATACGTGAGAAACCTTCTCTGATGAGTTTGACCTGTTTTTTTCATTGTTATATCCTTATTACTATATTAAAATATGCCAGTAATGAGTAAAACTCCAATATCAACATTACAAATCAAGTTCATGGGTTGTAAGGAATGACTGAAAATGCGCTAATCATGCCTGAAATTTACATCAATTTGAAGCTTGCAGTCTTTCTTTGTGAATACTTCCAGCAGGCTGATCAAAAGCCTCTTTTAGAGGACTATTTCTACTTACCACTCTTTAAAAAGTCAACGTGTGCCTCTTTGTGATGAAGAAGCTCCACATCATAGTTGGCTGATGTGTTAGCATGTTGTTCTTCCTTTAAAAGAGAAAGGTAGAAAGAATAAATGTAATTATTTTAGCTGGAGGTCACTGTTTTGATAAATGAATGATTTTACATTTACCTTTCACTCCAGAAGAAAACAAAAAGTCTCCAAAGTGCATCAGACAACAACGGGATTGCAATGTTGAGGAAACTGTTTGCTCTCTGACCTGTTTAAAGATGCAGCCATCTACTTTTCCTCTTTTTTTCCTTTTTTGAAACCCTATGGTTTTCTCTTTATACAAATGTCATGACAGGGTGCATAGTGTAAAATATAGGTAAAAAATAGGCTTAACTACTTTTGTTTAAATTAGTGAAGTTAAGGAAGCTTACGACATATTGAATACCACCAGCAGTTACAACTTACTGAGCAGCAACAAATGGTCACTGCAGAATAGATTGGCAATTACTTTTCATAACTAAAAATCTCAAGAATCCAAACCAAAAACCACTTTGAACTTATTGTCATTTCCTTGCACTGAAGATATTTAAGAAGTGTACTTGCAGCTGCAAATTTTAATTTAAAAAACGCATGTTTGTAAAGAGGACACTGCATCTTTAAACAGCTGCAGAGGACTAGGAAAAACAGAACAGCAACCTTGGTAATTTATTCCAAGTCAAAAAAAAAAAAAGAAAAAACCACAGAGAACCCAACATAGTCTATTACTATAAGGACAAAGGCAGAAGGGAGAGGCATATCAGCAGCACACAGGTCAGAAAGTTACAGACAAGGTATTTGCAAACTTAAGTCACATTTATGCCATGACCCATGTCAAAGTTTCATTAAAGCTGTGAAAATAATTTTTAATTTCATGTTTTAACTTATAATATCCATACAATATTGCTAGTTTTCAAAGATGAAAGTAATGATTGACAATATTAGAACTCGATGAATTTTTTAAATCGGGAAAGTTTATCTGCCCCTGCCCTTTTTGTTTGAATACTGACACTTCTGTTTCAATTGCCTCTTGCTGCCTGATCAGAAAATTACTGTAAACTTAATACTTGAAATTCTTAGTTGCACTGATTTCCCTCCCAGTAGCAATAAAAAAAAATACTAAAAATAGGGACATAAACAACTTTGAACAGAAGATGTTTAATTTAATATCTTTCTTAACTAGATATATCCCCTGTCCCCCTGTTTCTGGTTTATGGATCTTCAAACTGGAAAACCTACTGGAAAACCTTTAGTCAAAAATCAGCTATTAGTTACAAACACCTTTATGTTGGGTGGGCATGATAATGAAACAGGAAAAAAAGAGACTCACTATGCCACTATAATGCACAAGGGTCAAGAATATCTAAACACAACTAGAAAAAGACAAAAGAATCACAGACAAAGTAATCTGAGGTAAACAAGATTGTATTTATATAAAATAATACAAACAACTGAAATAACACTTGTATTGCTACATCAAAAATTGAGATTCAGCAATACAACATTTTGTTCTGTGATCCTTCTTTACTTTTTTTTCCCCCTTCTTTATTTTTACTAACCTGGTCACAGACACTGAATGTGGGCTAATAAAAAACAAAACAGAAAATATGATATGGAGAGAAAAACAATGTAAAAATTCAATTAAAAYAAACATTAAAAGTTTTCAAACAAATTTAGAAGTGATGCAGCTAGTTAACACAAAGCTATAGACACAATATTACCTTCATAGGAATGTTAGTTATTGTGGTTGAAGCCAGATCAAAGTGCTGTTGTACTAAAACATTCAGTTTTGTAGCCAGATGCCGTCCCGCACGGACACTGTGCACTTCACTGGTTAAAACAGGTGAAAGCTAAAATAAATTGACATAGAGTATATAGTATTAATGGATTAGGCTCTAGTATCATGTAACAGTATTATTCATTCAAAACTCTAAAATAAGCACATTTATACTGCTAAATTTGACTAGGGGAAAAACTACCGCCCAAAAAACCCACACCATGGGAAACTAAGAAGGAAGAAGCAAAAATTATTTCTCATTCAGAATTTTGCAGGTTATGCCAGTTGTTATAGTTGCAGTTGCTACAAATTATCAAAAAATTAGAAGTGTGCTAAAAAACTTGAGTCATTAGTTGTTAACAGGAAGAATTAGTATCACAACATGGGGAAGAAATCCTCTTAATAGCAGCTCTGGGCCTAGTTTTTCGCTCTTTTACCTGGTGAGTAACAGGAACAAAGTAATTTTTATACACCTACCTGTAAGTGCGACAAGGGAAACAAATACAAGCCATAAAATGCATTTAATCTTTCCCTAGCCAACAAGGACATCAGTTTTAGGCTTTTGGAGAAAAAAAAACCACACCAAAAAAACCAAACAAAACCAACAGTGATAAAGATGACTGTCTTACAGAGGAAAGTAGTAGTCAATTTATTCTCTTCTGTTCACATTTTATTTTTTTTAGCACAACTACAAAAGAGTTTTGTAGAAAAGAGTCTCAGGAAGGTAGCTATTATAGTCCTTTTATTTATGAAATAATATGCAGGACTAGATGCCTTTCATGTTAAGACTTTCTTTTGTGTCTTTTCTCTTTCTTACAGACAACACATTAAAATACTGAGCAGAGCAGACTGATGAAGAGCAGAATATATTACAAAATATTTTGTATGTACTTGGTTTCAAACAACCATCACTAAGCATACAATTCCACAGAGCACATGTGCTTTTGTTACTGAACAATGGAGATGTTAATATATAAAATAATTTTTTATACGCATCTTTTCACCTTTTCGTAAAACAATCTTTAAAAGTACCTGTAGGGTACTTCAAGTATTTGATGCACTCCAAGCATATTCTACATTCCTACAATATATTACCCTTTCACTTGGAAGCAGATATGCTTTCCGATGCTCTTCATTAAAAAGGTATTCTGTTTGCTAACACTGGAATAACAGAATTTATACACAAAAGCTCATTTTGGTTTCATGAGAAAACCATTCAACCAAGAGGCTAAAAATGCTAACATTTGGATCTGATGATCTTAAAGGTCTTTTGCAACCTAAACAATTCTGTGATTCTACGTTAGTCTGGATAACATGGAACACGCAGTGCTGAACAATATCCACATCATTCAGTAACAGATATTTGGGAAAACAGGGCTTGTGCTAGCTAGCAGTTTATGCTTGAACAGCAGGAAAGTTACTCAACTAACTATTCAACACACCAAGTAGTTGAGTTTTCCACTAGGTTCCTAAATGTGSATTTCCTTCTCAAAAAAACCAAACCCAAGACTATCATTCTATGGCATTAGCAGGCTTACTTTGCAAAAAAATGAATCATGAATCATTAATGCAAGAAATTTAAGTAATGAAGTAAAAAAGGGGGATACCATATATGCACGAAGAGTACAAAATAAGAAAACAAAGCATGCACTTTAGATGGCAATATCCAGGCTGTCAACTTTTCAAAGAATTATCACCTGTACTTTTTCCTACACCTTACCAGAGACCAGAGGCTCAAAACGTTATTGCTGAATACTTAATTTCCACTGTCTATTTTGACTCTGACATGGTTCCTAATCCTTGGATAAGTTTTCTCATTTTAAGCTCCTTACCTCTTTTTTAGGACGATCTGAAACAAGGCTGTCTTCACCAACTGGGTAAGTGTGGATTAAGACCAATTCACATTTCTGAATCTGCATTAGACTTAAAAATAAAAACATTCTATTTAGCCTACAGTGTGGCAGACTATCTCCTAGCAATTAGATCAATTGTCCCAAGAGTCACCTGATTTCCAGAACACAGAATCATAAAGATGTATTACAACTGCTTCTGAAAGCATTCTGTAGAAACTAGGTTACATTAATGCTTTTCAAAAGTATATACTTCAAAATAAGTTTTTATCAGAATAAAAAAAAGGTATAACATTTCTAGCTCTTCAGATGCTATAGCACTGTGTTTCTTTTTGGATGTATCAATGGAATAGATCCTTAACTGGTGTAATCTATTCAGCTTCATTCAACTGAAAATTGACAGTACAGAAGATTTGTGTCTCCAAGTGTGTGCACAGGTATTAATAAGGGGTTTCCCGTGAACATGAAAACAACTACCCAAACAGCATGCTTATCTCCTAATGTGGCTAGAAATTTGGAGAGATCAAGACATTGTTCCATATCTCTACCTACAGGAATGAGACCGCTTTTCTTCTTTACAGTGGACTTAGAACCCGACTCCCTGGGGCAGTATCCTTTATACATACATGAAAATGCAAATGCAGCAGGTAAATATAGGAGACCCCTGCTTCTGCTATTTAAGTGCGTAAGGAGCAACCAAGAATAGGATCTCAACCTCCTATACACTCTACAAGGCAATACACAGTCCCTGGGCCAAACAGTTCACTGTTTAATTAGACAAAACATATGGTGGAAAAATGACTTCTCAGAGGAGGTGCAACCCATATTTCAAGAGATTCCTTTATCTCAAGGGAAGCGTCAGGCAACAATAATTTAGAAATTAAAAACTAGTTTCAAAGAAGTTAGCTATTTTAGTCAAAAAAAGATGAAGGTAAAATTAATGCAGTGTTATCAAGAAAAAATGCATCAGATGCATTACTGATTACAAATATACAGTATATAACAAGGTACAGTTACATATCTCATTTTGGAGCAAGATGTAGAAGGTAACAACCTAAAGAAATACTGTCCTATGAGGATAAAGGATGATACTGAAAAGCTAATGATTATACACCAGCTCTAAGTCAACAATATCATGATTTAGCACCTTCTATTTCACACAGGCATTCATTCAAACAGTTCATTAGAATAAGTTTTAAGTGACAAAAATACATCCATATTTCATACAGGATAAAACAGGTATGTGCAGAATAACAGAAACTATGTTTGTAAAAAGTATACTCACTGATCTGAATTAGCTGCAAGTTTGTTATGCTCATGAATGGTTTCCTGAACACAATCCTCAAGCATCCGAACATGACTGTCACTAGAAAGAAATTTTATATATTTTTTTTATGCAGGATAATCAATCCTCCTGTTCAAAGCAACAGGCCACTAAATGGTCTCCTATTTCAAGTGGGAAATTTTTGGTTTGTTACTGTAACAGACCTCCAGAAATTAAACCTTTAATAAGGCAAGAAATGATCTAACAAAGAATGCAAGAAAGCTAGCTACTTAGGGCACTAATTCATGACAATCAATGAAAGACTTCTAAAAATGTATGAAATAACTTTTTTTTTAAATGCTAAAAGCACATTATCATACTTACCTTTTTGCATTAGTAATACAGATTATTCTTCCTCTGTTTCCAACACGTTCTGCATTCTCCATGAGCATGGTTCGAGCCTCATGCTGGTATTCTGTTATCTTGCAGAGTGCTTCAACTGCTGCAACCAGACCATGAAGTATGCTGCAGCACTCTGGATCTGCCCGAGGATTAGGTGGCCCGACAGCTGCTAATGCTGCCATCAACTAGTTAAAAAGAAAGAAATAAATTATTATTGAAAGTTACTTTCCAGCCATTGGGTAAAATGATCAGTTAAGAGAAAAGTCATCATTATAACTTATTTTACATGCAAATTAATATTGTTGGGAGAAAACCAAACAGAGCAATTAAAGACCATTATATGTTGCCAGCCTTCTGGAAAACATTTGGCCCTAAATTATCCTTTGTAATTAATTTATTAATTGTTACAAGCCTTGAGAATATAATAATCTCATTTATTACAGAAAAATACCTGGCCATAATAACAAGTTATATCCAATACCTGAAAGAAACTCTAACATTATCAGTTGCCATCTGCTTTTATTTTCTAAGAATTTGGAAATTCAGTTCCTCCCCAAAGTAAATTTTTCAGAGGACGAGCTCATTCATTATGAAACAAAACAAGAGCAAAGAGACTATTTACTTTTTTTTTATCATGCAAATAAAAAAATTAAAATTCAAGAAGTATCACCAAATTACAGAAGAAATACATAGGTAATTTCTTCATAACATTTGTTTTACTATATAACTCTACAGTCAAAGCCACTGGATTCTTTTTAAATTATGTAAAGCTGCCTATAGAATAGTAGAATAGTCCAGCCTCACAGGCTGCTACTTAAAATTCTGTTATGCAATAATTTCAGACCAGATCCACCAACATTTTAATTAACCAAAGTTATTTCATATTGAACATAGTAAGCAGCTGCTATTTATTCCGCAGTTAAACTAGACTTTCAAAACAAAAGAACAGTTACGAAGCATACCTCCTGCAAGTTCTGATCTTCTTGAGTCCAAGAATTCAAGACATGAGCCCCAGAATCACTCACAATGAAATTCACCTAAAAGGATCAAAAAAGCACAGGTAAGATAACAGCCAATCATACAGATAACAGCCATTCATACAGATAACAGCCATTCATACAGATAACAGCCATTCATACAGATAACAGCCATTATGGCTACTTCCCCAAATCCAAACAAACATGAATCACACCTCTTTCTTCTGATACTCTGGAGATACGTGCAACGACAAGCCAAACTAAAAACAAGACAGCAAAACCACAAAAAGCATCCACTCCTGCTATATTCAGTTATCCCTTCAGTAACATCATGATTAACAACTTCTTACTCTAGCTATTTATATTTTTAAGCCACTCACTAAATCAATCTCTACACCAAATTAGCACTGCAGGATATTACGAAGTATTTTAATAATTAGGTAATATTTTCAGTAGAATAGCTACAAAATAAAGTAAAATCTAATACTGCAGTATCGCAAATCATTCTCCAAAGACTGTCACAGTAGATCACAGGGGTAAATATCTAGCAAGATTTAATAAACATCACATAGCAAAGTATGTTCTAAAGGTGACAAAAAAGTTAAGAGGAAGCACACCTTCCCTCTCAATTGCAGTTTCTCATACAACACAAGCTCCAGTTCAGCCAACTAATTCAAATCCATTAAGCATACACTTGAGATAATCCCATAATGGGACCTGACTGTATATTAAATGCCCTAAACTAGAGTTTAAATTAAACATTTGCTGTCTGAGAACCAGGACATGCAATCCATCAAGGYAGTGCGGCTGACAAACATCAAATCGCTGAACTACCAGAGGTATTTGTTAGTGCCCAGCCTCTGCTGTTCTTTGACACAGCCAGCATTCCACCATCACTACTTTGTACCAGTATCACTGTCACAAGGTTAACTTGCTTTTTTTTTTTAAGGGTAACTAACCTTTAGGGCATTGCACAACGGTTTACTCAATAACGTGAAAAGATCTAAAAAAACAGGGATTAGTTACCTTAATTTATGACACAATGTTACAGAACCCACCAGGCATTTATTTTTCTAAACAAGGAGCTGTGTGCCAGGAAGCTCTTCCACTTTTTCAAACTGGTAGCTTCAGGGCGATCCTACCTCTTCCTAAAGCCCAGAATTCCTTCAAAGCTGACACCAAAAACCTTATGAAGTGCTACTAAGTGTGTTTAGAAACAAAATTCAATTTGAAGCAATACCTTACTCAAGCTTTTGTAAACTTATAGGTCAGGAGAACACAATAATAGATCTGTAAGTTACCTTAAAGCACCTCTCCTCACATTTTGCACTGAGTTACAAAGTGACATTAAGACAACGAAAGGTCCCCAAAATAAATATGTAATGGGATTCATATACTACTCAAACCAATTTAAATAGCTATAAAGTGTATCAACAGCACAAAGAAATTCTTACATAATAAATTTTATTTGATCTTTTAATCTAACCAACAGCTAATGATATTAAAAGACTTCATTAAAATGGGAAAATATCCCTTATACTATCAAGTGTCATATGCAGTATGGCTAGAAGAACTTACCAGTTTCTTGAAAGGGAAAATATCATACATTATTCTACAGTACTCCATGGATGACTCCACTGAACAGGTCCACAGTGATTTTGATATGGGTGCTAGAGGTATAATTCCTTGGGTCCGATTCTTTACTAACATATCGAATTCAACATGCTGTCTGCAGGATTCTGCCATATATGGGCAGTGATCCACAACGAAAACAGTTTTATGAGACTCAGAAAAGATTTTCATCTTCTTCCTAAAAGAAACAGATATTAAAATCAGAAAGAAATTGTACAAAGCAAAAAATCACATCACAAGATTACTGTGCAATTTATATAGTATAAAATTATCTTACTAGAACATGCAAGTTTTAAAGATGTTACCTCTTACAGTATTTAGATTATATATTGCATACATTAGCTCCTACAAAACTGTTAAGCTTTTAAAAAAACTACAAAAATTCCCATTTTAAGAGTCTATTTACATGGAGACAAATATCCTCTAGAACTCTTACTAGTTCATATATTTAGTATACTAGATTTCTAATCAGAGAAACTATTTTTTCTCAGGAGGAAAAAAATATAGAAAATGTGAAAGTATACTGTTGAAAAGGCAACAATGATGCACAGTATTACCCTCACCACTTTTCTAGTTAAAAGAAACTTCTAAGAAAAAAGTACAGAAACTGCTTCCTATTTAAAGCTTATTTCCTCCAATAAGCAACATGGAAAAAAATAATTTATGATTAGGCTATACAGACCTTGAAGTAGCATAAACATCAGACTTTTAAGTAGATTTTCAGCCTTCACTTTGCTACATACATCCTTCTATTTTTAAATGAATATTTGCATCTGTACTTTGATCTCTCACTGACAGGCATACCAAGTCTGAAATTAGAATGTAAATGTGCCTTATCCAGCAAGACTCACAGGAGCACCCCTTGTATTCTTCCCAACTACGAAGCCCGAGAACTCTGCAATGAAGAGTGGTGCATTTTCCTGTTTCACATCGAYAGACTACGTTTCCCTCTCCTATAGCATCACTCAAGGAAATACTTTTGAAGCAACTATAACATCGGATCCTTGTGTTAGGGCAGACATCATAACTTGGGAGACTCAAGCTACATATGAAAATTAATCTTAGACTAGTACTACTTGGACCACTAATCTTAGACCAAACGCTCCTCAAACTTACTCAACTTCTAGATGTTTCCGTAAGGTTTCTAGCATAAAAATCTATTTCGTCCACGCAAATACTGCTGAATTACAGAAGGCACAAAACCAAAAAATATATACGAGCGCATTTAAAAAACTAAAATATTAAAATAACGAGGATTTACGCAAGTCAGGCTGCGGGCAGCATCTCGCTCTGCGGGGGGCTGGTTTCGCAGCCGACCTCAGCAACAGCCGCAGCTGCCGGCGCACGCTACACCCCTTTCGGCAGAAGCCAAGGCCGGCCGCAGCCTGGGCCAGCCCAGCGCCGGGGGCCAAGCCCAAGAACTTGCATCCCATCTTTAGCCTGGCAGAGAGCCCGAGGGGCCGGGGAAGCCGCGCTGGCTCCTCGGGGGCAGGCAGAGCGGCAGGCAGGAGGGGCACACGGCCGCAGACGACCGGCGGGGTCCGGAGGAGGMGAGGTCGGTCCCCGCCCGCCCGGAGGCCGGGGCAGGGAAGTGTTTCTTACCTGGGCCGGCTCCTCCTCTGATGCAGAAGTCCCGGTCCTGCTCCACGCCGCGCCCGGGCCCGGCCCCGGGCTCGCTCCGAGGAGGAGGGATGAGGCCCGCGGGGCGCCCTAGACGGGGTCGGGCGCGGGCGCCTCCGGCCGGGCGACCTCCATGCCCCTCCGCCCGCTTCCTCTGCCGCCGGCTCCGCGGCGAGCGCGGGGCCCAGCTCCTGCCTCCGCGCCCGGCGCCCGCGGGGGTGGGAGAAGCGGCCGAAGCCCCCCCCGCTCCGCCCACCCCTGAGGCCGCGAGACCCCCGCGCGGCCACTTACGCCGCTGTCACAACGGCTCCCCCAGCGCTGGCGGGGGGAGCGCCTCTCCCCTCCTTCCCTCCTCCCCGCGCACCTCCCCGGCCGCGGCGGCGCCAGCCACCCGGGCCCCGGCGGCTGGCCGGGCTCACGCACCCCCCATGCCCGCCCCGGCCCCACTACTCGGCCCTCCGCCTGGGCGCGGGCCGCCCCGCCCTGCCTCCAGACGCCGCCACGGCGCGGAGGAGGAGCCCGAGGCCAAAGCTCTCGCGAGACGCTAGCGAGCCCGCTATGGGCACAGGCAGTAGAGGCGTCGGCCTTTTATACCAGAGGAAGCCAATAGGAAGGCGAGGAGAAAGGGCGGGCGCCCGAGAGGCGTCTCTCGCGAGAGCTGGGAGAGGCGGCGGGGGGGGTCGCGGCGGCAAGGTGTCCTCTCGCGAGAGCGGCGGGCGCTCGCCCGGTGCCGCTGGCAGGTAGCGCGGCCGCCCTCGCCTCACGCCGCCCCGCCCACTGGCGGGGACGCGCCTCCCCCGCCCCTCCTCCGCTTCCCCCTGCGGCCCGCCGCCATTTGACAGCGGGGCGGGCCGGTCGGGGCTTTACCCCCGGCGCCGGGCGCTGCCAAAAGCCGCCGGTCATGAGTRAGTGGCGCGAGACGGGGAAGGGGCGTTTGGGGGCAGCCCGGCCGGCGAGGGCGAGGGGAGGGGAGGGGGTGCCGTTCCGTTGCCGCCACCGCCGGGCGCTTGGGAGCCCAACGGACTCGTGCTGGGGCGCGCGGGGAGCCCCTGGGCCGTGACGTCACGAGCGGTGCGAGGGAGGAGGAGGAGGAGCCCCCCCCCACCCCCCCTTCCCAGTACTGCTGGCTGGGGTGGGCCGGGACGAGTCCTGCCGCTCGGCTTTGGCGAGGGAACCTTCGTCGGCCCTCACGTGCCCTCCGTGTCACGGCAGGTGCCGGTGTCGCGACAGTCCTGACTGTCGCTTGCCTCAGCATCCGTTCTCGCGGCGGGGAGAGGGGGAAGGAGGCGACACTCCCTGGGAGCGAGCTGCCCCCCTCCCCCCCCCCCCGGCCGCCCGCTCCCCTCCCTTGGCCGGCGAGCGGCGGGGAAACCGCAGGTCTGCTCGGCGTGTAACTGGGCTGCAGCGGTGGCGCCGTTGGCGGGCTGGGCCTGTGTACTGTGGGAGGCTCGTTGTTTGTTCGCTGCTGCTGGAAGCGGTTGGCGGCGCCGGCTCAGCCCGTGGCACTCTCCTGTTAGAGGGAGAGCGCTGGTGGAGGTTTGCAGCCGGCCTGAAACTCTTAGAAACTGCAGCGTGGTTCAGCGTTGCAAAACTGGGAACTGTGGAGAGGAAAAAACCGAAGCATTAAGCTACGGGAAAAGGTAGTTTTCAGTAAGGATATAAAAGAAAGAAGAGACAGGAAACTAGAGGAAGGCTATAGTTGCGCAAAAATCTTTATTCTTTGGTGCTGTTTTTTTTTAAGGGCAGCCAAATTTGATAATGAAAGCAATTAGTATATAGCAGGAAGTGACAGGAAATGAGTATGTAGTAGCAGTATTGCTATGTTGTTTGAGTTGTTGCTCTTGCTACCTGTTGACCCTGTTGGTAAGATTGCAGACTAACAAATGTATTTGCAGCTGGGCATCTCTTGTAGGGTAGAGTTCAGGAACCATTAAGTTTAGCTACTATAGTCCTCATGCTTGTAAAAAAAAAAATATACAATAAGAATTGGTTTGAATCAAATATATTTGATTAATTGGTTGGGTTTTTTTCCCTAAATGTCCAGATTAACTCACAGATTTAGATCTATTTTAGGATAAGACAAAAGTTTTGTTTTTCATAGGCAGCTGGATGAGCAACTAGAGAGAATTTTAAATTCCAAGGGTTAAGGCCAGTGTCTTGCCCAAAGGAATCCCAGTCAAGATTTGAAGCCACTGTGAATTACCATGATACAAATAATGGCTCTCCTTTTTGAAGTACAAATCCTGCCTGAAAACAGGAGATGGCCTCTGGCCTGCTGAAGCTGCTGCGCAGTGAGGGTGGATAGTCACTGCTGAATTTGCGTGGCTGCATTCCACACAAGGCACACACGTGTCTTCCCCAGCTCATTTGCTGTGAAAAAGAACGCTGGTGGCTTTGCTACAAACGAGTTTCTTTTTATCTTGTGTGGTTGGGTTGGGTCAAAATGAGAAAGTGCATGAGAGGATGAATATGTACGGTGTTTAAAAATTTATATTGATGCATACAAATTATCAGAGGTGTTAACTGCATTGTAGTCTGAATGCCAAATGTATTCCAGGCTCATGGAGAGGCCTGAGATGCTCTGTTTATACTGTCTAAAGAATTCATGACCCATGAATTGAGTTAAACACTGCTCTTCAAAGTTTCCTTAAATATGGATCTGATTAAATCAATTTTCTCTAACAGTGTAGCCAGCTAGTGTGGAAGGTCATCTTTTGTCTGTGATATTTTTGTAGTCCAGTAAGAATGTGAGACCAGAATTGGAAGGAGAAATGAGGGACAAGAAAAGCCGATTCTTAAAAACAATGGAGTATGATTCCTTTCTACATAATATTAAAAAGAGCTCAGACTGCTAAACCAGAGTGAATAAATTAACTACCTGTGATAACACACCAGTCTGCTGAAGAACTTGACTTGATACCTCAAATACATATATACATCATATGGAAGTTAAAATGAAAACTCTAGTTGATAAACAGGAGGGAATTAACATTATGAACATCTATAGGAAACTCGTACGTGCCAAAATGCTGATGCTTTCTATAACACATGAATCACAGAAAACACAGGTTAAAACAGTTGTGCTCTGTGCACACACAAAACTCACTTTCTGAAACTCCTTTATCAGTAAACAAGGCTCAACCTTTCTGTGATGGTAGGGTCCCTAAAAGACCTTTCGACATAGAAAAAGTAAACTAAATGCTTTTATATTGCATATGCTCCTCAGAGCAGAGGGAGCAGCTAATGAAATTACCAAATTAAAAAAGGTTAGACCTTGCAGGATGCTCTAGGGTGCATCAGAGCTCTTCAGAGAGAACATTCTAAACTGCTGCTGTCTTGCTTAGTTTTCCCCCCACCTTAATGCATGAGGGCAGGGTATTCCTGCTATGTTTGTGAATCTTCTGAGGGAAATGGTGGAACTTCTGGTGTTTGAAATATCCTTACTTCTGCTAGTTACCTGGGATGGTGGGAAAAGGTCAGCTGGGGAAAATGTGAGGATTTCTTTAAGCTTGGCTTAAAGATCCTAGGCTATGATTTGGCAAGGTGCCTAAGAGTTAGAAAATCAACTTGGAGCAAATTTTTTTTCCTGTAGCTCAGGAAAGGCTCACTGACCTTTTATGCTTAGAAATATTTCTCCTTTAGCAAATGACCTGGCTGAGAAATGGATTTAGTTGATCTTTTAGTACCTTAGAAAGTTTCCTGAAACAAATATCAAGCCTTATATTAGTAAGGCCCATAACTCTAATAAGCCTCTATAGTTGCTGTCTGATTGCTGAAGAACTGTTCAAGGAGTTTAAGTAGATTTCTTTTTCAGCAGAAAAAGTGCGAGGTTTCTTAAAAGAAAATAAAAACTTTGGCTGAAAATCTCAGTCTTGAAACTTAATCTATCAAGAATGAGTATGAAAAAATTCAATGTAAAGGCCAGTGTTTTGGAAATGCTAGTATGTACAAGCATTTTGCAAGTTTAGCAATTCTAGCAATAGGTAATTTCTGCTAACAACTACTGCAATTAGAAGGCTGGTATTTTAACTATGCAGTCAGTTCTTTCTCTTAGCTAAGTTGCTATCTTTCTCTATCCTGTTGAAAATTTTACAGTTTCATTCCATGCAGTGATGTTTGTGTTCATTTACAGACATGAAGAAAACACAAGCCTTTAGCTTTCTGAATTTTCCCTGAGTAATTTTCTCTACTCTGTCAGTTTGAGCTGTTCCTTCTCTGCTGATTTAATTCATCAAAATCTTCCAGCCCACTGTAGTCCTTTGGCATTCTCTTTTGTGCTGGATTTATACTTCTCAAATATCTTGAAGTATATCTGACTGGTAGGAGGGCACATTAAAAAAAAAAAAAGTTAGTATTGAAAAATGAAATAGTTAATGTAATATTCTTTTTTTTTCTCTGCTACTTACAGAAGGACATGCACTGCTCAGTTTCCATATGTTCAATAGTCCTCTTTTTGCACTTAGTATATTGATACTCTCCTCACAACACAAAGTTTACTTTCATTTCCTTGCTCTGATATATGGTCTCAACAGCAAATAAAAAGGAGGAAAAGGAAAGGCAGTCTTTAGGGTATTCTTAAGATATATAAATTTTCCTTACTCTTAAAAGACAACAAAATGTCTGGATGTTTCTGAGGAAAAGGTTGTATCCAGCTGCTTTAGACTAAAAAAAAAAAATTACATATATATCACATAGAGAGCTGTTCTCTGTATAGCAAACAGGTGATGTTGTGAAAATAATACATTTCTAATCTTTAGAAATGAGTTGCACAATTGAAAAAGCCTTAGCAGATGCGAAAGCACTGGTGGAACGGCTAAGGGAACATGACAACGCAGCAGAAGCTCTTATTGAACAGACTACAGCTCTTAACAAGCGGGTTGAAGCGATGAAACAGGTTTGTTTTTCAACTTTGTTTACTCCATTAAAAGAACAACTTGGAAACACATAGTTTAAAACCATTTTTGTGTGCTACTGTACAATGTAGAATCAGTATGTTATTTGGTTAATCCTTTAATACCATACTAAGTATTTTCATTATAGGTGTGACTATGACCTAAAAATACATTGTTTATATATTTAGTTTGATCTTGTGAAGAAGTTCTCTCTGCTACTCTAGCTTAAATAAATGCTTGAAAACTAGCATTTATTTGAAGAACACTGGTAGAAATGGGGTTGGTATCTTACAAACCGTTGTGTGGTGTCTTGTGTTTTGCTCTTCTGTGAAATACTACTTGTTTTATTAATTTCAACATGTACATTTAATCATATAGAGGCCCTATAGATGCTTTCTTCTGTTCAGAATACTTTATCTTTTCACAGTCCCCTTTTGTTTCAAAGCAGCCTCTTAGGCTTATTCGTGATCATTTCCATTCTGATGGTAAGCTGTTCAAGGCATGTTGTTAGATTGAGCATGACTTTCACTAGAGAACTTCTAGAAAAACATAAAGGTGTCTACTGACTTTCCATATAGGAGTTCATCCTGTCATTTTAATAGAACACAGGATGTGTTAATGGGCCTGTAAAATAATAAAACCCTGCATGTGCTTCATCCCTGTAAAACTAGTCGTGCGGAGGCTTCATAATTTCAAATCAAGAGTATTAAATTTACCCATTTGTTGAGAGTCAGGATCCATTCATTCAGGTCCTTGTGACTTGTACCCATATGACCTTGTGGTTTAAGGTATTGGGAAGCCACAGTAAATATCTAGAGGTTAATACCTCATGGTTTTTCTTTACCATATATATATCAGTTTTAAATTACTTGTTGGTGAATTTGACTGGCATTAATTGAAAGTTAAATAATGCCCACTACACACATCTGAGGTATGAAACTTGTTTAAAAACAAAGGTGATGCTTTTGTGTCTCTAAAGGGCAGTATGTTAGCAACACTTTCAGAAGTGTGTGTGTTTGTTTGTTTGACATTGTTATTTAAAAACAAGCATTATCTTGATTCTGACATTAGGACTGGTCCTTTGTGACTTTCTGAGTAATGCTTGCCTTCAGTTACTCAAATATGTTGTGGTTGGTTTTTGGTGTTTGTTTTTAATAACTAGTACCAAGAAGAAATTCAAGAGCTCAATGAAGTAGCAAGACATCGTCCTCGGTCTACGTTAGTGATGGGTATCCAACAAGAAAACAGACAGATTAGGGAATTGCAACAGGAAAATAAAGGTAAAACATGAATATTCTATCCTTTACAAGTTCCAGCCTGCACCACTGGAATTAGAGAGAGTTTTACCATTGATCTATTCTCAAAAAATTGTTGTAGAAGAATTTTTTTCTTCTAATCTCAATTTGTCAGTTTAACTGATCATAATGCAATCTAATAAAGAGTCCTAATGTCCAACCACTGGGACTATGATTAACAAAAAGGGAGACTTGTGGAAAATTACTTTTTCAGTCCTTATCTAATGTTCAGCACAAGTGAGGCGATAAATATAACTTACTTCTACAATACAGGTATCTATTTGGAAATGTGTTTTCCCACTGCTAAAAATAACTAATTTAGGAGCAGTCAGGACAAGTTGTAGTGTAAGTGCAGTAGTATAATTCCTTCTGGAATTCTGTACACTAGGAATATACTGTTCCTCCTGGAATACCTTAGGTATTCTGACAGTTATATTCAGCAAAGGAGTCAATGATCTCGATTCACATGAATCTTGTCTTATCTCAGGAGTTATTTGTCCTTTGACTTAGTATATTTTGAACATAAGCATTTTTTAACTCTTATTTTACCAAGCTGCAGATTAAAACAGGTCTGTAAACTTCTTTCCAGCTTTTGTACAGTGTTGCTTATAGCGGCTAGAGTAAAGCTCCTCAGCTACACTCAAGATGGCTTTTATCAGCTAAAGGGATTGAATATGAAGTCATATTAACAAAAGACCTTCTGTTTCTGACTGAACAAGAATTTTCCCAGGGCAGTCACCACTGAAGACATTTGCAGAGCCTACGCAGATTTTACGGGGCAAGGAGAGGGGACACTCAATTAAGGGCTTATTTCAGTTTTCTCAAGCTGAAGTACTTTTGCATTTTGTTTCAGTTCTTCTCTGTTAAACTTTAAACTTTAACTAAATTTAAAATTATGTTGGTAGAACTACGCACATCTCTTGAAGAACATCAGTCTGCTTTGGAACTCATAATGAGCAAGTACAGAGAACAGATGTTTAGGTTGCTTATGGCCAGCAAAAAAGATGATCCAAGTATAATAATGAAGTTAAAAGAGCAACATTCCAAGGTAATAACTTCATTGGTTTTTTGCCTTTGTTTTTTTAGTTAACACTTAAGTTAGTTTGTAGTGGATCAGTTCAAAGCTTACTTTGTCTCAGTTTTTATATCATTGTACTAACAAATCCTATTTTTTATAATCCAGTCCATGAAACACGAGCAGGAAACTTGATCAACCTTACTAGCTTCTGATTTATTTAAGCTTTTATCAAGTAGCATTTCATTACTGTATCGACTTAATTTACTTTTGTTTTGCCTAGGTCTTTAAGGCAACTGCCCTATTATACTTCCAGATGCCTATAGATCTCAGTAACATTCAAACATTTAGACTGGCTTTAACTTACGCTTGTGACTCCAAGAAATAGTTAGTAAACCTGTGCTTACTGGGGAGAGTAGGAGGAGTAAGCTTTTTAAATTCAACGTTCAAATTTTTTTTCCCCTAAATACTGTAAATTTTAAAAAATAGATTTTGAAAACTCTTTTGAATATTGAATAACTGAGCACATACTTCTCGTCTTTCCTGCTTCAACCCTTGGTTCTTGTTTCGGTACTKATCAGGATTGCTAAGTAGAATCCAGGGCAGCCTGAGATGCTTGAAGGGTTGCTGGTATTAGGTGTGCTTCATCTTACAGCTTTTGAAAACTAGAAAAGCAAAGTGCCATCAAGCAATGTTTTTGTAAACTATCATGAGGGGCGGTATATATGAGTATTCAGCAGCTTCATATAAGGTTAATATATGGTTTGATAGCATTAATATATAGTTTAGGCTTTTTTAATGTATTTTCAGGAAAATTCACGGTTCTAAGTCACTAACAGATCTAAAGAGGAGCTTTCTTACAAAGTATTATATTACATTTTAAATGAAACGTAATCATCTCGGAGCAGTGTAACCGTGTAGACAAACATTAGTTCTAAGTGTTTAATAATCTTTGACCTCAACAAACCAAGTCTGCAAAGCAGAGTTAGGGGCTGCATACTGGGAAAACAAAGTTTAAGAATTTGTTGTTTTCGTATCTCCTTACAAAATCACATGTATGTAATTAGTGCCATTGAAATCAATGGGAATACTTAGATTGGTATGAAAGAATTTGCTGGATTAGAACTATATCTTTAACATAAATTCCTAAAAAATGATAGGTGTATATCCTTTTTAAAAGAAGTTACCTTAGCATATAGTATAACATAGAACATCGAACAATATTATTTAACCAGGAGATTTAGGCTTCAACATTTTGGTTAAACCTGATCCCACAAGAATGCCTGATGAAGAGGATCTATCACCCTTAACCTGACACTTAGGATTTCTGGAATTTCATTATTTATTCGTCTGATCAGTCTTCACATTCAGTAAGACTGAACAATCTTGAAGCAGTCTTTAAATACTTCTATCCTGTTAACTAAAAAAATCCATCATACCTAAGGAATTAATCTCGCTGTTACCAGTAATTGCTCTTCTCTGAAGTGGCAGCTATTAACTTCAGTGCCTATTTACAAAAGATTATTACAAAATCATTGATTTCTGCAGATCAGGAAGCACCTCCTTTAAATAGAAAAACAATTTATTTTGGCAGTGTTGTATGCAAGAGAAAAGTGTGTGTTGGTAGTAATGGCCCTGATCTAAGTGTGCTGTTTGAATTTGCTCAACTGAAACAAGGCCTAAAAACGTGCGTGGTTTTTTTTCTCTTCGGAGAAAAGGAACAATGCATGCAAGTAAAAGGGTGAAAGATACAAAAAGTGTTCGTAGATGTTTGAGGCTGTCTTCTTAAAGAAACACTTTCATTGCATTGTTTGATATTACAGCATCTAAGTTTTCCACATCTGCCTTCTAGAGTAGAACCTTACAGTTTTGTGTTAGCATCTGATCTAACATTAGTGACCTTGGAACAGGCCCTAAATCATATTGATCAAGAAGCCGTGTAAGCTGGCAGAATAGGAGGTAGGGAGGACAGCAGTATATCTAAAAACCACTAACTCCTTCTCAAGGGTACATCCTTGCCAACTCATTCTGTTACCACTGATCACAGCTTCCTTTCAAGCTAAATTTAGTTTTTCATTGAAAAAATATTTCATGTAATCACCTTCACTGGAAACTGAGAAGAAAATAAAGATTTACAGCAAGTTCCTTCCCCCCCCTCACCCCATGCTGTGAGCAGGCATTTAATGAGTGAACAGCTAAACCATAGCTTTGGCAATTGGAATGGCAGAGAGGAAAGGATGGAAAGGGCTGATGTTCATTTTAGTAAAGTATATTTATTTTCATCAGGTAAAGTTTATGATTCCAAGTGAGGCAGTTCTTTATGGTAGTTTAATCATTTCTGGTAGTTTAAAGGCAAGCTGATCATCTGCTAGATGTATGGACCTCCAGTCAAACTCATAATTTAAAGGTGGGATTGAACTTTAGTCTATACTGTTCTTCATTTCAGTCCTACTGTTCTGCTTTTCCTGATATTAGTTATTAACTATTGTGAATTTTGTCCAAAGGTCAGGTCAGACATGAATAGGCTGGCATGATAGTAGAGTTGGAATAAAAGACAAGTTGAGGAAAAGACAATGAAAAATAAAAGCTTCTGGAAATACCATTAAAATATTTGGCTTAACTGAACAGCAATGAATACCAAAGAGGCATAGGCTCTTTATCTAGATCTGCAGGGGAAAAGTAGTAGTGACCCTTTAAGCATTTCCTGCTGGTAGGTTGGCCAGCAAGAAAATAAACTGTCACCTGAACCAACAAGGTCCAGGTAAGAGATCACTTCTTTGCAAACAGTGAAGATTATCTAAAATCTGGCTTCCTTGCAAAGGCTGTTACGCCTATGTTAATGGCTCCTATCATCCCACTCCTGGTAGTGGAACAGGACAAGAGCAAACCAAACTACTGCTCTTTTTTTCCTCCTTCTTGAATCTTTCAGTGAGATGTGGTAGTTATTTATTTATAATAGGAGGGTACCCTACTAGCATTAATGAACGGACCCAAAGAGGTCAGTCAGGACACCAAAGTTTTTCTTGCAATTCAGCAAGGACAAGGACCTCTGAAGTCCAGATCCCAGATAAGCTGGAATTGGAAGTGGATTCAAGCGGAAGTATCTAAAAAAGAGCAAAGGACAGATCTGAGTTTCCTAATATATGACATAGTAAGGATGATCACTTCACCTGGTCTTTTTAAGAGATAAATGCCTACCCATGGGCTGGTACTGGCTGTACTGGACTTGAGATCAGGTTTCAAACAAATGGAAAGAATGTCGCATACCCTGCTGTTCTTAGGTGAGTTTAGTCTTTCTGCATATCCAAAATGATATACATCAACTCCTGCAAGACAGGGAGGCCTTGTCAGAGCAAGGACATGGCTAACTGGTAGCCACTTGGAAGATGTGGAAGCTGTGGAAGACATAGTTATTTAAGCTTATATAAAATTCTAATAAAAGGGATCACTGTGTGGCAAACCAGATTTATTTAAATAAACAGGACCACAATGGCTGCTCATGCTGTAAAGTTATAGAGAACTTGTTTTCTCAAATTTAGGCCTGTGTTCACATTTTTATTAAGTGGCACAGCAGTCGAAATGCACATTTAATGCTTTGCTTATTTTTAATAATGCAGAAAATATATTACTAAAGCTGTCATTATTTTATTTTTATGTCTTAGGAGCTGCAAGTGCATGTGGACCAAATTACAGAAATGGCAGCAGTAATGAGAAAAGCCATTGAAATTGATGAAAAGCATGGCTGTAAAGAGCAGGAACGTATCATTCAGCTCGAGGTAAGTGTGAAATCAACAACAGCAGTGGCACAAACAGCAAGGGAGTAAATGTTACCACAATTATTTATATTGAGTTACTGTATCTCTTGTGAGTTATTGCACCGGTCACTCACACTGCTATTTTGTTACACTTCCCTTGTTGGGAGGACTGTAAGTACTATTTTCCCCACTCCAGCTTACTGTCAAGTCTTGCATAGGGGATACTTCATCACCAGAAATCAGTGATTTATATTTATATACTGGCTTAAGCTTTCTCTTTTTTTTAAGTCTCCGTGTAGCAAAAAAGCTAGAAAATAATACAAATTCATTCTAATGAATAAGACACTAGGATGCAAATAATAATACCCACACCTTTGGCTTTTAGATTTTTTATTTTTTTTTTTTTTTAATAATTTTGTGCTTGAGGGGGGGTCTCAGTTGCTTATCATTGGAGGGTCAACACTGTTGCTGTCTAATTACATGCTAGCAAAGCAGTTCATTATGGGACAGGGCGTGTGGAAAGAACGGGAGATTTTTTTGAAATGTAACATTTGAACTTAATTACCCTCTTACCCATCTTTGCGTTTTGAGCTTTTTTCTGATGCTTAATGCCCATTCAAGAGAGCAAGAGGGTCAGAAGCCCAATGTTCTTAGTTTCAGAAGATAACATAGGACTACCTGACTGCAAATCAGTATTTTAACCCTTACACATATGTTTGGAGTAGAGGGGAGGGGAGATTATTAATGTAGTTATCTTGACTTCTTTCTGGAGTTCTATTAAATGCCTTTTCTTTCTCTGGTTGTAGCAAGAAAACAAAGGCTTGAGAGAAATTCTTCAAATAACTAGAGAATCATTCCTGAACCTCAAGAAAGAAGATGCATCAGAGAGTACATCTCTGTCAGGATTAGTAACAAGCAGTGATTTGAGCCTGAGGAAGAGCTAAAGACTGTGGAAGTCAACAAGCTTCAATTGCACACTTTTCAAACAGAGTATCAGGGGTCACTTGTCAAGCACTTGTTACTCAATAGGGCACCAGCAAGCTAACGCATCTAAACTCCAGTTTAGTGGCTTTTATACTGCGTAAAATAAATTAAAATTGGTATTCCACAAAAACTGTAGTGACAGATTAATTGCCATAGAACTATCTTCAGTAGGAAATGGATTAATGCACTTACTGAATTGGGAATTATTTTTATATGAAGTCATTTTACAGGTAAAAGACAAGATTTCACATAATTTATATAAATTATTGCTCATACAAAGTTTCAGTGCACCTATTATATAATAAAAGTAAGATTTAAAGTCTGATCTCTGGCTAAAAAGTAGTAACTTATGAATATGCTTTGTGCATGATCCACGTTACATTTTTTCCTTTTAGTAAGTTTTTAATAAATTCTCATTTTGCAACAAACCTGTTTAATGGAAAGGGTACATAGGCAGTGTAAGACTTAAAGATTTCTGTTACTTAGCCACAGGGTATCCTGTTCAAATATAAGGCCAATTGTTTAAATATAAGCAATGCTTTTGCAGTTGTTCAATATTTATTTTTTTAAATTGAACAAGGTTCTTTAAAAATATGTGTACTTAATTGTATTTTCAAAACATGAAAAGAGCTGCTCCCACTTTATTGTTTTCTGGAACGCAGGTCACAGTGTAATTCTGCCTTAGCTTTTACTTTTCAGAGAAAACCAGGCTCAGTTCTCTGTAGGTAAGAAGCCATGTTAGTCCCATCTATTTCTTCTCCGATTGCCTGCCCAAACTTCCTAACGCGGAAATGGCAATTGTAAAGCACCCAAACAGCAGCAGCAGCAGAAAGGTGGTTGGGGAAAGGAGGGAGAAGCTCTATGGCAAAGTTGACAGCCGGCATGCCTGCAATCAATATTCTTAACTTTTCTTTCTTAAGTACTAGTCATCAAGAAGGTTTTTAGGTAAGTTTCTGGTACGCGTTAACGTTTGCACTAGGAAAAGTTTCAGTATGCTATACTGACAAATAGACTGCTCGCTTTTAATCCTGAAATACTTGCAGAAGTGAAAAGGAATTGGCTTTTCTAGATCAAAGCACAGCTTATATCATATGCAGATATGATGGAAGTGCTACACCAGACAGGCTTGTAGTAAAGAGGTGCCGAAATAACTCATATTTGGCTTTTGTTTGTCAGACTACCACTTCTTGGTCAAGGCAGCAAGAACAGTCATAGTGTTGATGTGTATCATCACTTTTTGTCCAGCATATTAATGTATTCTTTACTTGGAATGCATACTCAAAGAAGCAGAGTGAAAGCTTTCAACCACAGAAAATTGTAGATCTACAAGTGCCACCCACAGTTGAATATTTTGGCTGTTTAATAACTCGCCTAGCAAAATGAGTTGAACTCCTATTCTGAAATCAACTATTACTTAATCTAATTCGATTTTCAGTTACGACAACACAAAAAGCGTTAAGCATCACGCACTTCTAAGTGTGTCAGTTTTAAATACAACTTCCTTTGACTCGGTACAGCTTCCCTGGCTCAAGGTAAATGCACCACGGGTCTAAGGGTGAACTTTCAGTTCCCAGTGAACTAATTTATAGGGAGCTAAATATTTTTGTTCTGTTGCTGTCGGTTGCTGCCCTCCTTCCCGTAGTGCTTTTAAGAGAAACAAGTGACATGGGGGGAAAGAGGAGTGTTTAGCAGAGACAGTAAATGCTAGTTTTCAATTAACTAATACATATACCAGGAAATGCAGTTTGAAGAGCTCAGAAAGGACAGATAAATCAAGCTCTCCAAATTCTCACAGCATTTTTTATAAATGGAGAAACTGCTACTTCTCTTTCCAGAGCATCTTAGCTTGGTTCTAGGCTTAAAAATATATTGAAGACATTCATGTGCATGGAGAAAAAAGTTCTAAACATTTCCAAACTTGCTAAACATCTGGGGGAATTTTTTGGGGAACGTTTTAGCTCAAGCACAAAATCTACTTGTCTGCTATTATTATCTGTAAAACTTTGCCAATGCTTCTATAATTTAGATTTTGCATTTCTACTGTGGCTTGCAAGCTGGTGACTTATCAGAAGCAACATCTTTTGGTTTTTTAATGAGGTGTGTTTTGTTGTTGCAAACTTATGAGAAATTTTGGGTTCAGTTGATTAAGTTGTTGTTCTTCTTAGAAGCATCTTTTCAGCCATTGACTGGTATCAGAGGCATTTACGTCCATTTAATGCTGAATGCAGTTTCATGGCTGACTTTCTGGTTTGTCTTTCAAATACAATCTCCAGAGTTGTACAGCAGAGAAGGGTTGTTAGTCTGTGGCAGTTCTTTAAGGTTGCTCTATTATGAAATAATGCTTGATTAGTGTTTATTTTTGTAAATTAAAAAAATGTGACTTAATTTATCTACTCCTAGTCTTCACGTTTGATATGTCCCCCCTGTCATTCCCCTGACCTGATCACTTTAGGATTTTAAAGAACCTTCACAGTGTGTGGAGTGACTATTTTTCATTGCATACCTGTTATTTTTGTAATGCAGATGGCTTGAAAAGAATTTATGGCTAGAATTGTGTACTGTAYAGTAAACTTATTTTATCAATAAAGTTGACTGAAGATATGGGTGTCTTCATGATGAAAGCAAGGTACTGGATCTGAAATGAGCCCTGTTAGTAACATGTAAGAAAAAAAGACATCATTTTGCCATTTACTCAGCTTACTTTTACACTTTAAGACAGGCCAATTTCTAGTGCTTTTATTCATGTCGCTGTATAGCAAAAGAAAAAAATCCTCTGTAAAGCCTTCATTTTCTCTGGGAAAACTAACAATCACTTCTGCACAGGTAGTTATTCACCTTTCAAATGAACCACTGCAACTGTTTACTAATACAGAGGGGCAGGAAGGATAAACAAAAAGCAGTCCACTGGGCTTTGATTTTCGGATCAAAACATATTTTGGTACAGATAGGATGTGACAGTTGTGGTTTTTTTCTTGAAGATTAAAAAAAGTCACTTTGAGTTGGTTCAAGGTCTGGGTTCCTTCCTCTGCAATGTGTAAATGAAAATGTCAGTAGATTACATTTATAAGCTGACATTGTAATGTTTTCTCCACTTCCCCATGATTTATCAGAAAAGAAACTTTTTTTCCAGTATCATAAATTTTGTGTTTAAAGACAGGTAATAAATGTCACAGSTAAGCCATAAATACACATAGCAGCTATTCAACTGAGGTAGAACGGAAGGGCAGCTTGAAACTAAATTGGGCTGTTTTGTACAACTAAAAGCTTGAAAGAGCTTTGGCTTTTTAACAAACACATTGGATTAGAAGATTATGTTAAAATACAGAACTAATGGCACTGTTTTCATGCAGAGTTACAGTTACTAGGATCCCTCTGTAGATACCCAAAATAAGATTTACATTGGCTTAGGAAGTTTTAAGTTTTAGTTGGTAAACATTAAGCTTTAAAAGCACTTTTGCTGATTAAAAAAAGGATTTCTAAATCTCCTATTTGAGTGTAAAACACACACTTGTTCTTTTTGCAGATACGGGTGTCTGAGATGACAGATGGTTAAACTGGCTAACAGAACACTCTAGTGCTGGTCACAGTATGACAGGTTGTATAGTGACAGTGGGAAGATGAGACAGGAGAGCAAAAGAAATCCTAAGTTGGAAGCAAAGGAACACGGTAGAGGAGTAAGCTTTAACATCAGACAACTTCTTTACCAGCCTCTTCAACATTGTGCTGTTGGTAACACTTGAGTTCTGGAAGCAGCATCAAGCTACACACTGCCACCAGAGACCAAATAAAAGGAGAAAAAGCAACAAGATGCAGTGGGAACACTGTTCAGCTGTAGGTGTCCAAAAGCTGCCAGCTGTCTGCACAATTGTCACAGAAGGCGTCATCTCAGAGGGATTCGTTTAACTTGATGTGCAAACAAAGCCATCTCATTATTGTCCTAAGAAAAAAAAAAAAATCTATACACTCTCCCACACATATCCCCCAACCAGCACCAACGAACAAATGCCTGCTGTTACTGTTCAAAGAGCAGAAAAACAGATTCTGTGTAATGTCAACAGAGGACCTCTCATTAAAGTTACCCTTGCAGAACACCAAGGTGTGCTGGGAGAACCCTGCACAGCAGAGAGCTGGTTTGTATCACATGCACATACCTGGTAGAGGTGTAGGTTACATTCAGCCTCGCCTTTTGCCCATCCCACTTCTTTCATTTGCAAGGCAGTTGAATATCATACTGATGACAGCAGAGCGGACTAATTTAAACAAAATTGTTTAGCTGCCACATATTAAAGTGTGCTGAAAAATGAAACAGATTCTATTTCAATGACTGTATGAGAAAAGGTACTGATGTTCCTGCTGCCTGCAACCACCTCCCTTCCCCAGACACGTTCTGATGCAGCAGCATGCCTGTTGGGAGCCAGTGTGGCCATGCATCTATATCGGAGAACATCATTATTTCCCAAGTTCAGAAGAAAACTTACATCCAGAAGAAGAAAACCTCAAGCAACTGCTCAGCATGGAGGGAAACGTTTCATAATTCCAGTCCTGAAAAAGTACATGCTGGCAACACTCCTCAGACACAAGCTAGAGAACAGTGGCACAAGGGAAACAAGCAGAACTCCAACTGCAGTCCCTTTCCGTTGCCCTAAGGTGAAGTTTTACCTTTTTTATAGAATGGCAGAATGAGTAATTTCTCTACAATGTTCTCACCACCAAAAATACCTTAAGAAATACAGCTGAGGATGGCTATTTCAGCAGTTAAAAGCATTAGACACGTTTTTGAAAATTCAGTTGTTGGAAGCTCGAACAATACAAACACTGACGGATGCAGGGCGATCAGTGTCTTAGGTTTTCCAATACTGCGCTCAGGAACATACTAAACAATTTTAAATGAATCATCATATGCAACTCATTAAATTACTGGCTAGGCAAACAGCAGCTGCCTCCTACAATATACTCTATCTGTGCTTTTTTGCTTCCTGCATCTGACTTTCTTCTTCCCCAGAGCGTTCAGTGTAAAAAAAAAAAAAAAAAAAATTACTCCAGCTTGTTTTCAGCACATTAGATTGATTTGTTGTTACACCAGAAAGCACTAAGGATAACATGGAAAAATTGCAAAGGGTGCTTTTTTTGAGAAGGCAGACTTGTGAAGACCCATTCTGAAGCAGGTAGGTAAGTTGTACACAACCATTTTTTCCTCTGACTCCCTCTCACCCCCAAAATGAGCTAATTTATTGCTCTGTTTTGAAGTTGTCTTCTCCCAGCATGCATGAAAGTATAAAGCCTTGCATACTCAAACAGGAGACAGCTGTCTGCCTATAGCTAGGTGCTAGCAGACAAGGTCTGAGATCAATAAAAAAAAATTATAAACAACAAACATCTGCTTGAACAGACAAAAACAGTATTGGAGCTATTGTTTCTAAAGAAAACTGAAACATCAAAGCCTACTAATCAACAATGTGGGAGGGGACAACCTAATCAGATGAACGTTGACAAAATTCAACTAAATAGGCAGGGATATATCAATGCATCTCAGCCGCTGAGTTAGAACACATTGACCTAATGCTTACAATACTTATCTGTAGGGTATTTACTCACCAAAAGCTCAATGCTTCCTATTCTGACTATTCACTGGATAAACCGACCAGAAACCGAAGCTATAGCAAAGCCTACCACAAGTACCACTGCAAAGATCACATGCAAACCTACAGCACACTGCTGCCCGTTCTAGGAAGAGAGATGAAAAGCTCAAAGGCTTAGTGAAAAATGCACATTTTAAAATGGGACACATTGTTTTCTCAAGAAGGGCTTCCTGTTTTTCAGATAAAGGACAGCTCTAGGCAAGGACTGAATGAAAGCTGGAGAGCCTCACTGGGGTGAGAAGTGTCAGTGAAAACTTACAAAAGGCAGGCTTTGGGAAAGGCCATTTTTGCACATGTTCCAGGTTGGAGTAAGAGACAGATACAGAGGGCACCAAAGAAATCCTTTATGCCTCGCTGATTTCTTTTGCTATTGCAAAGAAAAGCAAAGGCTGAGTAAGGGTAACTCAGCACTAGTTAGGGAAGCAGGAAGGAAGATGTAGTGGATGACCAACGGCTACAAGATCTGCAGTGCTGAAGGATGATTTTAACCCAGCCTGCTGCCTAGACACTACAAGCCAAAACATACACCTTGCACTTCAGGGTTAGGAGCTAGAGTGTGCTTAGTCACCTAAAAATTGAAGGGAGAGTTAAAAAAATACATTAGGGTCTACTTAAGGAGATCTGATAGAGGAAGAGAATGTTTTCTTTGTGAGCAGAGCTGACCAGGAGCTCCAGAGCTKACAAGCTCACCCAAGAGCAGCAAAACATGGCTCAGCCCGAGAGCAGCAGTGAGGAACGGATCTCACATGGGACATAGGAGAGACCAGAGCAGAGACAAAGGGTCCCAATCCTTCCCTCTGCAACACACAGCACTCAAACATGCAAATCGTGCAACACTTTCTCTGCTACCCAAACCCAATGCCACCAGAGGTTACTGCGGTTGGCTGAGCTTCATGACTAGGCCCTGCTAGAGGTATCATCAGTTTTACCTTCCCGTTAGCCAAGTTCAGTCCTTAGCCTCTAATTAGAAATAAAAACACCCTCCTGAAGAGTTATGTGGCACAGACATCAGTAACAACAGGATTTTGTTCCTCAAGCAGTTTTAAACTATTACTTTACCCCCTGTTTCAGTATCCAGTTGCTTGGGACAGTTCCATACAGTTTTGGCAATGCCTAAGTGCCTCAGAGACAGGAAAACAAAACAGCTTGAAAGCAAGCCACCAAACAAGCCAGGACATGTTAAAGTCTCTCTCTGACAGCAGTACCAGAAAGATGTCAGCCAGTTAGTGTATTTCATAGGACTGAGTTTTTGTTTCAGACTGGCACTCCACAATGTTCACATTCTACTCAGGTTTCTCAAAGCCAGGCTCACAGCCACAAATAGCAAGGTATTAAAGAAAGCCAAAATTTTCTCAGAAGTGTCTGTCATGGGTTTTACATAATGCCCAGCAGCTGAGCCCCCAAAATGGTTCTGAGTGCTTTATAACCTGATGTATGCCACATATTTCTACCAACCAGTTGAGAAGATCCAAGAACAATGACTAATACCTTTTCTTCTTACCAAGCACTAGCAGCATGGACTGTTAGATTGGAAGATCTACACCACACCATTCGTTGCAGTAAGGAAAGCCACTTACATAGGATACATAAGTTCAGAGATGACAAAGGAACATTTATTTTGTGGGCCCCTTCTATAATTTGCCATAGCCTGCTCCCAAATCAAAACACAAAGCTTGAGGGGAGAGTTGGTCTTCCTCCCCTCCAAAGTACACCTATGCAAAGCATGATTTTTTTTTTTTTTTTTCTATTTTCAGTCATGCTTTCTGAACATCTGGGGAAGCAGGTAGGCAAGCTGCCTTACACACGTAGCACTCCATTGAAGTAGCAGTCAGGCTGGGTTTGTATTTTTAAAGTGAGGAAGGAGACACAAGAACAAAGGAAGATCTCTTTCTTTGAAAAGATTGGTGTCCTCGAGTGCACTTGTGCCACAGCTTGTTTAACTGCTAGCAGAAATTGGCATGGGTGTGAGCAAGGGGAGGAAGACAGTTTCTCCTGCAGATTTGAGGCAGGACTGGAACACATGCAGACCTAGGAAAGCTCTACAAGCAGCTAAGACAAATACCACAATGTGATCATTGCAGCATTATCACAGTGCAGCAAAGACTGCAGAAGACTCAGTGAAAGAAGTGTACTGGAGCCATCATGGCAGAAGAATTCTCTACAGCAGCAGGAAGTAGATCATCATCATAGTCCAGACAGCTTCAGCTTACATGAAGCTGCAAAACACTTGATTTTACAGGGGAATTGCTACCTAGAAGAAGTTTAGATTTAGATTCCCCAGGAGCATCAGATAGCATTATTTTAAGCTAGCAAAACTGCAAGGTAGTGCAGCTAAGACAGCAAGGCAGTAAATGCTTCCAATGAGAGATTCTGCAGTCAGAACAGAGGCATAGCAGGGTAGGATCCAGTTTTCCTTTTGCAACTGCCTCAGGGGGTACACAAAAAAAGGCTTGAAAATTACCCCTTCAACACCCCAGTGGATCAGTTAGTGTATTCTGATTATCATCACTGTTACTCACTACGGCTTACAGAATATGGAAGAAAATTCCCATACCATCTCTTAACAGTATTTAAAAAAAGACAAAATCAAGTCAGGATCTCAGAAAGAGTTCAAAGCCCAGTTCTGCCATAGACTTCCTACATGATCTTGCAGATGAGTTTCTAGTCAAGAAGTAGATGACAACCATCCCTTTGTTCTCTAGAGCCTCATCTGACAAAGCTATAAAAAAGCCTCTTTGGACCATGCACTTCCTCACTGGTTTCATACAGAACATAACCACACTCTCAGCCTCTGGGTGTCACTGCAACTACAGTAAGTCCTTACAACAGGTCAGCTAAGCACCCCCCCCACCTCATCCCTTGAGGGGCTAAGAAATTTTTCAAAACAAACTATCCCTACAATACCAAAGGCAGAAGCTAAGTTGTAAAAGCATCACTGAATGCAAAGAGACCCCTTCAGTTCCAACAGTCTTTCAGAAGACATCTTTATTATAAAAGATATAGAAAATCAGTTAACCTTGTTTCTTCCACAATGTTAATCACAGCAGTTATAAAAAAAACCAAGGTAAACATGTTTAAGAGCATTTATATACCAAATAAGTGTTTGCTACTTGCCATCGAACATGGCAAAGACATGCTCAGTATCAGTGCGGTAAGGGCAGTCAGTGAGCATCAGTCTGCCAGAGGCCAGGGAAAAGAGCTCCTTGTTTACCCCCACATGCCACACAACAGCACAGTGAAGCAAGACCCAAATTACAGGATCTCAGTCTTGCTCTGCTGTTTGAGGCAGATGTTCCAGCTCCAAGCAATCATGGGATTTGTCTCTCTAAACATCAGATCAGCTCAGTCACCTCAGATACTATGTCATAAAGCTTTCACTTGAAGAAAAATGGCCGGTAAGTAGAGTCATTTTAAAGTAATTAATTCCTTCCTATTGCCAGGATGTTTCAACTTTCAATTAAGTTCCCAGATAAAGTTCTTTTGCCAGTTCCCTTACAAAGAGTTGTTTCTTACATATGTACTACCAAGAATCTAAAGTGGTGGCCAAGAACTTAAGTTTCCACCACTAGGGTATTCGCTCACAGTGGTTCCGTTCAGGTAGCAGCACAGCCATTCACCTTCAGACAGGAAGGACCATGCACTTTGCTGCCCACACTGAAGGTACAAAGATAATGAGACTAGGATGGAAGAGCCTCCATACCCTGTATCAGGATAGAGGATGAAAGACTTCAACTATCATTTAATACATTACAGAGCACCATGTAAACACTGAACATGAAGACCAGAATTGGGCATGGGGGACAAGGGCAGGTAAAACCAAAGACAGCTTCAGGACTGCTTGTGCATTTATGTGAGCCAAAACCACAACGCTCCAGTTTGCATTTTGAAAATGGCTGTTTGTTTTGTTTAAGGAAGTGAATAAAGCCACCACACAAGATTGCAATCCTCCACTGAACACAAGAGTGGTCCCTTATCTGCTTTTATACTACATTCTGCTTTGGGCAGATGCAATCCAAATTGGTAAGGAACACATTCAGTCAGCAAGGATCCTGGTCAATATTTTGCTAGCTGGATGCTGTTTTCACCCCTTAAAAGGCAAAATTAAAAGATACATTGTTTAAAAATAAAAACAGTTAGTGTTTCAACCAATTCCAGGAAAAAACTGCTGTTCGCTACAAAGAGCTTATTTAGTTTTTTCTTTTATGACAGCACCATCAAAAAAGAGATTATACCAGAGCAGAAACAAGTCACAGGCTGTTCACAAAGCAAACAAGGAGGCAACCCTCTTGTGTTCTCTTAGCAGTCATCTCTGCACAGAGACCAGATGACCAGCTTGCTACAGAACCATCCAGAAGCAAGGGAGAAAGTCTTCTTGTCTCAGATCAGGTCCACTTCCTGAGCCCCAGTGTGCACACTCACAACAGTTAATTCAGTGCAGTTTAAATTCAAGTCACTTAGTTTAGCTTGCAAGGTTCAGTAATACTTCTTGGAAACAATTTTGTCTGCAGCCACACATTTTGTACCTATATTAGGAGGTGATACTTCAGTTCCTGCTAGAAGAACTCCTTCTGTGCATAGTCCTTATCTCTCATCCCTCACAATTTGACAGACTGCTCACCTTCAGGAGCAAGTCAGGCAATATTTCAGCAGTGGTTTCCGCACTGCGAGGGAAGAAGCAGCATTGTACAGGTTACTTTCTAAGGGCTGTTTTATACTTCACGTACCTAAATATCAAACTAGATCACCACAAGATAAATACCTGTACTTGACCATTAGTACAAGATTCTGCAGCTAGACATATGCATGTTACAGCAGGCTGAGTGGGCCATTGAGGAAAGAGTCACAAAACAGCACGTAGTGTACCAGACAGATAACTTCTCTTCCAGGTTGGGCAAATATGATCCTCTTATTAAGCAGGACAAGTTGGCAGCAGTAAATCCCGCACTGCTAGCTGGTTTGCTGGTGATCAGTCATCTCACCATTCCTAGATTCTTCCTCTCTGTTCCTACCAATTATTTGGCAGGTTACAAAAGCAACGGAGTTCTTTCCCCAGCTGGCTGCTCTTTCTGAAAAAAATCTTTGATATGCAGTAGCTTGTTATGGATCCTCTCTCTTAGGGGAGGGATATGATGGCTAGGGTCTAAGACATTGGTGCTTCTGCGCTCCCTTTCCCGCTTCCAGGTGAGATAGGGATGCGGTGGGAAGGGCACTTCACTTCTCTCTCGGCGAAGCTGCACGGTTACTCCGCTAAGGGCCAGCATTGTCCACACTGACAGGATAATGAAGTCTGAAAAAGAGAGAACGAACAGATTCCTACAAAGCAGAACATTCCTTCCTTCCCCAAGCACAAACACTGCCCAAGTTTAGCGACAGAAAGGAATGAAGTATTGCCTCTGCATCCTCACATGCCTAGAGTAAATCCACGAAACGGCAAGAACACACACGGATTTGAGATGAGTCTGTTCAGTCACCATATTAGGCCTTTTGACTGCCCACTCTGCAAACTCATCAGCAAAGTGGCAGTCCAAGCCTGAGAAGCATCTTTCACAAGGGCCTTTGTCACATAACACCTGCTGGAAGGTTGGTGCCTTTGAGTCTACTCAGTATTTCTTTTGGAAGACTAGAGTTTATCATCTGGGTGTTAAATCTCACATTGTACTTACCGTGTTCTCCTTTCTTCCCTTCCTACCCTCAACACTCACTGTTTACAATGGAATGAAAGAGGCAGTGGTTTCTCAAATAAGCATTTCATACTAGATCTTTGAAAAAAGAAGACTTAAGAGCAGTACTCACCATTTGTTTGAAAAGGCACATTGGTGTAAGCTCTGCTGAAGTAATCATTGAGGACCCTTCTCAGTAGGTCTAAGGTGATGTAAGCAAGACTTGTGTAGACATAACAAGCAATAGCTAGGATCACTGCATAAGAGCCTACTATTCCAGAGGCCAGTATGTTCAGCTAGAGGGGGAGAAAAACTACAGCTTTAGGAGACTGATAAACACTCTTTATTCCCCACCTCCTAAGGCAGTATTTCATATCAGTACTTCTACAAGATTGGCCACGCACACCTGTTATCCAGACATCCTGTTAAGACAGCAGAAGTTGACTAAATGGATGGTGGATGCTATGTGCAATGTTGCAAAAAGTCATTTCTTTGCTTATGGACCATTTAGCACAAGTAGGGTTGAACAGGAACTCCCTAGAGCTGGTTCTGTGCTGGGCTTCATGAAGCTGTGTTAAGTCTTCTATACATATCCCACAGGACTATATTTTGCATTAAGAAGTCTGACACCCCTTCCTCCCTCCTCCTGAGGTGACAGCACAGATTACTTACAATTCTTGGACAGCCAACAAAAAGCACTGGAATCATCAAGGCAACAGAAGAAAAGGTCACCCAGAACACAACATCATCACGGAAGACCCTGTAGTCTCCTGCAAAGACACCGTATTCCACATGTAATTTACTTGTTAGTAAAACGTTTCCTTTTTGTAAGTGGTTGGGGCTAAGCTTTTTCCCCAAAGA
Organism: Phoebastria nigripes; assembly: GCA_035582835.1. Taxonomy (NCBI): domain Eukaryota; kingdom Metazoa; phylum Chordata; class Aves; order Procellariiformes; family Diomedeidae; genus Phoebastria; species Phoebastria nigripes. The sequence goes on along the minus strand of JAYKAV010003042.1, from coordinate 37,262 downwards.
TTCTGTACATTCAGAAATCTAGAGTACAGTGTGGAAAAGCTTAGCTTTTGAGCTCAAATGCTGATTAAGATGCATTGTAACACAGTTACTCAAAACAAGAACAGAAAAAGACTCTCCCAGTTGAGTATAGGTCCTGTACTCTAAGTTGGGATAGCAGATCTTGTCCATGAAACAAAGATTTTTGATGAGGTATACATTACTCATCTGGTAAGAATGAAAAGTAGCAGAGTACTTCTGCCCAATAAGAAGCCTTTTTATTGCCTATATAGGTTTATAATCTATAAATGCACCTATTTATGTTTGACTCTAGAGTATGGTGCAAGTACAGGCATCACAACAACACAAGGCAACAAACTCTTCTGGCTGTAGGAAGAGTAATTAAGTCACTCAAACACTACTTTGTTCCCCCTGCTTTTTAAGGCCTGTCAATTAAACAGAGGGGATAAGCTGACCCCCAGCTGAGTCACTGTTTTACTTTAATGAAGAGCAACCAGGGACTGCATGGATTATCACAGAATTGTGGCTTGAGTCAAACACAGATGACTGGAGAATGAAAAACTGTCCCACTGAGGGATCTTAAGTAGAAGAGTTTTGAGATTTAAAATTACAATAAAGAAAGCAGTGTGGCTGATGCTCTGATGTCCCAGAGGGATTCCAGCTCAGCAGCCTTGCTTACTTTTAAGCGATTTGTCTATTGTTTCTCTTAACAAAGTCATTCTAAAGACCCTGATGTTGTCAATCCAGCTGCAAATACAAGTTTGAGTCTCACAGTGCAGTGCTCCCAGAGGCTTGCACTGTAGTATGGTGAAAGGTAACAGCAAGAGCTCCTCTTAATCCACAATGTCCTTATGCCTGAAGCCTCCAAGTTAGACTGCAAATTTTCTACTGTGACTCGTTCTGGATAGAGAACAAGACAGAGAGCAAGTGCTCGCCTGGAGCTGGTGTCACAGACCACTGAGATGGCACACAGCTTAGGTAGGAAGAGCCTCAGCAAGTTCTCTGCAGAATAAGCAGTTTCCTTTTCCCACCAGTGCAGATTCCCTAAGTAGTTTTAATTACAGCACACCTGAAAGAAGGCTTCAGGTACATCTCTATTCCTCCCAACACTGGAAAGGAAAAGTTAAATATAACACTAAAAGAAACCAGATAGTGGCATTCATCTTAGAGCCTTTCGGTGTCCCTGTAATACAGCAGGAACACATCACTCACTCTGCTGCAAAGTACTGGATATTATTTCAGTGCATACCTAGTGGAGTAAAGAAGACTGTCGATGAAAAGAGAAATCCTAGCACAAGTCCAATAATAAACATACAGAGTAGGACAGAGCCAAATCTCCACCAGCTTGCAACCAGCAAAAGCCCTCCGATAATTCCAGCTACGGCTGTCAAAATAAGACGCACTGAAAAAGAAAAGGGGAAATTCCAACACACTGAAAACTTCAGTTACTATAATAACATATTCAGCAGCTTTACTTACATGCTTGATTTTGTCACCTAATGAAAAAACTTTCTGAAAAAAGCCAAACAAGAGTACCAGTATTTGCTTCACGCATTTCACTTAGACTCCAGTCTGTGCCTGAGAATGTGCTACTGAGAGAGTGGCGTAGGACTGGAGTGAAAGTCTTGCTATTATGTACATTAGCACCTTGAGTTCCCAGGGCAGTTATGGTTGCAACAGCTAATGCACATGTATCAAAGAAGTAACTATGAGGTAGGACAAAGACAAAAGGAACTAATTCTTGCTAGTCTAACAAGCAGGATGCAGACCTTCCACTCCATCATTTTACAGATGAAATTTGCATTTGACCTGAAACTGAGGTCCACCCATTATGAAAGAAGTAGGAAGTATGTTGCAAATTTCCACAGTTTCTAAAAACCTGCATCTTCCTTGAATAGATACTTAAATTTGTCTTTTATAGTTGCACCTGTTAATTCTGCATCACTATTTGATGTTGGAAGTAACAGTTACTCTGTTGCATGTTCAGCTATTATGGTAATCGGAGCTCAGTTCAAGTATCCAGGTACCATCCTCCTATCCTTCCTAAGGCTGGCCAACAACAAGCACAACTGAGATTTTACTTGAAGGATTCATAACAACAATGCTTTGGGAAGAGCGTGGGGTATCCTGACACGTCTACTCACCATCATAACCAAGGCCAGTTACCCTCGTAATGAATACAAAGAAGAAGAATCCTGCGAATATGAAGCCCATGAAGAATAAGTCTAGAGAAGAAGGAAAAAAGATTTAGTAGGCTGTCATATCACTTCATACCAAGCCCACTTCAGTACATCTTCAGACAACTTCTGTTACAACAGGGAAAGAACATTTCAGCTCACTGGCTGAGAAGCATGAAAGGAAAGCCAGACAACACTTCATTCTGGAAAGGGGTGTCCTCAAGCACTTCAAATAGTCAAAAAATTACATATTTATATTGCCCAGCATGCACCCTAGTTCTATGTTTCTGTTCTTTGCATAGCAGAAACTTCTTGCTCTGCGCTTAAAAGCTCTGATCCTGTAAAAGCAAAGCAGTGGGCCCAATTGGCACATAATCACTATCAAGTGAATCGTAGTAATAACACCACCATTCTAAGTTACAGCAAGTTACATCCATGAAATTCCAACCAGACTTATGAGAAAAAACCCACCAACATTCAGTACCTGTTTTCCAGAATCTGTGTCCAAAAAAGCAAGTGAAGAGACCAAGAATAGCAAGAGCAGTGAAGAATACTTTGGTAGAGAGTTTGCCTACAAGGAGAAAGAAAGGGTTATAGAGCATTCCACCTAGTAGTCCCAACAATGAGACTGAGGTAAGGTCAGGTTGCTGCCACTGAGTCAGCTAACAAGTTAATCGCTGCCATTCCTTCACACACACCATGTGAGCAGATCTGCAATGCTTGAACTAAGTTATCTTGATAGGCTCTCCAACAGAATACTGAAGCRGTTCCAGTCTGATTAAGAAATCAAGAGCTTCCTCCTTATTCAAGAGACTGAAGTTTCTGTAACAATAGTTAAGTAGCTGTAACTTGCTGTTTGTAATACTGATACAGCTTTACCTGAAAATTCTCTGCTCAGCTTTAAAAAAGGGACATCCAATCATCTATAAAAATCAGTGCTACAGGATTAGTGACCCAGGCAGCAGCTCTAGTCTTTATCACTGCAGCCTTCACCATAGTCCTCCTTTAATATACTCCCTATGCAACAGAAAGGACCAGCAGCATCCCAGTATGGCTCACTTCTGTCTCCTAGGCAAAATTCTTACTGGTATTTAACTTATTTGAAACAAGTAAACCACACTTTCCTAGTTCTCTGAATTTGTGAAAATGGGTTTAGCCTAGATAATTTGTCTCATGTTGTCATAAGGCAACACTGAGTTTGACAACAGTTACTTGTGTTACAGTATATAATAAGAAAATAATCATGAGAACAAATCTTACTTTATGAACCATATTCTACCTGTTATTCTTGTCCCTTCCGCAGTCATAATGGGAGCAGCAGTTTTGATATTCTTCTGCTCAAATTCTATCATTATATAGCTTTGTACAAAGCAGCATGACTTTGTAGTCATTTTGCTATTGCTGGCATTATCTTCATGCTTATTTTAGGTGACTATCTCCTTTTAAAATATTTGTAAGTTACCGATTCCCATTAGTACCAGCACAGTTAGAAAAATCAGGCTGGACCCTAATCTAGTTCATGTTTTATTAGCTTAGTTTCACATGCAGCATCTATAGTCCTACAAGTGATTTAAGATTCCAGTTCAAATGGAGAAAGCTAGAGTGGCACTACAGAGTTGAAAGCTATGTATTCGCAAGCTACATATTAAATCTCCATTAAGTTACACCTTCAACTGCTAATAGTTCTCCTTAGTCTTATTTCATTATGCTAGAATTTCTCTTCAATCAAGAAGTAGACTCTGTCATAAAGTAACAAAATATATCTAGTATAGAACAAAGAGCTCCTTCACACATTTAAAAAAAAAAGTCAAAAGCACCACTCAGCATGTTGGAACACAACAAGCTTGAAATGAGTTGGCAAGGACATACAAGTCCCAACTTACTGAGAGAAGAGCAGTTATCCACCAGATCGGCAAAGCTGCAGGCATATGTATGCACAGGTATGTATGCAGCAGAAGTATTCCAAAGAGGATCCCATACTATGACATTGTAGATCACACCTTGTCCAGGAAGCGAGGAAAAGTAGACATTGGTCTTGTCATCAGTTGTCAGCGTAAGCATCTGGAACAGTAAAGAATATTTTTAATTGCAAGGAACTGCTTGTCACTGTTGGCATATTGATGCATCCATACAGCTGAGGGAATACTCAGCAGCTCAAAGATGATGATCAGCAAGAACTGCAGGCAAGACCTCTCTTATTCTGAACCCTCTCAGTATTACCAGTTGAGGCATTAAAGGCTTACAGGACAGACTCCACTTCCTCCAACATTACTATGTTTTCTGACAGGGGAGAAGATTCTCTCACTCATATGTTTTGCTCTTCCCCATTTGAGGTCACAGTTCAGTTTCCCTGTCAGTCTACTAACCCAGGTCTGGCCTCTGCAGCAGAGAAGGCTGCCATTCTACTCCCTAGCAAGGCCAGACAGGTCATGGCCACTGAGATTCTCCCCTCTCTGTCCTTTCCAGTCTCTTTGCTGGGGTGTAAGTAAACATGCAGCAAGTGTTCGCTCTTGCACATCAGATCTCTTTATGCCACTCCAAATGGGGCCCGTTTCTAGTCCAGTTCCACTATACTCTCCTCCCTGCTCTCCTTGCGTTCCCTGCCCAATTTGCAGCATCTGAGGATGCCACTCCCCAGCATCTATCAGGCATTGTAGGAGACTGTATTGATCTTTTTCAGAAGCAGCTCGACTTCGGGATTTACAGGCACTCAGTGGCAGCATTACTATAGGCAAGCTGGCCTCAACATCACTGAAGGAGCACTGTGGCTAAAGCCGTATTCAGCAAGCAGGAAGACACTGCAATAAGAGCTTGTTTAATTGAGAAAAGAGTGCAAGACATAGAAACAAGACATAGAAACATCACAGACCAGTCACTAACATCTAATATCAGAGCCCACTGCAAGAAGCCTCAATTCTGCCACATTTCAGGCTGTGCTAGCTAGCCACCTCTATCCCAAGAGAGAGTAGTTGCCATTTTGCATGCATCACTCACTGTATACTTCCTAGTCAGAAATCCCAGATATAAGCAAGACAACTGAAGCATCAGCAGCTTACTTATGTCACCACTCAAGGAAGATAAGCACAGGGAAGGAGAAAACTTAAGATTGTGCCACTGCCACATGCCTGGTACATCAATGTTTCAGACTTACTTTAACACCATTAGCTTTGATGCTTTGCACCTCAGACATCTTCCGTACATGGCTCATGAGTACCATCTCAGAAAGATCATTCTCTGGTAAGAAGTACTGGTAGACATCATAGCGCAGTCGCCATCTGGAGTTCTGACCAGTCCCTGAATCACAGGATGGTGGGTTTGCTCCTCTGCAATTAAAAAGAGATCAGCTACATGCCCAGCACAAGCCCCCAGATCTTAACATTAGTTTTCAGAAGTTACCTGTCCGAGTTGGCAGTATTTGGCTTCTACTCTTTAGAGGTTAACACCAGCAACTAATTCAAAACTAGACTGCAAATGTTTGTGAGCACAGACTACAGCAGTATTATGTAGAACTACCCCGATGCAGGTAGTGTCTGTGCTGGTACCTGCCTTTACCCTTACAGAGGCTTCCTAGGAGTTGTCATAAGGAACCAGCACAAGAATTCCAAGAGGTCACAACAGCCAAAGATCATAGCATCACTGTTTGTTTTTCCATGCATGCTATATACACAGCTCTGAACATAGTCTTCCCCATTCCCTGCCTATCACCTGTGACATCAGGCACCACTCAGGAAATAATGTCTTATAACTTGAAGTCTCAATATTAAACAAAACTCCAGGTCATTATCATGCTTCACTACCAGTAAAAGAATAAAACTGGCTATAATACACAACCGCTTCTCAAACAGATTAAGTCATTATGAGGAATGGGAAGATCCAGTATTTGCTGACTGCTTGCACATCTGAAGTTGCATAACCTCTCCCACAAGATGCAACTCAACTTTTATCTCTCTGTGTTGCCTCTCCCCCTCCTCCTTTTCCTCATTTACTTCTCAGTTTGTTGCAGCAAACAAGATTTCTGCCAGCAGCTAGATGGTCAGCCTTTCCAGCAGAATCTTGTTTTATGACCTTGGCCAAATACAGGACAAAGAAGGTCTTGCTCAGTGCACTGAAGTTTTTCCACACACCTGGTATATCCCAAGTTTGCAGGGGCAAACTTGATGTGTATATCAACCAATGTATAGTCTAGGTAAATATTTGGATCCACTTCCAAGTCAAATTCTAGATTGCAGCCTCCAGGAATAGGATCTAGAACACAGAAGAGATAGCTGTAGTAGTTTTTACTTCCCCCTTATACAGCATGAAAAAAGTTCTAAGACCTCAGCAATGAACATGCCTGCAGGCATAGTCTGCTTGCTGAGCACATAAAATTGTCAGGTTCTAGTCCTGCAGACAACACAAATGGTTTCACTACAGTCTAAGATAGGTCCCGATACATATGCACAGCAGTTTTATACCCTAAGGTTGAAGTTGTGACAAGACCACACGGTATATCCTATACATGACTTGCAACTCAGCAGTGATACTAAACCCTTTCAGCCCATTTCAGAAGAATTTCTGGCATCTCCATCACATGTTTGCACCATGTAAGAACATCACCTGTGAAAGGTCAACACTTCATTTCATAGTTAACTTGTAATAAGCAGAGCTGCATCCCTTAACAAGTAGTAAGAACATACCTTTCTCCATATAGGGAATAGAGATAGCTGTGCTGAGCACCTGGCTAGCATCCAGCGACCAAAGGTACCATGTACATACACTCTGTTGAGGCCGAAGGATGGAAACGAGTCCTTTGTCTACTCCGGTTCCCGAGTTGTTCACAGATGGATTCTGGACAGAAACAAATTACATAAACAAGCAGTTCTTCTTGAGATTTCCACTGCAGCTTGATGCGCACAGGAGTCACGTTCCTGCCACAAACCTGTAGGGCACACATTTCAGTGCCAGTTGCCACAGATGAGGCATTCAGCCCTTAGCTAGCTAGTAAAAAGGAAGATGGAAAAGAGGGAGCTGGAAAAAAGGGAGTGGCCTCTGACACCACACACTGCCTAGTTCAGGCTCAAAAACCCAAGTGATAAGTTTGAGACTACTAAAGAGTTAATAATCACAAGCAAATTGCAGAGAAATCTAGCTAGTTGAAGTCTACTGGTGCACAGCAATGGAGTAACTAGTAAAGGTGTAAAAGGACTGGAATATCCCTCACAAAGAGTTGTGAGATGTCACTAAAGGGCATTCTGGGAACCAAAGTGCAGAAGCACCTCACTATCTCCACCAGAACAGAGATGACTGTACGACAGCTGGCTTAACACTAGCCGTGCCAGACAAAAATGATTGGGGCCAGGTCAGCTACTGACTCAATGCCCACCAGCACCACCCTTTTCAGAATCAGGGGTCTTGAGGAAAGATCAAGCAGCAATGGCAGTGTCACACTGACACAGCTGGAACAACCAATTGACCTGCAATCAAATCTATTTTTCAGCATGGAAAATGTGCTTTTGTCCAAGAAGGCCACAGTTATCCAAGGCAACACTGTAAGGAAGCACTTTGGACCTGGCAGGCTTTAAGGTCTGGCTCAGCTTCATATTTCTAGAGGCAGGCCAGCCCTAAAAGCAGCATAGCCATAGTTATGCATTGCTGTCCTTGGCCTGGTAAGGCCCATGAATGCAAAGAGGGTCTGAATTGACAGCAGAAGATTCTACCAGTGATAATCAAAGACCGAATAGGTGTAACAGTAATGCTTTAGCCCTGTAATCCTGGCTATTTCACCAGTACAAAGATGACTGAGCTGGGTGACTTGTGTTACAGGTTATTCATCTCCTAAGCTTCCCAGAATACTCCTTGGCACTCAGTATATTCTCATTTGGAAAATACTGACGGGGAGAGGGAAACTGCATGGCAGCTGTCAGATCTCTATCTACTACCTTCAGCTTAGTCTACGTTCTGCTCAAATACCACTTAGAGCCTCACAGCACCATAAAAATCAGTATTTTAGATTGCACCTCAGTAATGATGGGACAAACTGAGGCTAGTGTATAGCAGTAGGAATGCTTATATTGCTGGCTAGAAGTAGCAGCCTTCACTGGAGTACTATGGAAGAATTTCTCCACGTGCCACCAAAGAAGAATTAGATTCAGGACAAGGAGCTGGAGTAACAGGACACTGTATCTGTAGTGGCTAGGTCCAAGCCACATAAACAGCAGACAACTAAACATCCCAAAGTGATCATGTTTAATGTATAAGGTATCTGGCAAATACTTATCATGAATCTGTTTTTAATTTGACAAGCTGATGGACAGCAGTCAGCAGTCACATGTCAAAAGCACCACTTCCACCAAGAACAAAGAGCCTTGAAACATCTTCAAGCCAGCTCTGAAATTCCTTTAGCRTTCAGTCCTCCAAAATAGCAGCTATGACACGTAAGTACAAGAAAGGATTTCTGAAGCTAAAATAATACTAAGAGCCATGCAGGTAAGATATTAATATTATTTATATAGCTTCAGTTCTATATTCCTACACATACCAGAGCCAACTCCTTTGTTGAAAGAAAAGAAGCACTTAAGAACGGAAGTGACACTCTTACCATACCTTATCAAAGGATATGACCACATCACTTTGCTGGGCATGTACTTGAAAAATAACGACAGTCACATTGCTTCCAATGTTCCTGATTACAGCTTCCACTGGATTGGTCTGGTTAAGTAGCACATTTCTGAATTTTCCCAAGGAGAGCTCAAGAAGACCTGCATTACAAAAAAAGGAAGACACTTTTTTTTTGTCCAGAGGGAAGCAATTACCAAGGGGAGCCTGGAAGCTACCAGTAGCCCAATATTAGTCAGCTGGGAACAGAGCAAGATGTTGTTTTATGCTACTCTCATCCTGTAAGCTGTATTAAGGTTTCAGAGACTACTATACACAGAGCTATATCTACAAGAACAGATACAACTAGAGAACCTGCTGTGCAGCCTGGCACTCACCTAAACACATGGGGCAGGACTTCCTGCCAGGAGCTCAGTATTTGATACAGCTGAGCTCATCAGCAACAGACACTAGCTGCAGCTGACCAGCTAGTGCAATCAACAGCAAGTAACATTCAGTAGAGTAAATAAGAGATGATACTGAGGACTACTTGCTCTTTGGCAAATACAGGTGAGTATGCTTGTATTAGCCAGCCAACTTGCACAATACCAGTTAGACTTCCTGGGTGAATTCCCAGACCATGGGAGTTGGAGTCGACTTCTGTAACACAGAGTAAGTCTGTAGTTTACGTATGTATACTTACCCACTTTCAGCTACTTCACATGTCTTTTGCTCCCACGCTATTTTTAATTATTAGGACTGTTGGACCCTGATTTCTGTATCTAAAAATCTGACTAATTTTTTCCAAGACACAGCCAAGACCATTTCTTCTTACGATGCGCATAACCCCATGATCCACTGTCATTTTAATTTAAAGAGAACCACATGACCTAGGATATAAGATTCTTTGAGAATCAGCTTTGGCTTGTCAGTCAAGTCCTGCAAGAAAGCCTGGTTTCTCCCTGTGCTGGGGTCTTGAAGGACAGGGGATGTAAGGGAGGAAAGAGAAGCGGCTGTACAGAAGCCACAGCATTCTCTTCTTGGTGGTTAGCAGGCAGACTAGATGCTTGCAGAGCATGCAACTGCCTTTCAGGTTTTTCCCTGAATTCCCCTGCGTGCACACACAGCAGCCCAGCAGACCTAAAAACTTATCAAGCCTAAACACATACACAGTACTTCCTCAGTAAAGTTGCCTCTTCTAGTGTAAAGGGTTGATACTGTCAAGTACTCCAATAGAAGCACAGGGTAATCAACACCACCCCATATACACTGTTGCTGATGACTCAGGTGGTCTCCCATCCAAAAGAGGAAGGGATACAGTCTTCTCACCTGAAACTGTACCCAATACTCTGTAACTCCTTTCTTGTTATTTTTCACTCTCCCCCACCAAGAACTGGCATCTTTGGCCAGCTTCTTTGCCTCTTGATGATACGTAAACAGAGGTGAGCTCCTACCCTCATGCCTCCTCCACTCACCTCACAGTGGAGGAAAAGTCTAACTCATCTCATCTTGCTAATTTCAACCCTTACATGCTTACCCCCAGAATTCAATTAATACCAGTACTGCACCACCAATAAAACCCCAGCTGAAATATGGGGATCATAAACTATCTAGGAGGAAAAGATTCTCCATTTTCCTGTCCCATCATCTGCAGTTTGTGTTAAGGTAGAAAAAGTTTCTACTCCAAGTTTTCAAACAGTAATTAATGTAAAACTAAGCTACAAAAAAAGCTTTGTGTATTCTTCCATTTCTGATAGAGTCCCTTGAGCAGCATTCAGATATCATCCCCTTCACAAGACCTCTTTCCTCCTTAGCTCTTAAGTTCTACCAGAAATGCAACTAGCAGTATGAATGCTAAAGAAAAGCATTCAAAAGGCACAGACTATACATCTATGCACTCAGAAATTTGGAGTGAAAGCTTAGAATGCAGGAAAAATATTTTTTTTTGATCTTTAAGAACATCAGCACAGTTTCCTGAACCGCAAGATTCTCACACTTAGATGTTCTTTTAAGGAAAAAGCTGAAACCATATACATCCTCTCTATGCTCTAGATCAAGGGGAAAAAAAAAAACAACTGCATTGCTCTGTCTTTTTCTCACCTCCACTCTGTAGTCATACCCAGGGGCTTCTGCATAAATAAGAACTGATTTGTCAGCAAGACATGCAGCTGCTACTTCAACATGATCATGAGACCCTAAATGTCAGAGGCACTCTCTCAAGTTTAATTAGTGTGGTAAATTAAGGCATGGTGTTCTACATTGCTTTACTGTTTGCATAATTGCTCCTAAAACAGTGCATGTGACATACCTTTTAAACCAGAGTCTGGACCGGAGAGCATAGATTCAGGGTGAAGAACAAGAATGGCTACATCCATCAGACAAGTATTTTTCAGCTTGTTGTTCACAGGCTCCTTGAATGACACTTCTAGCCAGGCTTGAAAGATGACTAAAAGGAGAGTTCACAAGCACCGCAGAGCAGCAGAACCTTCTAAGAAGTTTACTGGAAGAGCAACTGCTACATGGCCACAGACTACAGCACCTTTCCAGCCTTCTCTTTTTCTGTCATTTGAAAAAGTCACTGGTGGTGCTCTGAGGCAAAAAGGGAGCATGGAGAGCAAGACAAATTAATCAACTCGCAATTCATCAGGCCTATTGGTATCACAAGTTCTCAGATAGGCATTAGGCTACCTGAGCCATACAGAGTCCAGTGTTGTCAAAGATGCTTTGAAGGACAGATACCGAGACCTCCCTGAACACGTAGTACTGGCCACAGCATGCAAGCTTCTTCTTTGGGCAAGCTTCATCTCACTGAAGGTAGCACACCAAACAGGACTGCAGGTTCAGCAGCACATGCAGCAAAGATAACACCACCACAGAAGCAAGCTAGTTGACCCAGCAAGTCAGCAACAGAACCAGGAACAAAATCCAGGCATCCCAGCTTTTTGTATTGCTTCACTTGCTTCAAACAGTGAAGGTCTGGAAACACCCTGTAAGATGCCAGGCTATCCCCTCTTCCTCACCTTGTAGGGAGACACATGATGGTCACTGCATGTCAGAGTAGTTTTGGGTTAGGTACAAGAGAGGAACCCTCGCTATTACAGAGATTATCAACTGAAAACATACTTAAAGGAAGTCAGCATTGCTGAAACTGAGCAAGAGCAGAGTAAAGATGGAGTATTGAGCATGTATTACTCGGTATACTAGTACCAATACTAGAACAGGAGCACGGATAGTCCAGCATATAAGAGAACTGATGAACAGAGGTGGACAATAGTCCACTCTGTCACTCCACATTGTATCTTTTCTCCCACATGAAGGGCAAAACCAGTAAAGACCACAAAGGAATTAAACCTCTCAGAGCTCTTCTGAGATCGAGAGTCCTTATTCCTAACTCTAAGCAAGAAGGCAATTAACTCTACAGAGGCTCAACATTTATTATCCCTTCCCTGTGACATGCAGTTTCCCCAACAAGCAACACCCAGCTTGAACCATTTCCATTCTGCTGATTCAGTGCCAAGCTCTCAGTTAATTTGATGCTTTAAGTAAACCACATTTCCAGCTCCAATAATCAAATGTCGTTCCCCATCACCAATAAACAGTTAACTATACAAGGTTCTTGATGACACCTAGCAGTCCAGTTTCCATTATGAAACACAACTGAAGAAATGTCATTGCTGCCCATACAGGAACAGCCTTTACCTACAGAGTCATGCTCAAACATTATGCTTGCCTCAGACAAGGAGGTTCTCTACAGTCAGAGAAAAYGCATTTCTACTCTGTGCCAACCAACTTACAGTGGATGTGCAGAATAACCTTATGTAAGCTTTAAGAGGTAAGAAGAACCTTCCAGTGTAGGCTGTACGTCAACAAGTAGTCACATGAAGACATTTAATGGAGGTGAAATGCAAGCTTAGACTGAAAACTAGTTTGAGTAGGGAAAACATGAGTATGCAGTTACTCAACAGAATAAAGCCAGCAGCTATATTATATCAAACATGTAAGGCCATGCATACATAGATGCATAGCAGAGTCCTGTTACAAGGTCTCTGTCTTCCCACACTAGTAAAACCCCAAATAAAGACACCACCCACCCCACCCTCAAAAGAAGCAAGAAGATTTATGAAAGCTTCTAAACTTTAATTGCATGTGTACTGAGACTCATGCTTAGAGCACAGTTTGATGCTTAAAGCAGATAGTGCCACAGAATGTGGCTTGTCACTAACTGCACCACTCCCATCCCAGAAGACTATTCTGTTCACCAAGTTAGAGAAGGTCTTCTACAGTCTGAAAAGTGAGGGAAGTACCCATCTCAACTACTTAGTTTTACTAATCCACTTTGATTATCAGCCAGAACATGCAAGACCTGACCTCAGTCACATTGCTGGCACTGTTGATTAAGATGTCACTTGCACATCTGGGCAATAACGCTTCAAGATGCAAGTGACCAGCTGTCCAGTGCACTCAGACAGCTGAATAGCTTTGTGTGAACCTCTTACTTTAAAATGTTGTCTCTGCATAGACTAAACAGCTAGCACAAACTACGTTCATCCAGATAAGCTCCTGTTATGAAAAGGGCACTGCTCAATCCTGATTACACTATAAATTCGCTTTAGTTTTTCCAACACTAAACAACCTGGTTTGGATGTAACAAACATGATACATAAAACACTTCCACACAAATACTAAGTTTGAAGAGCTGCAGCCCATCAGAACCCCAGAGAGGTAATACAGGCCATCATGCACAGATTTTACTTATCAGCACTTTTAAAATTAAGCTGGATCTTCTAGTATTAGGAGACAGCCTCCTAAAGACAGGAGCCCATCCCTGCAAACCTGGGTGTCCAAGACTGAATAACCACAAGACAATTTCAAATAAGTGAACCATTAAGCAAATGTCCTTGTTTAAAGGGCCTAATGATCAGCTAGACATTGGTACACAAATTACACAGCTTATTAGCTTTTCATGAAGAAAACACTTTCCCCCTCCACCCTCAATTCTGCAAGGAAATACAGCAACAGGCTCCTTCAAGGCAAAGCAGTTAGCTTAGTCCCATATTCATTCTGCCTTTTTACATACTGTAAAAAAATTAACTCAACCCATTTTCAATCAAGTCTGTGAGACAAATTGCTTGTCATCATCTTTTAATATAAACATTAAGATCTAAGAACACTGAGCCTTCATTCTCAGACCTGCTTGCCACCATCAGGTGCCAAGCCTAATCTTCTAGGGCCTGCAAGAAGCAGGGAACGCTTGGCTCTCCACTAAGATCTTGAGCACGAGACTGGGGCTGGGGGGAAGGGTAGGAGTCTTCCACACTTAAGATTGATTTAGATTTCTCCTTTTGGACAATTAAGCTTCATTAGAGGCAAGTTTAAAAATAAAGAAAAACTAAGAAGAGGAGGCTTACATCAGCCCTAACATAAGGGACTGTTTGCTTATCCCTGAATTATCTCTGAAAGGAGACTGATTATTTTTTTCCTCTATTTGAACAGATAAGAGTTTAACCAGAAAAAAAGTAAGCAGCTGTTAAATCTTCACAAGCTATACTCATTAGAGTACACTTACCTCTGGACACCTATTTTAGTCACACGCAGGAACACAGAGGAATTACAAAAGAAGTCCATGCCAAATAAAGTCAGATTACATCAGCACAGCCAACAAGTAATTTTAGGAACCAAGCTCCAAATGCTAGGGGGTTTTGCTCATTTCCTTAACTTTATAGGAACAGTGGTTTTCAACACACAATTCGCAGGGTGCTGGGAACCGACAACCACTTGTATGTGGTCCAAAAAAAAAAAAAAACCCCACTATTAACCCTGTTCCCTTTCTCATATAAGCTTATGGGTAGTGAATGCTACCTTGTTTCCTTACAAGAATACAACTCTACACCAGACTCATCAGCCTGTACCGTATTGCTACAACAGCATGGTAAAAATTAGTCCAGCAGAACCATGTTAAGAGTTAAAATTATGGCTTTCATAGCAGTTAAGCTGTAAAAAAAAATGGGGGGGAAAAAAAGGGGGGGGGGGGGGGGGGAAACGGGGGAGTGATGACGTCATTTGGGGCACCCCAACATCACCGGAGGGGTGATAATGGGTGGAGGGAGAGGTGAGGGGGGATGGGTTCTCCTTGTCCACATCAAAGATTAAGATAACCATGAATATATAAAACTCCTCTCCAGCTCCGCAGACAGCTGCGTCTTCGCTTTGGTCTTCACTCTTGCTCAACCCTCGAGACAGCAGCGGGTCACCCCCACCACCGCCCGGGACACCCCCCAAAAGGCTCTACAGGCCCCTCCTCGCAACAAGCCCCTCCTCCTCCATCCTGCTAGATGTCGACCCGGCCAAAAACACCCTCTCCCCGATACAAGCCGGGTTCCACCGGCCCTCCAGCCACCTAATGGCGGCCACGGCCCACAGTCGTGTGTCCCCCCCCCCCCACGTCCTTCCCCGCACCGCACTCACCTGAGGCACCACTATGGCGCAGGACCCCCAGGAGCCCCAAGAGCACCACGGCGCAAGGAGAGACCCGCATGGCGCTGCGGAGGGAAGAGGAGATGAGGCTGAGAGCGGGCCAGGGCGGTTAGGAGGGGCTTGGGCCGGGCGGGTCCTGTGAGGCGGCGCAGCGCCCGCCTTCGCGGGCGCTGCGCCGCCTCACAGGACCCGCCCGGTAGAGGCTGTTCCCGCCACCCCTCACCCACCTGCGCGAGGAGGCTGAGGTAACGGCTCCAATCGCCGCCCCCAACGGCTTTTATCTTCCCAAGCCGCGTCCGCCGGCTGTGTGGCAGTTACTGGGGCGGGTGAGGGGCTTGGGAAGGTTTCCAGGTCGAGGTGGGGAGGATTAAATGTAATTTTTTTTTTTTTTTTTTTTTTTTTTTTTTTAACACAGCTGCCGTTTGTTTTTTCCTTATAAACGGGGGTAAGAAACGCTGGTGGGCCCCAGGGGCTCGCTGGCGCGTGCTCAAGGCACCTCTTGCTGCGAAGGTGATTCATGGGCGCATGACGGGAGAAAACAGAAGGCAAATTAAAAGTCTCTCTTTTTTGGGGTGTGTGTTTTCGCTTTGTTATTTTGGGCCTCGCTTATGAATTTGCTCTAAAAAGCCTCATACGATCATCCCTATTGTGTTTATTTTTTCCCCAGCTTGCTTTGATCTGGTTTCCAGTTAAAATGCAAAAGGAAGCTGTCAGTCTGGCATAAGAAGAACAGGGAGATGAGTGCTGGTCCATGTTTATAGCTGTTTCAGATAAATGGGTGTACTTTTTTCTCCCTGCCTTTGCCTGCTGTGCTTAGGAAGACAGCCTTTCTCCATCAGGTTGTCTAGTTTGCTGAGGTTATTTTTGTTCTGCTCAATGAGGTTCCTGTAAGTCAAAATCCATGAGATATTAAAACTCTGTTTAGTGTTTGCCACTGTCATAGTTGAGCTCTCTGAGTGAGACCTCAGTCACTCTTTCTTCACAGCTCAGCATTCAAACTGCTCACCCGTGGCTTTCAGTCAGAGACAAACGGTGCCTGCAAGAGGCTTGTCTCGTGCCATGAGCCTCACTTATTCCAGGCTCAGTCCAACATCCGTCCCACTCATGGAAATCCAAGAAAGAACCTGTTGACTTCAATAATAGTTGTAAACCCCTTAAAAATGCATGGTAGGTTTTAGTCTACAGCGCAGTAGTTTGTGACTTGGCTTTTTAACAGAGGAGCATGAAGGAACCCCACATCCCAGTTCACAGGCGCAGGCCAACAAAATCCTAACCCCAACCACGCCATCAGAAAAATGCTTTTGTTGCATTAGTTTGTATCATGGCTAAGAGGGTAGCTCTACGTGGCAAAAACSTCTCGTGCTGCTGCTGGGTGGCTGCATCCACAGCATCACCAACGAGTTAGCCAGAAGAAGCTCCTGGAGGTCTCCAGCCCAGCTGCCCCCTCAAAGCTGGACTATGGCCAATAGTAGAGCAGGTCAGCCATGGTTTCGCCTCGCCAAGCCTGAAGACCCCGAGGGCAGGGAGTACACAGCCTCCCTGGGTGTCCTGTCCCACCTGCCCTCTGCTGCAGGCGTTTCCTGATATCCAGCCTGGCCCTTCCAAGGCCGGCTGCCAGCTGTGAAACCCTCCCGGTCATCTGGGGAGGTTCCTGATGGGGGAAAGGCTGACGTTGTACCCGGCTTTCAGAGATAAGAAAGAAGGGGGTTGAGTGCTGAATGACCATCAGCTAAATACCGGATGCGTACTGACTGGCGCAAATCGGTATTTATTCTCCAATGCATGGGCACAGGGACTCTTGCTGGCTCTAAGCCGGATCGTTGAGGACGCTACCCGCCCGGCCTTTCACCACTCCCCACCCGCCAGACGCGATGCCTGCTCTGTTCAGGGCCGGAGTGGAGCATCCAAGCGGTGGTGCTGCCTTCAGCCGGCGTCAGGGCGACTGTTGTGCAGCWAAAGCTGCACGGTCCATGGCACACCGGCCTTCCACTGCCAGTAACGCAGCAATTAGGGGGKTTTTTTCACCCTGCTACAATCGTGAGCACGGACTGGCGTTCCAGAGAGAAATAAACGGGCTTGAAATGCCAGTTCCTCCGGATGAACGGCACCCGTGGCAGCTCCCTTCCCTCCGCCTCCGCAGCGCTCCCCTCCGGGTGCTTCCCTCAGCACCTCGTGGGCCCAGCCCGCCTCTGCCAAAGCACGGTGCTGTTCGAAGCCAGGGCCTGCATGGCCCCAGCCGAGCAGTTCAGCAGCTGCCAACCACCGGCGAGAAAGCAAAAAGTGTCAGAAAGTGGCTTCCTGTGGCTCTGGGGCGGCGCGGGGCTGCCCGCCGCCGCCCCGGCCCCGCCGCCTGACCGGAGGTGGGACCGGGCCTCCTCCTGGCCTGAAGGGGGCGCGCCTGCCCCACCGGAAGGAGGCCCGTGCCGTGCCACGCCCCCGTCCCCACCCACCCAACATCCAGGCGCCCTATTGGCTGCGCTGGTTGCTGCCGGCCGGTCAGGTGGACGGCGGCGGCGGCGCCATGGCGGATCGGTTAACGCAGCTGCAGGACGCGGTGAATTCGGTGAGGCGAGCGCTGGTCTCTTTTCTCCCCCGACGYCCGTCGTTCCTCTTACCGGTGGGGAGGGAAGGCTGGCGCCGGGTCCCGTCCCCTCCTGCCTCCACGGCCTCTGCCGCTGCGCCCGGCCGTTGTTGGCCGTTGAGTGTGTGAGAGGGTGCGATCCCTCTCCTCGCCCCCGCGGTCCCCTGCCCGCAGCCCCGGGGTGCAGCCCACAGGTAGRTGGGCATCGCCATGGGCCGTCACGGGCTGCGGGGGTGTGCTCCCACCTAACGCCGGGGTGGGGGTGGGCTGCTGCGTGGGGTCCACCGGGATGCAAAATAAAATTGAAATAGTTTTAGTGGTGAAATAAACTAACGATCTCGTTGCTGCTTGTAGCTCGCAGACCAATTCTGTAATGCCATTGGAGTGTTGCAGCAGTGTGGCCCCCCAGCCTCTTTCAGCAACATTCAGACAGCGATAAACAAAGATCAGCCTGCTAATCCAACAGAAGGCAAGTCTGTCTTTCTGCATCTCCTAACAAAATGTAAACATCTTCTGATATAATACAAAATCTGTACTCTATTTCAAGCCTAACAAACAATTCCACCAGTGACTGGAGGAGTGATTGAAGTTAAGTCATAAATTGATGTCAGCTGCACTTGCTGCATAAGATTGTGATAGTGGAAATGCAATTTTAAGTGTTAAGTAAGCACTACAATGTTTTTCTTGTGCTGGTTTCTTTGCACTGATACAGTAGCTTTACAGATATAAACCGTTTTAATAGGAGTGCTGAAACAGGTTGTTAGTGAGTTGTCTGTTACTTCCAAAAAGTCTTTTTAGAAACAACTAGTGTTAGTTTTATGAAATCATGTATGCGTTGAAAATTCACTGTGTCATAACTTTTAATTGTTTGTGTTTTTCTATGTATCATATGCTTATGTAATTAATTAAGGAATAATGTCATGWTGAATCTCGCTATTGGCATTTGTGATTTTGTTGTTGGCTGTTTTGGGGTTTTTTTTGTTTCTTGGGGGTTTTGTTGGTTTTTTTTTTTTTTGAGAGAGAGAGAAGAAACTGATCTAAGA
Organism: Phoebastria nigripes; assembly: GCA_035582835.1. Lineage (NCBI taxonomy): Eukaryota > Metazoa > Chordata > Aves > Procellariiformes > Diomedeidae > Phoebastria > Phoebastria nigripes. Next base: position 18,417 of record JAYKAV010003042.1, on the reverse strand, counting down.
CACTGAAATTGGCAAGCAAACTCAAAGGTCTCTCTGATTTGAGAATTTCAAGTTAGTATTTAAATAGCCATGTTATTCTAATCCTGAATCTTTTTTCTTCTTTTCGTCTTTTCTTTTTTTACTCTCTTCCCCCCCCCGAGAAAATTTTACATATGTCTTGTATCAGATTAGGTTTGTCTATTAGGATATCAGGGGAGACTGGTTTGGAGCGCAGTGATGCACTTTCTAGGACAGTTGAATACTAGTTCTTCATTGGTCTATGGCACTTTGCTCTGTGATACTGGAATTAGTTGGAAGAGCCAGCTGAAAGGCTTGTTTGCTTCCTCATCTTACCTGCTGCTGTCCCAGGTGCCAGCATCAGTGTGGTGCCAGCAGCTAGAGACTTTGTTAAGGTCTTAAAATGGTAGGTTATGACTGACTGCTCTTTTGATCTGCCTTTTCCTAAAATTCTGAATATAGTGACTTCAGTAAAATCATACAGCCACGTTAGCGATGTTGATGAGGCAAAACAAAACTACCAGTTATGTCTCTTTAGATATTTAAAGTTATATTAAGAAGGCCTGAAAACTCTTTACAGGTAAACCCTGTGGTGACCCTGAGTAAGCTTTAAATGGATGTGTTGGTTTTGTTGTTTGGGTTTTTTTTAAGTTAAAGTCAAGTGTACCTTTGGGAATGCCAATCTCTTCTGTAGATTTTTGCCATTAGAAAGTATTTTCWCTCTTGCTTCCACAAATCTTTCATGAACCAATCAACATAAATATGTAAGATCTTAAATTATAAATTGAAAAGGGCTGTTTCAATATTTTAGTGGTAGTAATGAACTTAATTCAACTTGAATGGACGCAATTCCATATGGAAAGGTTTTGTTTCTGGCTTATGATGCCTCTTATTAAAAGTCCATGCAGTTCTTTCAATGGTATAGCAGCTAAATTAAGGCCTGTTATAAACTTGCAATCCTTTTCCATTTCTTAGTGGCTGAATAGGAATTCTTTTTTTTTAAATTAAAATTAAATAATCCATTTGAATCATTATCTTTATGTTGTTTGTAGTGTTCTTTTTTTGTCTAGTGGCAGATTTCAAGGCAAGCATTGAAAAGTTAAATGAGTTTCTAGCTACTTCTCAATACTTAATGTAGCGACTAGGACACTTAATACTGGTTTTAGTAATTTCTTAACTGGCTCACCGTGATGGAGTTCTAGCTATTTTCTCACTTGTACAAAGCCGAGCCCTTTGTATAACCGGTTACCTTGTTTAATCTAGGATTGGAATCAAATTACCTTCATCTTCTAGTATGGTTGAGTTCTCATCGGTTGTGATACTGTTGTTTTCTTCATGTAGGAGAATTTTTAACACCTGCATACTTCACATCTGTAGAATTTTCTGTGCTGTGTGTGCAGAATTGTGCTTATTTCTAATAACATACTGAGTGGGCTGACTTTTCTTTTTTAAAGAGTACGCCCAACTGTTCGCAGCATTGATTGCACGAACTGCGAAAGATATTGATGTTCTAATAGATTCCCTGCCTAGTGAAGAATCGACAGCAGCTTTGCAGGTAAGAGTGTTCTTAATTAAAATATCAAAACATAACTGAAGGCAAACTTCTTACTTTTTTTGAACACTTTTTTTCTCTCTAGGCCATGTAATCTTGAAAAATGGCTTTAATATAAGCCTGAATTTTTCATGAGAGTAGCCTGTGAGTACTTTATAGGCTTAGTGGACATACTGAACTTGCATCTAGTTCTAAGTAAGATTATACACAGTGAGAATATTTTAAACTTACTTTTCTGTTAGAATGTTTTTTAAAAAAAAAAAAAAAGTTCTTTTATCATAACACCACAATACTGGAAACTTCTATCCCTTTTTCTTCCCCAGCTGTTCAAGTATTAATACAACAGATGCAACGATACTGATGCATTCTGGGGTTTTTGTTGTTTTTTTTCCCTTGGATAATCCTTCATACGCTCTCGCTCATTAGGAGCACGTTTCATTTTGTAGCTGCAGAGCCAACGCTTTACTGAAGCCTTTTGTCCTTYCACAATGTTTCTGGTTGTTAAAGGGTTTGCAGGGTATCCTTTAAGTTCTCCAGCTCTGTCACAAAACAGTTCTTTCACTTTTCAGTAATATGGTGTCCTTCTTTGGACCAGCCAGACAAACTGGGTGCTTTTGTTTCTTGCTCCTTCTCTCTTTAGACCAGAGGTACTCTAGGAAGACCTTGAGAATAGAAAGCAACTACTAGCCAGGCAGCTATTAGCAGGTGCAGCCGGTATCACAACCTCCATTCCCTGCCTTACAGGAGCTGAACTGCTGCAAACAGCTTGTGAACCCTTTCACAATGCTCAACTGTTTCTCATTTCCAAAAAATGCTTTTGACCCACCATTCAAAGGACACTGCTCTATTTTTTTTTTTTTTTTTGCTGTTCTTTCTACAGATCTTGCCTATTAAACAGCGTCTTTTTTTTTTTTTTCCTTTTTTACTCTAACTTCTAGATTTACATCAAGTATTTTCTTTTTAGAATGCAACAAGGATGCAGAGAGTGCTGTTTCTCTCAGCAAACAAACTGCAAAGTGCAGTTCTCTCCCTGGAACTGCTTTAAGATCACCCGACGGTTTTACGTCTGGGTTGGTCATCTGTGACTATTTGAAGGCATTTTACAAAAGACTAATACTAGAGGTGCCTGCTTGGCCAAATACAAATAACTTGACAGTGGCATCACATTTGKTTTTAAACAGAGGAGGTTAAATTTGGAAACGTTGCTAATCACAATAATTGCTGAACATACTAATTGGGCCCGTTAACACCAGCATAATTTCATGTAACTGTGTGTTTAATAGCTGAAGACAGCTTTCCTGCTGCAGACAAATTACAGGCGGCTTCCATGACTGAGCAGAGTCTGATCATAGTGACAGCAGATGCAGGGAAAGCAAGGTGCTCCAGAAAGAGGAGTTGGTTATGCAGTAGGGGCATGCTTTCCTTTGAGGTGATACTTGAACAGTTTCTTGCTCTGTTAATGCAGAATCTCATTTCACAAGAATTTCTGATCTTTTCTGTTTGGTGTGGTTTTGAGATGTTAGCTTGGATTCCATCACTTACTGATTCTAGTTTTGATTTTTATTTGCTGTTGTTTAATTTGGTGCAGTATTAAAGATAAATATTCTGACATTCTTTAAAAAGGCTGTTTTGAAGGTGCTTGAAATAGTCTAAAATACGCAGTATACGTTTTGTTGAGAAGTGGTAGATAGATACTTGGCTACTAGAGATGTACTTAGGCGGATTTTTTTTTTTTTTTTTTCTTATACTAAGGTTATCTTGGTATATGTTTCAAATCTGAGGCTTGTCTTAAATGATAAAAGGGGCTGCTACACTAATGCCCAACACAATTTACCCGTCCCTTTTGAGTTCCCTTGTGGTGAAGTTGGCAGTACATATTCTGCTCAAATCTGCGGCTTACCTGCAGTCAACTATTTAACAACTGAGACTGAAGTAATTGAGCTGAATTCTAAATTTCAGACTTTTACCTTTTGCTATCTTCCTTTTATGACCCTTCCTCCAAGGGCTATCAAGTCCTTCATGCATATATTAACCTTCACTAAAGACATCAGTGTTGCAGAACAGAAGATGAATGTGTGGATAGAATTTGCCAGTTAGTTTAAGCATGACTTCTTAAGGACCTGTATATAAACCTGGATAACTACTTTAAAAAAAAAAAAAATCAATTTGAAACTATTTTGTTTTGTCTTTTCTGTTATTGAGTTAGAACAAGTTTTAGTAGTTTTTAAATTTGGTAAATATTTTAAAGTATTAAAATATTTTGAAATTAAAATGTTTTATTTCACTAAACTTTGTCTAACTGAAAAGCAGTTTGGTTCTGAAACAAAATATTGAAGAAAAAAAGGTTAAATTATACAGTTTCATCTGAAATATGCTATTTAAGGGAAAGGTTTACATAAGTTATGCTTACATGTTGCTGAGCACCTTTCAGTAAGGGAGTGGGATAAATACTCGCTTCTCATCAAGAAAAGATGTACTGAGCCAAGAGTCATAATATGAAAGAAGCTAACATCTCTATTTGGTGGGGTTTTTTGTGTTTACTCCATATGGATATGCCCTGTTTTAGGCTGCAACCTATAACGAGTTGCTACTATGTAATTCAGGGGCTAAAGAGAGAATCTTTCTCTTTTCTAGGGAGCACTAACTGTTCCATCACCATCCTTTAGTGGCAAAGTCAATTTTGTATTCTATTTAAAGATCCTTACTTTTCTCCCTTTTATTTTAAAGGCTGCTAGTCTGTATCGATTAGAAGAAGAAAATCATGAAGCAGCTGCCCGTCTGGAAGAGGTAGTTTACCGTGGGGATATGCTGCTGGAAAAGATCCAGAGTGCCCTGGCAGATATCGCCCAGTCGCAGCTGAAGACGAGGAGCGGCACGCATAGCCAGCCCCTTCCAGACTCGTAGCGGTAGGGGGCAGCGAGCCCCTGCAAATCCGAACTGCGGCAAGTCCTGCTGGAAACACAGCTCTGTGTGTATCCATGGGGAGCTGTAATGCCCAGCCCTGCTCTTGTGGGACTCTCGAGTGCTCTGATCGTCGGTAATGACATCTTTTATCAAAGCTCAAACTGCAGGTTTTGTATGAGAAACACTTCTGTTGTAGAATCGGTGGTTCTGTTCTAGAATTACGTGTATTGATGTATGTTACTTGACTTAAAATATTAATTTCTGAGCTTTCTTTTCTGTTCATAAATATGTCTGACTTCAATCTGCTTTGTTATCTTCATTACACAGGCCTTAGTCCCTAAAGGGAATTCAGAAGGAAAATATATTAAGAGTATTTGTGTAACTTGCTCACTCCTACTTTGAAACTTTTATGTTCTTGGTGTATTTTTTGTAAGGCTCAAACACAGACACACTTGAATTTGCCAGAGTTCCATGGAGACAGTGCTAGGCAATGATGTGAATACAGTGGTGGCCATCTCTTTTAGTTAACAGAAATGGTAATTAAACATTTGTATTACTACTTGGCTGGTTTACCACCCTTTACAGAGCAAATAAAAGGATAAGTAAACGCTAATGTTTGCAGAGCAAGTATTCTTGCCATTGGCATCTCATGTAAAAAAAAAAAAAAAAAAAAAAATATATATCTGCAGGTATCTGATATTGGCATTTATTATTAATTGTAATTCACAAATGGGTCTTTGACTCCATTATTGCCACTGACACGCTTACTCTTACTTGCTCGTGCCATTTCTCTGCTTCTGCTGATATTCTGCATTCTCGTGGCAACTGGTGAATGCCTCTAAAGCAGACAGTAATGAGGAAGCATTGGATGACTGGGAAGAAATTAGCAATGAGGAAACTGAAAATAACTTACTACGTAATGTTGCTTTTCAGTGTAAGCAGTGGCTGCCACATGAATGCTGTGATCATGAGCAGCAAGAGGCCTGTCATCCCCAACATGCTCTAGAGTTTTTTGTTTTTATCTTCACATGCTGAATAAATTTTTGCCTCTCATCTTAGGATTCTAGAAATACCAACATCTCTTTTTATATTTGAAAAAAACCCACCACATAACGTAGGGTTCAATGCACGAGCTTGGAGTTGAACTGTTAGTCATTTTCTGTATTTTTGAGTTAGCAGCTTGCATTATTGTAGGATGCTGTTTATTGCTGCATAATATCTGCTCATTTCCTGATCAAAACTACCTACTTCTATATATTGGACGTGCTGTCATTGACTTGAAAGTTGCATGTGTTGCTATTGCATACAGACAGATAAGAGCAATTCATATATGTCTTTAGCATGCTGATCCTTAAGGAATTAGATGCAGCCGCCCACTAGACTGCACCAGTGAAAGGAAGAGTATAACATGGCACAGGATACATCTTGTATACAGCCTGTTTTGAGGTTTAAAAAAATACAAAGCTGTTCCTACCTGTAACAAATACTAAAACTGAAGTATTTAATCAGACTGGTATTTAATTAAATATTTAATGTTATTTTGTCAAATTTTCATATCTGTAGTCATAAATTTAGTCTGCTATTGTGAGGCTCTTGTGCTATCCAGATTCCGCAGACGGAAAAACAGTTGGGGAGGTGAACAGGCTACAGCACAGCCCTAGTTCTGTAACAGGATCTTTATTAATAATAACTGGGCTGTGGTGATTTACTAAGCCATGTAAATACGCCCATGTCCTGGGAGGCTTGAGGGGCCAGATTTCCATTTGAAGTCAGTCATGTTTTTGGTTTTGATTTTGTTTTTTCGTAGAAAAACTGCATCCAGTGCATCTCAAGTTGGTTGGGGGGTGGGGTGGATTTTTTTTGTTGTTGTTGTTTGTTTGCTTTTTAAACTAGTGGACTTAGAAAACTTAGAGTGAAATGTTTGGGCTTTGCTTGTGGTTTGTTTGGTTTTGTTGGGGTTTTTGGTTTGTGTTGTTTTTTTTTTTTTTTGTATTGAGATGCCTTAATTTGAGATTTGTACATTGGTGGAAAAGGTTAGATCTTCATAGTAGATTCCCTGGTAGCTTAACATGTGCATCACCTCAAACTTGTTAACTTGGAAACTTTTGCTGTGGGAGATGGTGTACTCTTCAGTAACAATACAATTCTTTTAATTTCATATCTTTCTATTTTTCGTACTTGAAAACTGCTGTATTTCAGCAGCCTGATATTGCCCAATTGTAGAAGCTTTTTCTTTTAGTTGCTGTTTATTTGAATATGCTAGCCCACTTTATGTTAAGGTGTGTATCGGTATCGAACAGTTAATCACACTTAGAAGTAAACCTTAACCAGAGGTATAAGCTCCCTAGCAAGTATGTGTGGTTTTTCAGTACTTCACCTGTGTCTAGTTTAGTGAATGTTGCCAATTTAATAGAGATGCAGTTTGTGATACAGTTAAAAACAAGTAACACAATGAAGCAAGAGAGCCAAAATTGCTCTTTTTGACTTGAGAAATAATGTAATGTTTCAGTGAGTGAGTAGTGCTGTAAGATGCATGACCCCACTAGTTCTTGTATGTTGTGTTGCTGGACCAGCTGTTGTAAATCTTTACTTGCTCTTTTACAGTCTGCAGCTCAGTCAGCAAGGTTGTATATCTTTTGTTGGGYTCTGACACGAAGAAGGGGGAAAAACACCGATTTGCTACAGCTGTCTAATGGGCAAAGCATTAGATTGGGGCTTGGAGATGTGGATTCCTTTCCCCTCTATCATGGATGTGCTGATTTGTCCAGCCCCTGCTGTTGGGTCTTAAACATCTCTGTTTAAAAAACAACGTGTAATGGTAGTGATCTCCTTAGGGGGGTACTCATGCAAGAATTGTAGGGTGTGCAGGATTACTGTGTCTGTACCATTTAGCACCCCAACTTTCAGTACAAAAAAACAAAGCAGGGGGGAGGCAAATGCCTTTGCAAAAAGGCATTGTATCCTCCCTGGGAAGTCTTGACTGCCTCCAAACTTTTAATACTGGAGAGAGGGAGGGTGGGGGAGAAAAAACACTGCATAACAGCTGCTAACAAACATATCGGGTTACATGCGAGAGCACTGTAAAAGGAAACTTTGGTTGAGACAAGAAGATAAATGGAGGTAAAGCATCATGGGAAGAAAACAAAAGTATTGAGCAAGATATAAAATGGTTCTGCATATTATGTTGGACAAGGAGTACTGCCCAGTGAACAAATTGTGCTTTGAAGAAAGATAGCACAGAGCGTAATGGAAAATTCCATTGAAAACCAATCTCAACCACTTCAAATGAGCAGGAGCGTTTCACGCTGAGAATCCATACAGCCCACTGGCAAAGATGTTGGAATCAATTTAGTAAATATAAGCGGCTGATCAAAGCCTAGTATTCTTTACTATAAACAACCATGCTCAGAGGAAAGGAACACCTCACAGCAGCTGTTCTCATTTTCAGATACAAGAATATGGAGGAATTCATACACTTGATTTTAAAGATGCTGGGAAAAGTGCGTTAACAATATTTTAGCTTCATGTTTCTATGAAGTTAATCCTGGCTTACTATTGCATATGATCTTCGGAGATCTGGGAGTTTCTGCTGTCTGTGGCATGGGGAGGGTGTCCTGGCCATCCCTGCAGAATCGATATAAAGAGATTTTGGGAGTTTGCAACAATACAGGCCAGAGACTGCCTGGCTGGGGAGCAGCTCTGCTCAAATGGACTTAGGGGTCTTGTCAGACAGCAAGCCGAAAATGTGCCAGGAGCTAGCCCTGGCAATAAAAAAGGCCAACAGCATCCTGGGCTGTATTAGCAGGAGTACAGCCAGTAGATGGAGGAAAGTGATTACTTCCCTCTGCTCAGCACATGTTAGACTGCATGTGGAACGCTCTGTACGGTTTTGGGCCCCCAGCATCAGAAAGATGTTGATAAACTACAAGTTCAGCAGAAAGCCACCACACTGGCATGGGCTGGAGCACCTCCCTCATGAGGAGAGGCTGAGGGAGCTAGGCTGGGAGAAGAGACAGCTTTGGGGGCACTGAACAGGAGCCTGCCCATACCTATGGGGAGGTTATGGAGAAGACAGGGCCATGCTCTTCACAGTGGTGCATGGCAGAAGAATGACAGACAGTGGACATAAATTGAAACAACAGAGGCTCAGACTGGCCACAAGSGAAAGCTTTTTCACCATTAGGACAGTTAAGTTTTGGAACGTGGTCCCCAGGGAAGCTGGAAATCCTGTGAGGTTTTTCAAGACCTGACTGGATAAAGCTCCGAGCAACCTCATCTGACCTCACAGCTGACCCATCTTTGAGCAGGAGGTTGGACTAGACACCTCCTGAGAGGTCCCTTCTGACTTGAATGATCCTATGGATACTAGACACATTAGCGGTTTCAGAAAGAACCAAGAAAGCATTAAGGAATGTTGTTGTCCCCTTTCTAGAAAGGCAGATCTGGAGGACAGAAAACTTGAGGTATCTGGTATCAGTCTCATTCTTATGGATGAGATTTTGTGGTGTAGGTCTCTGCACCRGGAGGCCATTGAGTTGACCTTACGTTTGGTGTGAAATTCCATGCTGTAGTGACCCAAGTTTCCAACAGGTGCCCTTGGAGAGCGTGATAGGCAAAATCCACATCCTACACTTACAGAAAATTGATCTGTCAGATGATGCTGACTCACTATTAGACAAAGGCAGGCTCCTCTAAAGAAAGAAATTGTATTTGTGTTTTATATAGCTTGTTATGTAGTCTTACATAAGAAATAATGAAAGCCCTATTTTCAGGCACCAAACCTGAGACTAGAGCAAAAGTTTTATTCTAGCTTTTTTCTTTCAAATCTATGGAAGAAAGCTTGAATTACTTTTATTGACTTAAGAACAAATTGTTGTTTGACTGACAGGACCACTTCACCTCTAACCCATAGGACTATGTTCTAGCAACAAAGGGCACAGAAAACGAAGTTTGCAAACGAGGCATTTTTTTATGTGCTTGCAATGAGCAGCATCCACAGTGGAAATGATCTCCAGGAAGTTTTTCTTTGTTTTAATGTAGTTAGTGTAACATGCTTTGTAGGAGCATAGCTTCACAATTATTACACGCTGTTTGTGTACACTTACATGCAGGCTTTATGTTTATTTTTGTTTCTTGGAAAGCTTTGTAGGAAACCTTGCTTGTTCATGGTAGCTAAACAAGCAGAACAGGAATTTTATATTCTCGCTGCTGCTGTACCCAACCAGCACAGCCAAGTAGCTAAACGCCTTCAACTCCCGCTCTGAGCACAAAAGGGCTGTCCTTTTATGACTGTTTATGACTGTCACCCTGTTTCTTCTGCGTTTCTGTTTATAGCTAATGTTCAGGTAGCATAGCACAATAGTAGAAACAGGCCTTCCCCTGACTATTTTAACTTGATATTTACTTACTATAAATATTACCAGGGTCCTAGATTTAGCCTCTTTAGCCTTATATGCTTCACTGAAGCCCTAAACGAATTAATTTTTGTGAAGTGGAAATTTGTAGCTGAGTAGGGACTGTGCAATTTGGCTGTAAAACATCCTTTCTCCATCCTGCCCTCTTAGAAGATTGAAAGAGAAACCCTCTTTCAGGGAACAACGTACTTCATTCTATGGCTGTGTGGGAAAGCAATTGACTACACATTAACTTTCCACAAGTGCTAGAGAAAAATCATAATTGTTTTCCCAAGTCGTGATCCAAGGGAGAGAAGCCATATTCATAAAAATGACGACACCCTTGAAGCTAAGAGCTCAAAAGAAGAGGGCTCTTGCACTGAGACCCCACTAAGATTGTGGAGGGGGGGCTTCCGCAGGTGTCTCTCTGGTGCCTTCTCCAGGTGTCTGCAGGATGGTGAATAGGAAGAAGTAACAGTCTGCTTGCTCGGCTCCTGGGGAACTGCCTTGTTGGGAAAAATGGGAATGCAAATTTTCTTTCAGTGCTGAAGAGAGGGATGTTAAAGGAAAAATGTCAGGATGGTCGGGACATAATTGTACACAACATAATGAAGTGCACCTTTCTGAAAGAAAAGAAAAAATACGGTTCCCTCTCTTTGCTTCCTTTCCAGAGGTATAAGAGAAAGGGTGGGTTCTGTTTACAGTCAGCCTGCCATTCTGTTTTGAATGCTCACGTCAACAAACACTCAACATAAGCAAGTATTAATTTTGAAAACTGGGCAGTTTTCAGATTCTGCAGTTAGATAAACCTCTCCGCATGTGACAGTGAGCACTTTATGTGTTTAATGAACCTGGGCTTGAAAGGAGAGCTTTGGCAAAGGAAGTTTTCACTTGGTGGTGTTTTAAAAATTGCAAYAAGCTGCTGTCAGAAAGCTTTCTCTTGTGCAGCGATGCAATGAAGGTGCAATAATTTATCCAACTTTTGCTGTAAAAAAGCCAGCAGAATCGCCCAGCTGTTGTCAAATGGCATTTGATGGAGAGGAAGCAGACCCTTTATTTCAGTGGGACTACGTATGTGTTTGTAAAGCTTAGGAAGCATTCCAACTGTCCTAGGCTCCGTAAAGTGGGGCGTGTGCCTCTCTGTACATTTACTGTGTGATTTACAAAGAAAGAGGCACAGCGTAAAATGATGGAAGGGAAACACTGCAGTGAAGAAGAAAAAACATTTCAGAAGACTTCAAGGGCAGTGAGTGAGTATATAATGTCCACCTAGCATCGGACCTCCTGGTGACGTACCTTCTCCTCTCTCATGGGGCTCCCACCACATGGCGCTCCCTACAGCATCACAGTCAGGGTTGGGGCTGCAGCGTGGACATGCCTTTAGCCTCATGAACGTAGAAGCCGAATCACACCTAAATTGGATTCCTAAAGGAGTCTCCTAGAGGGTGCACAATGTGGTCCTCCTTCCCAAAAGTCACCGAGTTTGAACGTAAAATTATGCAACTGGTTAAAATTACACAGTTTTAATTTTTACTGCGGGAGCCAGCTATGAAAAGGTGCCTACAGTTGATCTGGGTGACGTGTTCCAGCTTGCTTTAGGCATCCAAGAGCCCAAACCACACTGCTTTAGTAGTCACTGTTAGCAAAGAAGAGCTGGAGTTCCTAGGCGCTTCAGAGGTCCTGAGGTTTTCAGTGTGTCAGACAGATATACAGGGAGAACAGAGTGGGACCTGCCCTTGCTTATGCTGACCAACGACAAGTGGAATCCTTCCCATGACTCCAGCAAGCTGTGGAGGAGGCCCCTCGTGTGCTTAGAGGGAGTGAAATCCTCTAATGAGGCAGAACGAGCAGCTCTTGACTTGTTTTGGTGTGCTCAAGCGTGCGAAGTGTAATTCTAGTCGGCGCATTAGTATTTCTCAGCCAAGAACAATTGTGTTTGACTGCTTCCCTATCTTGCTTCCCCTGCTGCAGTGGCTGCAGATGAATGACTATACAGCCACATTCACCTGTGTGGTTCCTTCCACCTGGTCCTTAATTGACCAGTTAAAAGTAATTAATCCCTGCCAGCCTCTCTAACAGGAGAAGGAATTTAGGTGGTGAGGCATGCTAAAAGGCACTGTTTTGACCTTAGGTGTAGCTGGGGAGTAAGGGATCAATTTGCTTTTCTCAAAAGTTGTATCATGAGCTTGTATTTATGATTTAAGAAAATTGCTAGGCATCTGTAGATGACAGTATTCCTTAACTGTGTTACTTGTTATTTATGACTAGGTCATGTTTAATTGTCTGTCATGTAATGGTGGATGCTGACCTCCTCTGAAGTCCTGGCTTTGGAAGTCCTGGCTTTGGAATAGACCATAAATTGGTAGGCTAAAATGTAAGAAAGGCATTTATTCCAGGGATACTGTATCAGGAAGAATCCTATGGAGCAGCATCAGAAATGAATCTGATCATTTAGGGTAATTAAGTGGTAATATTTACCATGGTAAGGAAGATTATGCTTATACTCTGCACAGCTCTTTATGCTTGATTGCTACCAGAATAAAGCTGCAATAACGCAACTTCTCAAATAATGAAGTTAAAGTGTAAACAGGTTGTAGTCTGCTTTGTAAAGGGAACTTGTGGTCGTTTTCTGTCGATAACATCTGACACTGAGGTGTGGCAACTGAACTTCAGCAGTTAACAGTACGTTTTCCAGACTTAGCTGTCTTCAGCAGCAAATCATGTTATGATTTATGGCTTTTCAAAGAGTGATGGTTTTTTTGACCCAACCGTGAACACAGTTAGAGCTGGGTGGGGTACATGAATGCTGCGGCTTGCTTTGAAGACTCTCCCTGGTGCTGCGCTGGTATGTCTGAACCACAGGTTCAGGGTTAGACTGATCCTGAAATTTAAGTTCAGGAAGACATCATCCCCAGTCTTAGTGACAGGGATTGTTAAAATTATTTCTTACCTCTTTATGGCATGGAACTGGATTATTTCTGAGGATTATCCAGGCACTTAATCTTACAAATGTCTTACTACTGTAGGGAATGGGTACCTTAACAGTGCCCTTGATCACCTGTGCTTGCTTCCTGTGGTACTCTAGTATTTGTGGCTCTTGGTCTTTGGTGCTATAGCCTTGTGGTGTGAGATGCTGTTCTGTGGTTTCAGTGTTTGGGGTTGTGTGACTGGATGCTTCTGAACTAAATACCATATGGTGGTGTGCAATTGGTCTCGCTCACCCTGGCGGCCCCTTTCATTTTCATCCTATGTTTAGTCCTTGTTATGGTACCTCCCATCTAACCTACGCACAAAACCTGACCTCTTTGGTGTTAACAGTCTGTCGCAGAGATTTATTACAATACCCCACTGGGGCCAAGGGAACGTCCTTTCCCAGAAACAGGAGTGTGGGACTGCACTGGAGTGCTTGCAAGGAGACACTGCACTGCAGAGCTGTTAATTCTCCCTTTTACTTGTGATTCATAATCCTGATGTTCTCAGGAACTCCTATACCAGACACAATAGAGCCAGCTGTTGCAATTGGCAGAAATGCATTGTTCTGGTATTTTAACCCTCCGTAAATCTACGCTGAGGAGAGAAGTATGTCAAAATTGGTTGCAAGGTGGCACCCTTCCTGGCTGTGACCACCCTGGACTGTCCCGTAGAGCTGGATTCCTTTCTTTCAAAATCTTCAGATCAGTCCTTTGAGAGCACATCTTCAGATCGGTCTTTTAGTCTAGAAGAACAGCATTTTGAAATAACAGTCTATAGTAGAGACTGTGTTTAAACTGTTTATGGTTACTTTTGCTTACAGTTTTCAGGGTATATCCTACGCACCGCTCTGTAAAACATCCTTGAGGTCCCATGCCAGGCTTTTTTCTCAAAGATGTTCCACCTCACTTGGAATCACTCAAATTGTCATTAATCCAGAAAGACAGATTGAGAATGTGTAGATGTGGCTCATGCTCTAGTATGAGTCAATATATCCAAGGGGGAGAGGAAAGACACCAGTCCTTGCACAAATGAATACACAGAGTAAAAGTGCTCCAACAGGAAAATGGATGCCAAGGTTCACCACTTCAGAACAGCCTGTAACCCTAAAGTTAGGGCTCTGTACTTGAAGGTGAGTGGCCTAAGTTCAAATCCCCTCAGTCAAAATGGATCTCCCTACATTGAATATCATACATACTAAACCTTAGGGCTAGATAGGGACTTAGGACGTACAAGGAAAGGATTGCTGTGTGGGATGGAAAGGACAGCAAAAGAGTATGGCAGCAAGGGAGTGGGGATGTAGTAGTCCCTTGGTGATAATCAAACTCTTGAATAACCCATTTAGTTGAATTGTGCATCCCAACAAGTGAAATACCTGCATAGCATCTTGCAACAGGAGACACATTCATTCTGAACTGGAATAAAGAGACAGAGAATGATTTTCTGTGGCTTAGATGAAACAGCCAAGTATGGCTGTGACTACCTCTGCTATTTGCTTTGCCATACTTTCACCTGCTTTTTCTCTGAAATTAGGTTTTCATATAAGAGACTGTCCTGTCAACTTGATCTGATGATTCTCTGGCAAATCAAAATAAATGTAGTTAAATATTAAGGAACTGGGCACGCAACCACGGAATAAATACCACAGGTCCTATACAGATCTTGGGGTGAGATTAGTTTGACTGTGTTTAACAGATGCATACTGTTTACCTGACGAAAAAGGTATACTTTGGTATTACCTTCTTTTGGTAATTTGTAAGTTGATTTAGTTTTTGGAGTAATTGCTGGAAAGACAGGTCTTAAAACAAACTGTTCTCATTATCCACAAAGAAGGAAGAGTGCAAGCATTCTTCTGGCACCAATACCCCATCTGGAGGGACAGGTGTTATTCTTTGTCCACTCAAACCCCACATTTTGCCTTAGAGCAGTAGGAAGGGATTTCCCTTGTGACCTTCATTACAGTGGCTTTAAGTGGATCTACCCCATGAACCATGTTACCACTTCATTTCACGCTGGCCACAAGATGCAGTGACGTTGGCTTTGGACAAAACTGGCCTTTGCTACCGGGGAGGTTAGCAAATGCATATGTCATGGTGAAGGATGGCGCAAGTCCATCAAGCGACAAACCAATTGAGTTCCCCAACGCAGACAGGGTCTGAGTCTCCACCACCACGTGCCAGCTGTCCCTGCAGTGTGCCAGGATAAAAGGGGCAGGGAAGGACTAAGGCCTACTGTAATTCAACAGGAGTTTGATGAGGCAGGTGTGTCCCTTTGCCACTGGGGATAGATGCCCAAGGATGACCAAAGCTGCAGTGTGCTTTGGACGTTAGACTAAAGTATGAAACCTGTATTTTTGATGAGTTTCCCGTCTGATGCTGATTTTGTCCGTCCACCCCCCCAGTCAGTGAGGTGTCGCCAGCTCGCAGGCAGTACAATAATACTCTAAAACCAATGAAACAATTCAATCAGGTTTTCAAAACTTGCGTGCCTTAATATTGCAAATGATTGAGATATACAATAAATAAACCTTGTGAAATGGGAATAAGTTGGGGGAAAAAAAGCCTGATTGATTGAAAGGCTGAGAGTGCCAGAATATGTCAACAACATGCTTTAATTACTCTTTGTATTAGTGCCTCTGTCACTGCTACAGCTTTCAGAAAACTAGCTCTGTAACTGTCTCTATTTGGAGGTAGAAAAAGCAGTCTAGGCTGACTCACAGGTGTCTGGAAGGGCCAGAATACTTGTCTCACTGCATGTTTCATCACGGTATTTTCAAGAAATTGTTGCAGAATGATGTCACCCAAGGAAAATGTCATCCCACAAGAACTGCCCACAAGTTTGCCTTTATTAAGAAGGCTGAATAGTTCAGTCTGTGTTAATGGTTAAGCTGACCAGGCATTTCTCACTAATCACAACATTTTCATTAATGTCTTTGGAGAGGCAGTGGGACAGGGGTTTTGCAGACTTAGATCGTTCCCAAGTCTGCTATGTTTGCTTATCACATAGGTTTGTAAATACCTACTTTGGCATATCAATGTTAAAAACAGCATCAGGTGCTGAGCAGGGAGATGAATAACCACATTTGAAAGACTTCAGGGAGTTCTCAGATTCACTCCACAGGCACAGACGTTCAGATAGATACAATTCTTCTTGTCTCTCTTAGGGGTAGGCTGGCTTGACCTAAATACTCATGTGACAGACTTTAACCAGGAAGCCACTAGAAACAGGTAGCTAGATTTGGTAGCTAATTAAAATAAATAAACAAAGAACAGTTAATAAAAAACAAAAGGTGAACATTGTGCACAATGTTTTGTTATTGAGTATTAAGGTCACCATAGCACCCTTTAAAAACTTCTCTCCACCTAAGACTGATCATATGCCGCCTAAGAACCATGGTGGGTGTCTATATGGAGGAGAATTTGGTACCCTCTACTTCTGGTCAGTGAATTATGTGCTTGTCCCATGCCTCCTGGGGTCATACCCTGATGGGTTAAGGCTATTTACAGACTCATGAGAAATACAGACTCAAATATCTCTAAATGGTCTCCAACCACTCTGAAAAGAAAATGATTGTTCTAAACTGCGGTATGTAATCAGAGCAAAATTATTCTGAGTGTCAGAAGATGGGAGATAGAAAGAGGGAGAAGAGAAACTTGCTGATAGATGACAAACATAATAAAATACTGCAGACATCACACAATTGCTTGTTAACTTACTCTCTGAGCATCTTGTCCCCTTGACCCATCATCCCTTCTACATTTGAATCAAGTTTGAGCTAAGGCAGCTGGATTCACCATCTTAATCTCTCGGCAGAGAGACCCATGAATGCTCCCCTTCAACCTGGCCTTTCCTGCATCCACTCTGCAAAGCTTTCCTTTACATCCCATTTTTGCCTGGCTTCAATATATTTCTACCAGTGTGTGGGTGTCTGACAGGTGCTGTCTGTGTCTGCCAATCTCCAGTGGCACCCTCAGCCCGGTCACCTCCCTGTGCTCCCTCAAAGGTTCTCTAGCCTCAAGGACCTGGCACAGCTGTCCTCCCAAAACCCATTGGCCTCGCAGCTGGCTCTGCTGCTCAAAACCCCTTCATGCTGCTATGTAAGCAGTGCTTTCTCCAGAAAAAACCTGAGCTGCTGTCTGAGGAGAGAGAATCTGTCATCAGGAACATCCAGAGGAGATCAAAAACGCGTTAGCCACAGGCTTTATCACGCCTATTGTCAAGCTTTGGGGAAGGGGATTCTTTGCCAAAGGGATCTGGAGAAAGAAAGAAAAAAGTAAGTAAATAATTTTGGTCTTCATCCCTCTCCCCACACCCTTCCTCATTTTTTTTCCTCCCTTATAAATACTTATTTTTGCTTTCCAAGTTTCTGTGAGCTTATAGTCCCCTCCCAGCCAGGATAGATGCTGTGTGCACAGTGGATTATGGAGTGACAGTGATTTAAAACGGCTCTAAAATATGCTTGTGAAGCTCTGCCCCCTCTGTGATTTTAGGCACAGTATTTTCCAGATGGCATTGCCGGTCTCCTTAAATGGCAGGCAAGCAGTTTGCTGAACTTTTTAAAGAACCTCTGACTTTTTCACGATATAAAAATAAGCCTGCCTTGACCTATTTTGAATTCATTTCTTAAGAACACAATCTCAGTTGATGTTAAAGGTTTCCAAAACCTTTCAGGAAACATTTTAAGTACAATGCATTAGACTTAGCCTTCTTTATGGCCCTGATTCAGCACTTATGTATGAGCACAACCTGATGTGTTAGCGCAATACCATTTGCTCCAAGTTATGCATGTTCTGAACTGCCTCTGCTGGGAAGCGATGGATCAGCCTTCTCATCATGCTCCCTGTCTGCCCCTGGACTTACTGGAGAAATTAATGATCCAAGCAAGGGACTAAATCAGTTGAATCCAAGCTGTAGACTTCTTTAGAGAATGCTAGTGTCAGCTGGAGCTGTTGTAGCCAGCTCCGTTTATCGGCCCATGCATGCTATGCAGTAAAACACTTAGCAGTGACACAAGTTTGAACCAAAATGCCAGACCCTAGCATCCCCAAATGCCAGGTGTCGTGGTTTAACCCTGGCAGCACCTAAACACCAYGCAGCCGCTCACTCAGCCCCCCGCTCCGGTGGGATGGGGGAGAGAATCGGGAGGGCACGAGTAGGAAAACTCGCGGGTTGAGATAAAAACAGTTTAATAATTGAAATAAAACGAAGTAGAACAGTAATAGTAACAGTGATAACAACAACAACAACAGAATATACAAAGCAGGCGATGCACAATGCAATTGCTCACCACCCACCGAACCAAACGACAGCCCGTCCCCCGGGACCCAGAGCCCCCACCCAYCCCCTTAGTTTTTATACTGAGCATGACGTTACATGGTATGGAATACCCCATTGGCCAGCTGGGTCAGCCACCCCAGCTATGCTCCCCCCACCAGCTTCCCATGCACCTGGCAGGGCATGGGAGGCTGAAAAGTGCCCGGTGCAAGCACCACCCAGCAACACCCAAAACATCAATGGGCCATCAACGCTCCTATTATACCAAACCCAAAACACAGCACACACCCCCCAGCTACTGGGAAGAAAGTTAACTCTGTCCCAGCC